>BTPG01000001.1:316371744-316421744 GCA_036245525.1 Semisulcospira habei | reverse complement strand
CAAATCCAGAACAAGGCAGCACGCCTCGTCCAGCGCTTAAAAAGGTCTGACTACATCACACCGGCACTCCGATCCATCCACTAGCTTTCGATTGCGCAGAGAGTTCAGTACAAGATCTGCTCTCTGTGCTACAAGTGCATACGCCACTCTGCCCGTGTGATGAAACTCTATGCGCACGCATAGGGGTCACACAGTAGGTTTAATACAGTACAGTTTGTTAGCAGTTTGTTTTGTGCCGATATTCCGTGAGGCACGAGATCCACGTGGAATCTTTAAGGAACGTTTGGCACGGGAAGTTTTAGTGAGTTTAGGCGAGAGCTCAGTCTGTCAGAGGGTGAAATAAGTTAGTACTGGGCTTTACTGTCAGTGAGGACAGACGTGTGTGAGATACCTTAGCCCGTATTCCAAGACTCTGAAACCTAGAATTCAGGTATGTTTCTATACGTATTATTGATGGATACTGCGTTAAAGATAGTATGCGTTAATAGGAGTTAATTCAGTTGTGTAGTGTTGACTGGTTTGGTTCAGTTATGTTGGTTTGGAATTCATTGAGGTAATCGGTGTTTTCGTATATAGTTATTTACCGAGATGGATAACTAAAGAAATGTGAAGTGTGTATGCCTAAGTCGTTATGGAGGTAGTACGTGGTTAAGTATAGTCTTTTCCAGTGTATGGGATAACGTATAGCGAGAGTGTTAAGTTATAGTCTGTTTCAAGGTAGTGACAGAGATATGGGGGTGTTACGAAAGTAGTCGGATTATGAATCACGTGTGTGTGTGTGTGTGTGTGAATGAGCGTGAGTTATTTGTATCAGCCAGGTTACGTAATGTATCTGATATTATCCAATATGTGTTTGTGTTTAGAAAGAGTTACGTTTTAGGACTTTATTATTGTTCAGAGTGCTTGCCGGAGTTTGGAGAGACGGACGCCGAGACGTCAGTCACCAGGGACCTAATGCGAGGTCATCTCTCCATCTCTTCACTCAGGGAGTGAGCGACCGGTGCCGAGACACCCGGGTCACAGCGAGGATTGCGCTGTACGTTACGAGCTACGAGGACGTCCACGATACGAGAGACGGGATGACTTGGGAGCAAACGAGAAAGGACTTGCACGCCTAGACGAGAAAAGGACTGAACGTAACCAGGCGAGAACACCAAACAGGTTGGAGTGTGAGATACTACTGCCTAGCCTGGCATTGATAGTGTGTACGTGGATGTGATGTTGAGATGCTGGTAGTTGGAAAGGGGTGGTGTAAATAGTTTGATAATCTTGTGAGCATTCTTTTTATTATTTGGGTATAAACGTCTGATTTAGAAAGAAAGCCGTGAGTTGAGTTATACCGCGTGAATGCGCCCGTCTGAGTCAGTGGCGGTGTGTGCGTCTGTTGTGCGAGAGTCTGTACGTGCGACTGGGGACAAGTCTGCGTGCGTTACAGCCCGCATATACCTCACTGAGCTGCTTCAACTTTACACTACATCCGTACAGATCCCTCCATTCCTCCTCTGATCCGCTCACAATGAAAGTTCTCCGAAGCTAAACTCTCCACTGTAGGCTCAAGCGCTTTTTGCCACGTTGGGCCATCTATGTGGAATGCCCTTCCTCTCCGTGAGGCAGTCTTCATCTCTCTAGGCATTCAAAATCAATCTTAAAACGTACCTTTTCCCCAAAGCTCATGCATTTGTCTAGCCCTCTATCTTTCAAAGCTGTGTTCTTTTTCTACATTCGCTGGAAATATTCTTTAATCGTTCTTCGTCATCACATACTGTCAGCATTAAGGTCCCCCTCATCCCTTTTAGTTGTGTTTTTGCGTCTCGTTTTTGCGTCTCGACATTATAAGCGCTTCGAAGCAACGTGACTAATACTGGTTTACTGCGCAGTAAAAAAATGATATTATTATTATTATTATTATTATTATTATTATTATTATTATTATTATTATGTTAAAAGAGCTCCTCCGCGGTCAAAACAGTAGTTCTTCGTTTGAAGCGGAATATGATACATTTGTGAAGCTAAATATATTTTAAAAAATTATAATAAAACCCTATTGTGAATTTGAGATGAACTGAGTGCGCAACTGAGGTGCAATACTCATCATAACATTGAATTGCACAGATTCACGCAGTTTGGGGGCTTTGTTGTGCAAGAGATCAGCGCAGCAGTCGAGCGAGACAACTAGTTTGTACCGGAGGTACACATAAGGAGGGTGCCGCTCAACTTGTCACGAAAAGAACGGTATTCACTTTGTCCAAAATGGCAGTTGTTTCAATGAGCCCCGTTTAGCAACATGTGGGTTTTTTTTTTTTTTTTTTTTTTTTTTTTTTTTTTTTTTTTTTTTTTACGGAACACATCTTATCACAAAAGCAACACTGTATGAAAAGGAAGGACCATTCTACCTGACGTTTTAATCTATCCCGACGAAAACCGATTTCTTTTATAATTTTTTTCCTTAAGGGATACGCAAGATATTACGTAACCTCCCGCCCGAGACTTGTAAAGCACAGTACACGTCACACAGTTACAGTGCAACGCAGGACAATTCACTTATGAAAGCATATTTTGCAAGGTGTGAAAGATGTGGAAAAAAAGGCCATGAGCTTTACATCCGTGAACCCGGTCAAAAGAAATTTCAGCGCCGAACAGATTACAACTATACAATTGGATCTGCTCCTGTGAGGGATAAATACAGCTTTTTATACTTCAATTGATTATAGATCATATTTCCTGTAGGAGTGAATCGGAATTGTTGCTTGCCTGGCTCGATGGCACTGTAGTAAATCCGAAACCCTCTGGCAGTGCTGCTGGAGATGCCATCAGTAAGGAAGCGAATCATAACAACAGTGTGGTTGGAAACGAGCTGTCGAGGTACGGTGCTGCCGCAGTATGGACCGCCCAGTATGGAAGCACTTTCATTGTCTCCGTCATAAACCTGAGGATTAAATGTACAGCAAGCTTACAACGTTCCTTTATAAATGTATAGATGCAGTTTTGTAAAAGGTTTATTTACTATAAATGGTGAACAATGGTGTCAATCAGCATTCCCATGCACATACCGAGGCGATCTGAGATGGTTGAGTATTAGTTACGACTGAACAGATGAGTACAGTCTGAACCCTTTCTCAAATCCCATATTGAAAAGTAACAGCCAGTCGAGGTGTGTGAAAAAATAACCGACAAAGAGACACTCGCTTTGGAAAAGGACAGGGCGTTTACAACATTTTATAAAGTTTACGAAGTTACTAAAAAAAAGCACTAATATGACTACAACTACTACTACCATATAACTACATTTATTAATGCCACTACCTCTACGATTACGGATGTTGACTCAAGTAAAGATACAAATGAAAATCAAACGTAGAAGAACGCAGATTATGTTGACGCCGACGACGATGATGAAAAATAATTACCAAAATATAATCGTTCGAACAGCTCCCGTTATCTGGATCAAGTCCAAGGTCGTTATCGTTGAACTCCAGACGGACGCCAGTTAACTCCGGTGGCTGGCGAATGATGTAGGTGCAGTTTAAGTGTGGGGGGTAGGGGCCCCAGTAACCAGGTGAGGTGAAGCTGCTACCTGGGTCTGTGAACGTCTGGGTACAAGCTATAATAAAGACACAAAAAGCTGTAAAATTGCTAACACAATTAATGCAATGTCGACAGTAACTTGTGTCTTCTCTTTTCTCTTATTTCCTTTTTTTATGATGGAGTCAAAGCGAATTTTAAAAACAGTATTACAAAAAAAACAAAAAAAAAAAACAATGAACGCACGCTTCGATCTACCCGCATCCGGGTCTACTTTGTGTTACTCGGCTGGGATTGATGACTTTTTAATTCCATGGGTTAAATGCTCCACTGTACAGGGTGGGTTTTAATCTCGTGGACTGACCTTGACATTCACGCTGAAGTATGATGGCCCTTAAAGAAAGGGGTAACCTATGTTTAGGGACAAAAATCATGCCCAAGGATATTGTCTGCAGTCCGCAGTCTCAGTTTGTTGATGCAATCGTGGAAATTGTTCTTGGCAATGTGCGCATGGCTTTGCCACACTGCACTTTCATGACGGACAAGAAAATACTTGCTGAAGTGCTAGAGGTCTGTTTCAACAAGAACGGCACAACCCTCATGGCCGATCTGTCCAAGTGTTTTTGTAGCAAGGTCGCATGGTACGGTTAGCGCTAAAGGGATTGGTCGTGTGACGTAGGAATGAAAACAAAAGGGGAAAGGGAGGGGGAGGGGGGCGGGGGGGGGGGGGGCAAAGGAGGGGTGGGAGTGGCAAGGGGAAGAGGACAGGCTAACAAAATCAAACGACGTTTGGTATAGGCACACTTTTGTCAATAGTTGAAAAAATTAATAACAGGGAGGGGAAGCAGGGAGAGCACGCCTCAATGGCTGCAAACGGCAGGGACAAGGGGCACAAGCCTACAAGCAAAAAAAACAAAAAATCTGTGTGGGGGAAGGGAAATATTAATACTTGAATTTCATAAGGGGGCGGGGGAGGAGCCTCTTCCCTCACACACACACGGTGTTTGAGACACGGCAGCAAGATGAAAGAGGGGGGGTGGGGGGGGGGGGCGGGGAGGGGAGGAGTACAGCGTTTCCTCTGCTCCCATGTTTCCAAGCCGTACATGTAATTGGTGTGAGCATAATGTGTGCTTGTTTATGCTATATATGTCTATTTATTTATTAGTAGGTATTTAGTTTATTTTCTCGGTTAGTGTTTGAACAAATGTGCCTTTGTATTTTAAATCAAACTTATGATGTAAATGTGTGACTGAATTTGTGTGCATGTACTGACGCGCGCGCGTGCATACGTATGTGCGTGCGTTCTGTTGCGTAATTGTGTGTTGGTGTGTGCGTACGTGGGTGCGTGCGTGCAGTGTGTGTGTGTGTGTGTGTCTGTGTGTGTGTGTGTGTGTGTGTGTGTGTGTGTGTGTGTGTGTGTGTGACATTCCAAAATATAAAAGAGTCTTTTTGACTTTCATTATCATAAATAACAAACTAGCGATGATTTCGAGTTGAATGGTAGAGAATTTTCCAAATCGGCAACATTTTCACATTGCTTTTGATGTGCGGTTCACGGGGTCAAATTAGGAGCCATCAATATAGCATTGGGTCTCTATGGTTAAAGTCACAGTCGTGTTATTTAAGTGAAAACTGTTTAAATTTTGTTTTGGTTTGTCGTGTGATAATCATGGTCATAATTATGTACCCACTCCATAAACTGTCCCCTTTTTTGACATATGTACTGATATAATTATTGTACAACAAGCTAATTAATATTCATAAACTTGTTTGATATGCAATTTCCCATATTCCCTTGCTGACCAGATAGATTCAATTTTGATGCTTGCCTCTGCCAAAAACAAACACGCTAATTACGCGCATACTATCACATTAGCAAGCTCCATATACTTACTTACTTACTTACGCCTGTCACCCCTACCCGGGTATAGGCCATCGACGAGAGACCTCCAGCAACTCCTGTCCTGTGCTTCTCCTTCGATTCTACTCCAGGTGGTTCCCAGTCTCTTGATGTCTGCTTGGAGGTCTCGACGCCAGGAGTTTCTCGGCCTACCTCTTTTCCTCTTTCCCTGGGGGTTCCATGACAATGCCTGCCTAGTGATACTGGAAGCTGGCTTTCTCAGACTGTGACCGATCCATCCCCATAAAGCTCCATATGCTCACTAGTAATTAAATACTTCTTAATACAAGCTCCATATGCTCACTAGTAATTAAATACTTCTTAATGTGTACGTACGCTCGAAATTTCTTTCCCATACACACATATAAACGGAGTACAGACAGCAGCAAACACGCGAATCGAATAACGATTCTATTGAGATTGACGACACTGGTGTCCGCTAGTGATAGTGACAACCTTAGAAAAGGACTAAATAAACAAATACAAGTAGACTTTACTCAACAACACGTACGGTTATAGAAAGCACTGCAGGGTTCGAAATAACCGGGGGCCCCGGGCAACAACAACAACAACAAAAAAACGGCCTTACTTTGGCCTAGGGCCCTCTACTTTCATGTCCACGGGGCCCGACGTGCCCCCTTCTTTTCAGACTTACTTTGTCTCAAAGCAGCGGTAGGCGGTACTCAGCGCATCAGCGCGGTCCCGACACAGGTCATGAACTTTTTTTTACCAAACACACGTGGTTTGCACGGTAGGCATTGCATCGACCTCTCTTTGCTGTATAGCGGTCTAGCGCGATACGTTCACTCTGTTGTTTGCAGCTCGCTATTCTTCTTTTAGCTAAAACCACTTTCTCCCGCGACGGAGAGTTCCTATGTTTCGCTGTCTTGTCCGTAAATCATGCGACGGTTCATGAGCCCCTTACTTTTTTGTGTGGCCCCTACTTTTACTAACAGGGGGCCCGAAGTGCCGGACCCGTACTTTTGAAAAGTATTTCAAACCCTGCACTGATGTCTACACAGTCAAACGAAATCTCCGTCAGTCGACAGTCCAATACGTGGCACACAGCACAGGTCACCATTTGGCCGACAGAGACAAACACACATCAGAAGTATCATACCCAGGTTCTTAAACAGACAAAGTTATCAATAATATCTGTGGTCGATCTAAGGCACCTTATCCGCCTATTTTCTCCAACATCGGAAGCATGCGAGAGGGAATTTGCGCGATGAAACAAGCGGTGGCCAAGAGAGCGTCCGAGCACATTGTAATTGGTCGTCTCACTGAAGACATAAAATACCGTTTATAGTAAGTCGGTTGATTAGAGTTCCTAATTTTTGTCATATTTACTTACAATTGTGTATATAGCTAGTCTGGAGAAAGACATTGGATGAGTTCGTTAGCCAGCTTTGTACCCTTTCAACTTCATCAGTAAAAAGTTATTCTTTTCGAAAGAACATTAAAACTGTGAAAAACCTTGACATCTGGAGAAAGTCAGACGGTGGCGGTGACGTAAAAGAAGCATCTCCGTTACCACGTAAACATTCACGCATTACTCTAAATATGACGTAACTCTCTCTCTCTCTCTCTCTCTCTCTCTCTCTCTCTCTCTCTCTCTCTCTCTCAACTCTCTCTCTCTCTCTCTCTCTCTCTCTCTCTCTCTCTCACACACACACACACACACACACACACACACACGCACACACGCACGCACACACACACACACACACACACACACACACACATATACGCGCATCTCCAAGAGGCATAGATCTTAGGGTCTATGCCACTTGGCGATATGTGGAGCGCGCGCGCACGCATGCACACGCACACTCACACACATCGACACGTTTTCAGAAGAGCATGCAGGTTTACTTAATATATCATGTACCCTAGAAGCATTTACGGTCTTGTGTGGTCTTCCGAGGGTCGCAAACTTTGGTGTCATTTTGGTCTAAATGAAACGTGTAAATACCGTCGCAGGACGGTGTGTACGACGGCGGTGCAACAAGCGACAGCGACGCAACACAATTTTATTGATCAGTGGAGCGATTAAAAGGCGGTTTGTGTGTGTGTGTGTGTGTGTGTGTGTGTGTGTGTGTGTGTGTGTGTGTGCGTGCGTGTAGACACGAGTATCTCCGGTATTTGCATACATACAGGCCTAAAACGTTAGGAAATGCTTTGATCGAGACGTATTTCGGAATCTTCCGAGCATATTTAAAATAGTAGACTCGATCATTAAAGAGAAAAATTGCCGTTTACATAAAGTCGGTTGACCCGCATTTGAGTCCGTAATTTTCGTTCTGTTCCCTGGGAATTTTGCATATAGCTACCTTGGATATAGACATTGGATGAGTTCCTTAGCCAGTTTTGTACCTTTTCAACCTTTTTGTAAAAAAAGTAATTCATTGCAGGAAAAAAATAAACTAACAATTCTTGACTCTCGAGGAGGACAGAAAGTGACGGTGAGGTAAAGGCACCAAACACGTCAGTGTTACACAATGTTCCTAAATTGTCGCAAAGCACCAGATGTCAGTGTTATACAATGTTTCTGAATTGACATCAAATTCGTCACTGTGTACACGGCGTCATGGGATTAGCGATGTCATGACATGAAGCTTATAGTGACGTCATTTTGCTGCTCGTGCTATTCTTCCTCTTCAGAATTCCTGTCGCTATATCAGCCCACAGAGCGTACTAATGGCAGGAAGCGCCATGTGTCCGTCTTTATTTCTGTGCTCCCTTGTGTTTTGATCAGAGGTTGGGTTAGAGAAAAGAAAAATGGATCAGAAGGATAAGCTTATAAACATGAACATGAACTCTGAATGTTCCTAAAAGAAAACCACATGTGAGCTCCAAACAATATGGTAGATTTGGGATGAAATCCTCTTCTTGTTAGATTGTATGACAATTGTGACACTTTGCATTTGACTGGTGTTTCACTCTGCACTACAATATCTAAACTGTATGAATATGAAATCAAAACGAGTTGTTTCAGAACATGCGGAGTATAACTTTTGTATATTTTTTTCGGAGTGTTCCTTGCATTCTTCTACAAGTTTAGAAGAAAGTACCAAGTAAGCAGGAAAAAGCACTGTCAGGGGAGAGAATTGTACATTATGGACCAATGATCATAGATCTACTTTGGTCAAAGCACAGAAAAGATAGGCAAGAGGGGTGCGCTAAGTAAGTGATTGGAAACACTGCATATGGAAGCCCCCACCCCCACCCCCTCCCCGAAGGGGGTGGGGGGGGGGCGTACCACATATCTACTGGATTTCCAGCCCCTTGGTGCATGGGAATTTAAATCTAGGTCCCCCAAGGGGGGTCCAGATATTTATCCGGTGTGGACAGCTGTTTTGGTCTAGGCGACCTCTTCAGCACACCATCAGCAACACTGGAGGAAGAGAAGGAACTTCTGCCTGCCTGCAAAGAAGGCCACATTTTACTGTGGGTTTTGCAAGGGCATACATTCCATGCCTCCACCTAGAGCTAAATTTCCATGCATCCTAAGAGAGAACCTTCTAAAAAGGGGGAAGGGGTTGCAGTCGAAATAATAGTAAACAAAACTAGACCGAAAGGGTTGACTGCCAGTGCTTGTAATTTAGAAGAAACTACGAAGTAAGTAGGAAAAAGCATTTTATCATTAGTTATTTTAAGTGTTTTAAACAAATTGCCAAGATTTGAACTTGAGAAAAAACAAAATGAGGATTTCATCCCAAAGTTTAACGTATTGTTTGTAGCTGACGAGCGTTATTCTTTTAGGAACATTCAGAGCTGTTCATATTATTAAGCTTATCCATCTGATCCATTTCCCTCCTCTTTAACCAACCCCAGATCAACACACACGCCTGCTCACACAAATAAAGACAGACACACAGCGCTTCCCGCCATTAGTACGCTCTGTGGGCTGGAGTAGCGACAGAATTTCTGAAAAAGAAGAATAGCACGAGCAGCACGTCATGGCATCGCTGGTCTCACGACGCTGTGTACACTGTGACGAATTTGATGTTTCACGTCACTCATCTTCCAGAGCTGACTGTTTTGTTCCGCCACACAGCCTCTTCCAGGGATGACTTTCAAAAATGTAGTGGCTCCAAAACTTGCAAAAAAATGAATTAATTATTATTGAAAAAGGTGCAACGTTAGATTACAAATTCATTCAATATCTCCTTTGTCCCGGTTACTCCGATTGAAAGGGCGATGGCTGTCATGACACGACAGTAAGCACTCAAGAAGAGAGACGACGTAAAGATGGGGGACCCAAGGATGACGGCTCTGTCAGCGACGACAGATTTTTTAAAACGCGCTCAAAGAGAGGACCCGTGTTGGGAGAATTTCCGTTTAAGGTTGGGCAACCGCCCGCCACCTGTAAAAACGGGAACAAGATCCACTACTTTTGGAAAAAGGGAACGCTGTATCGAGCGTACAGTAATGATCATTTTTCGCAGAAGCAAGTAGTTGTACCGCAGCAATTCAGGAATGAAGTAATGCGTATTGGACACGACACTCCCATGGCAGGCCGTTAAGACGCAGGAGAGAGTGCAGCGCAGTTTTTATTGGCCAGTGATTTGCTCGGATATGAACAGGTACTGCAAGTCCTGTGACATCATCGGACCCATAGTCCCGGCATCAGACAGAGGCCACAGATTCGTGTTTGTCATCGTGGATTTTGCTACGAGGTACCCAGAAGCGGTACCATCGCCGAAGCGTTCTGGAACACGTATACTCGAATGGGAATCCCGCGAGAAATCCTCCGAGAAAAAGGGACCCAGTTCACAAGTGAAGTTATGGCCGAGGTGAACTCCTTGCTCGCGATCCGAGGCATGACCACGACCAGAGGGCCAAGGCCAGAACATTTGAGGTGGTGAGCAGGTGATGCTCTTCTACCCTGTCAAGAGCAAAATGGAGATGGCCTGGCAGGGCCCGTACGTTGTCACGGAAGAGAAGGGTGATAACAATTGCAGGATACGCATGAGAGGGAAGGAAAAACTGTTTCGTGCGAACCTGCTGAAAGCCTACACGGCAGAGAAAGTAGCAGCGACGGCGGTGATCGCTTGACGAAGAGGCCGATAGAGCGAATAGGTTGGCGGGGGCGTGATTCCTCTGATTCCACTACAGGCAGAGGAATCATATCAGGACGTCGGAGTCAACTCGGATCTCACGCGAAGCCAGAAAGAGGAAGTGGAGGAAGTGTGTGTCAGTACCAATCGATTTTGACGGACTTGCCTTTGAGAACCAACTTGGGACACTGTAGCATTACGCTGACAAGTACCAATCAAGGTCAGGCAGTTTCCACTGCCGCATTCCCAAGTGGAAACCATTAAGTCAGAAGTCAAGGTCATGCGTGAAATGGGGGTAATCGAACCCGCTTCGTCGCCGTACAGTTTGCCAATCGTCATAATAAGGAAGAAGGATGGGTACATGAGATTCTGTGTCGACTTTAGGCGCCTCAACACCGCTATAGAGTCCGATTGTGAACCCATGCCGGATACGGAACATCTATTTGCGAAGCTGGGGAAGGCGACGTATTTCAGCAAGCTGGATCTGAGTAAGGGATACTGGCAGGTTCCGATGGACCCGAACGACAAGAACAAGACTGATTTCACGACCCCTCAGGGGCAGTTAAAATGGACGGTAATGCCCTTCAGATTAAAAACAGCCGGAGAAGTTTTATCCGGCGTAATGAGGGAACTTCTCAGATCCCTGGAGTCGAACCAAATTGACAACTTTATGGACGACATACTCGTTGCTACGTCGAATTGGGCCGACCACGCAGCGACCTCGAGGAAGGTACTGCAACGACTCGTGGAGACAAACTTATCAGCGAGACCAAGCAAGTGCTTTCTCGGGTACCCGACCATTCATTATCTGGGACATCGCGGGAACGGGGAGCTCAGGCCGGACACTGAGAAACTGGAGAAAATCCAGTCGGCCGAAGTACCCAAGACTAAACGTCAGTTGCGTGCATTCCTGGGTTTGGCGGGGTACTATTGTCGGTTCGTACCCAAGTACGCCGAGATCGCTCGACCGCTGACGTATGCGACCAAGAAACGAGAACCGAATCAAGTCCAGTGGACAACGCAATGCGACTGAGCGTTTGAGACACTGAATGGTAAGCTGTGCAGCGAGTCAGTGGTCAAGCTGCCGGATTGGGGCAACTCGTTTTGCCTCAGGACCGACGCGTCTGGGGTAGGGCTAGGGGCGGTGCTCCTACAAGAAGGGGGCGACAACCTACTACACCCGATTGCGTTCCCTAGCAAGAAACTCACCCCAGCAGAACAAAGATACTCCGCAATCGACGAATGTTATGCGATTGTCTAGGGGATCGGCAAATTGCACACATATCTGTTTGGCCAGAAGTTCACATTTGAGTGCGATCACTCGCCACTTCAGTACCTGCAGACTATGAAACAAGTCAATAGTCGTATTTGCTCGGTGGGCACTGTTGCTGCAGGAACACGACTTCGTAAGTAAAGTTATTCCAGGGGCGGAGAATGTCGGAACCGACTATTTGAGTCGCGTGACGGAACAGGCAAAGCGACTAAGTCGCGTCTCTGTTCAAAACGATTGTGGTTTTAATGAAGGCGATGCTTTCGACTTAAGTTGGGGGATATGTCACGGTTGGAGACCGTTTCGCGTAGGAGTAGTCGAAAATACCGTAGCACCGGTGAGGTAGGGACTAGGGCTCGTTGTGAGTTAGCAGAGTCGGATGTGTTTGTGTATGTTGCACATGCGGGGCACGGGAGTAACACGCAGCGGCGTGGTCACGGCCAAGAGTTTTCGGCTTTAGTTTAGTTAGCAGCTGTACTACTACTGTAAATGCATTCATTACTTCCAGGCTCGATTATTGCAATTCTGTACTGGCAGGTTTACCGGCAGATCAGATTTCACGCTTGCAGATGATTCAAAACAGTGCAGCGCGTCTCATCTTGAAGAAACGAAAGAGAGACCACGTTACGCCTCTGCTGAAGCAGCTGCACTGGCTGCCCGTCAAATTCCGTTGCCAGTACAAAATTGCAATTTTCGCCTATCGGCATTTTGACGGATCTCTCCCGCCGTACCTCTCTGCCAAGCTGTCTGCCTATCAGCCATCACGCACCCTCCGTTCCTCCAGTGAAAAGCTGTTAAAAATCCCGAGCTCAACATGAAAACTGTCGGGGAGCGTTCTTTCACCTTTTTCGCCCCAAGTGTGTGGAACACGCTGCCAACGGAAATGCGGAATCTGCCCACATTGTCACAGTTCAAGGCTCACTTAAAGACTTTTCTTTTTTGTCGGGCATTTAAAACTTAGGTCATATTTAGCTAACTGTTGACTGACTGCCACCTATTCTGATCCCAGAGGAAGTGAATGTAAGGTGTGGGGAAGGGATGGGGTGGTTTAAAGTAGTGTATAATTATGCGTGTGTGTCTGAGAGAGAAAGGGTGTGCTGTTGTGCATGCGCGGTGAGTCCAGTGTTTTCCTGGAGAACGGCGCTATACAAGAACTATGTATTATTATTATTACTAATAATAATAATGATTCGAATAAATCATTGTCCTGCTGCCTTACAGGCCTGGCCGCTTGGCTGCGAAAAGGCTAAGGGAGGAAAACCCTGACATCAAAGCCCCCGTGTCTCCGGGGAAAGCTTTTGAGCCAGAGACTAGGACAAGCACAGTCTGATATAAAACCTACGACCCGAGGACCTCGATGCCACCGTCCCAGCTTGCTAGGCCATGGCAGACGAACCAAGGGTTTAAAGGGTGGGGCCAGTACTGCGCACACTACACTCCACCAAAAAGCTCCACCGCGCAGGCTTTACGAAACGTCCACGGACCATGATACTGCCCATTCCAAGTCCTGTAGCAATGGGCAAGGGGCGAAACGGCAGGTGAAAGATGCCACTGGAAGCCGCAGTCCCAAACCTGCATGCAGGCGGTTCAGTAAAATTGGTCGCTTGATGTTGACCTGGGGATGACAACGTCACTCGGCACACCCTGAACGACCAAGCAGCCTTCTCTAAGGACAGCACTGCTTGCTCTACACGGAGAGGGGCCTAGAAAAGGTGGCCTAACCAAAAGCTCATCCCCTCGCAACCCCAGTTGGCTAGCCGCGGTCAAAGCTCATCTTCTCCTGCGGTCAGAAAACAAGAAAAAAAAAAAAAAAACAACGGATCCACTCTCATGATGACTACGACCGGACTCAAAGTAGCATGCTGGAACATCCGAACAATGCTCGACACAGCAGACAGCGGACGCCCTGAACGTCGCTCCGCCCTCATTGCCCATGAATTGCGGAGGTTAAACATCGACATCGCCGCGCTCAGCGAAGTACGCCTCCCGGACGAAGGAAAGCCTTCAAGAACTTGGCGCTGGATACACCGTCTACTGGTCAGGAAGGCCTGCATCAGAAAGACGGCTCTCAAGCGTGGGCTTCATGGTCAAGACCTCCATTGCGACTAAGCTGGAAAACCTACCAACGTGTCACTCTGACCGCATCATGTCCATGCGCCTCCCACTGAGACACCAGCAATACGTCACCCTTCTCAGTGTGTACTCCCCAACCCTCCTGGCAGAGCCTGCAGAAAAGACAAGTTCTATACTGACCTGCGCAGCCTCCTACAGAGCACCCCTGCAGACGACAAAGTCATCATCCTTGGCGACTTCAATGCCAGAGTGGGCCAGGACTCTGAAACCTGCAAAGGAGTCCTCGGCAAGCATGGTGTTGGGAACTGCAATGACAATGGCCACCTACTGTTGGAGATCTGTGCAGAGCAGGAACTTGTCATCACCAACACTACTTTCCAGCAAAAGGACAGTCGAAAGACCACCTGGATGCATCCTCGCTCCAAGCACTGGCACCTTATCGACTATGTCCTAGTGCGTCAGAGGGATCGCAGTGATGTCCTCATCACCAGAGTGATGCCCAGCGCAGAGTGCCACACTGACCACCGCCTTGTCCGCTGCAAACTCAGGCTCCGCCTCAAGCTGAAACCGAAGAAAGCCCCCCCCCCCACCCCCACCCCCAAGAAAAAGCTTGATGTTGCCAGCCTTCAGCGTGACGACGTGAAAGCTGCCTTTCAGACAGATTTGCAGCGCATGCTCAAAGACACAGCTGACCCAGCAGACCCCTTCCCTTAAACACTCTGGGAACAACTGAAAACAGCTATTGCAAAATCCTCTGCGGAAGTCTTGGGCTTTGCTAGAAAGAGGAACAAAGACTGGTTTGACGAAAACGACGTAGAGATCCAGGAACTTCTAGCAGAAAAAGAGCCGCCCACCAGGCACACCTAGCCCAGCCTTCCTGCCCTGTGAAGAAGTCTGCCTTCCGCCTCATTTGCAGCAGTCTCCAACGCAAACTTAGAGAGCTCCAGAACGAGTGGTGGTCCAGACTGGCACAGAGGACCCAGCTTTGCGCTGACAACGGTGACTACAGGGGCTTCTACGAAGCACTTAAAGCAGTGTATGGCCCCAGCCACCTGGTTCAAAGTCCCCTACGAAGTGCTGATGGACAGGCACTCCTCACAGATAGTACGTCCATCTTGAACCGCTGGTCGGAATACTTTCAGGACCTCTTCGGCGCTGAGCGCACTGTTCAAGAAGCATTCATTTTCCAAATCCCACACCTCCCAGTAAAGGTTGAATTGGATGAACCGCCCACCACTGAAGAGACCCTCAAGGCCATCCACCAGCTCAAGAGTGGCAAAGCAGCAGGCATTGACGGAATCCCGCCAGAGATCTGGAAACATGGAGGCCCAGCACTGCACAACAAGCTCCACGACCTCTTTCTCTGCTGCTGGGAGAAAGGAACACTACCAAAGGATCTCCGTGATGCAGTCATCATCACCCTGTACAAGAACAAAGGAGAGAAGTCCGCCTGCTCTAACTATCGTGGAATTACCCTGCTGTCCATTGCCGGGAAAATTGCAAGGCTGCTCCTGAATCGACTGGTACCTGCTATCGCTGAAGACCACCTCCCAGAGGGCCAGTGTGGCTTCAGAGCCAACAGGAGTACCACCGACATGGTCTTCTTGCTGAGACAGCTTCAGGAGAAGTGCCGCGAACAGAACAAAGGGCTGTACGTAACGTTTGTCGACCTAACAAAAGCGTTTGACACTGTGAGCAGACAAGGCATGTGGCAGATCCTGGAGCGACTTGGCTGTCCCCCAAAGTTCCTCAGCATGATCGTCCAGCTTCACGAGGACCAGCAAGGCTAGGTCAGACTCAACAGTGACCTCTCAGAACCATTCCCCATTCTCAACACGTGAAGCAGGGCTGCGTGCTGGCACCAACCCTATTTACCATCTTCTTTAGCATGAATTTGAAGCAGGCCACAGTGGACCTCGACGATGACGACGCAGTGTACATCAGGTATCGTCTCGATGGCAGCCTGTTCAACCTCAGACGACTGCAGGCCAACACCAAAACCCTAGAACGACTGATTCGTGAGCTGCTCTTTGCTGATTATGCTGCCCTTGTTGCACACACAGAGAGAGCCTTGCAGCGCATCACGTCCTGCTTCGCAGATGCTGCCCAGCTCTTTGGACTTGAGGTCCGTCTGAAAAAGACAGAGGTCCTTCATCAGCCGGCACCCAAGGAAGAGCATTGCCCCCCCCCCCCCCCCCCGCCCCCCCCCCCCCCCCCACACACACACACATCACCATCGGAGAGACCGAACTGAAGTCTGTACACCAATTTACCTACCTTGGCTGCATCATCACGTCAGACGCCAAGCTGGATAAGGAACTGGACAACAGACTGGCAAAAGCGAACAGTGCTTTCGGGCGATTATTCAAGCGGGTGTGGCACAATCAACAGCAAAACAATGGCACCAAGATCAGCGTGTACAGAGCTGTCGTCCTCACCACCCTGTTGTATGGTTCCGAGTCCTAAGCCCTCTACCGCAGCCAACTACGACTCCTCGAACGCTTCCACCAACGCTGCTTGCGTACCATCCTCGGCATTCACTGGAGTGACTATGTCACCAACGTCGAGGTGCTTGAACAGGCGGAAACTGTGAGCATCGAGGCTTTGTTGCTGCGGACACAGATTCGCTGGGCGGGGCACGTCTCCAGGATGGAAGATCATCGCCTGCCCAAGATCACCCTGTTCGGCCAGCTCGCCACTGGACACCGAGACAGAGGGGCACCAAAGAAGAGATACAAAGACGGTCTTAAGAAGTCACTTAGTGCCTGCCAAATCGACCACCGCCAGTGGTCTTCTCTTGCTGCGGACCGCGACACCTGGTGCTCCACCATTTACAAGGCAGCCGTCTACTTTAAGGACTCTCGCAGAGCTAGCCTTAAGGACAAACGGCTCAGGAGAAAAAAAAACAGATATGTTGAAAATCAGAACCCTGGCCAGACCTTCCCCTGCAGCCACTGCGGTCGAACCTGCCTGTCCCGGATTGGCCTCCGCAGCCACGAACATGCCTGCAGACGTCGTGAACAACCCCTATAAAATCTCCGTTTGTGAAGTCAAGCCAAGAGAATAATAATACCGGTATTATATAGGCGCCTTTTCTCAATTTTTGGGTGAATCGACTCAAAGCGTCGCGAACTGAAACCCAACACACACACTCACGTGACAGACACGAATTTACTCTGAAGACAAACACAGTACAAGACAGACAAAGGGTCAGTTCAGCTACTGAAGTTACAGAGATTTTTTGATCGCTTGTATTTGAAATGTATAAAGTGGCCTGAAACCGGTACCAAAGTGGGGGGTAGGTGGGGGGGGGGATGTGTGTGGAAGAACCGGACTACCCGGAGAAAGAACCCCCGACGGTCCGCCCGAATTAACAGTGGCTCTTACGAGAGGAGAAATGTCCGACGCCGGAACCCGTTTTCGAACCTCGCACCTTTGGCATTGGTGGCAGGCGCCTTAAACACTGCGCCACGGACAGCCCCATGTACTCGGCGGGACCAGGTCGTCCCTATTTGCTGGCTGTTGAAAGTCAGTGGCTGACTGTGGGTGTCAGCGACACAGCGCCGATTTAGTCGCCGGGTCGTGAGAGGCCGGAGACTGGGGTTAGTTTTGCCTGCAGGTGGCGGCGCTTGCATTGAGTCTCAGAGGAGGTAAGTGCTGAAGGATCCCGAGTGCATTCGTTATGTTCGTTAGAATTGTTATGTGTGTACTATGTGTTAGAGGTAGCGGGGGAGGGGGGGGGGTTAAGGAATGAGTTACGTAGGGGTATTTGAGTTGTGAATTATGTTAAATTGGTTTGTGTTTATGGTTTTGTTGAATTGTGTGCATTATTGGTTAGTATGGAAGCACAATGTATGGGAGGTTCATGGGCAGGGTTGCAAAGACTTGGCAACACGTGTCGAGGGGTGTAGGTCAAGCGCCCGCACGGTGATTGTTAGTGCTATTGTAAACCAGGCGGGGTGGGCTTGGGAGGGGAGGTATTTGGACCCAACGGTTAAGATACTTACTTTGCCGTTTAGGCTTTTGTTTGCTTTGCACTGTTCCGGGGCTCGGACCAGTCGGAGAGCTGACCTGGACCAACCACGCTTCGCCGGGCCAGATCGGCGTGGGACACGCACGGTCGCCTACAGCGTCACGTTCGCCGGACCGCTATCACCAACAGTCCCAAACCACGGAAGCGCGTTAATGGGCAACGGACTAACAAGATCGAAGGACTAGTGAGGGGAGCCGGATGGGAAGGAGGAGCCACCAGCTCGCATCTTTTAGGACGGTGGTCTCGCCCTTATTCACTCATCCTTCCCCACTCGCCCTGCCTTGGTGAAGTTTTTCGTTTTGTATTATGAACTGTGCAGTAGACGGCGCGAGAGAGTCGCGCATGAACAATCAAGTGGTGAACTGTTTTAGTGGACGGCGCCAGAGACGTGTGTATGGATAATTATGTGGTGAACAGTTTTAGTGAACGGCGCTAGAGACTATTGAGTTGTTTTCTCTTCCTTTTAATCTTGTGGTTGTTGACGTGAGTGTATGCGCCTAGTGCGAGGAATCGCTTAGCTCCTCCTCTGGGCGGAAGTGTTAAACTGATCACAGTGGTATCGTTTTATTTGTTGTTGTTTTTTCCATTTATTTATTAAGGGTGAGAGGGAGGTAAGGTAGAAGGGAGGGTTGAACGAAGGGGGTAGGGGACGTTGAAGGGAGTAAAATGTGTGTACTCGTATATGAATCGTTTTGTGTTGCGTGTGCTGAGTTGCGACCCGTCTTGAGGCAAGACACTAGGGCTCTTTATCTTTCTCTCGTCTGTCTTTCTACCTCTTCCTCATCTTCCTCTCGTCTATCCTTTCCTAGTCGTGACACATACAGGTTATAAAATATGGATTGTGGAACATAACGGAACATTCCTATACACATGAGGTATATAAGGATATTTCGCATCAGCACAACTATATTACTAAATGCGACAAAATACTGTTTATTTGACAGAGTCCCTGAAGTTTATAATACTAAATGTAAAATTAAAAAATCAGAAAATAAATTCCATCAAGCCTTTAAGAGCAGGCAGAACACGTACTATTTTGCTCGCAATTAATGTTTCCATGTCTGTCAAGTCTATGCAGAGGGGCCTATTTTAGAAACTGTTTCACCGACATTGAAAGATACATGTATTATGCTTGCCTGGACTAACGTAGTTGAAGGCAATGTCGAATCCGCGACTGGTGTTTGCAGTATGGCCATCCGTGTGGAACATAACAGTGACGTATTGCTGTGTGGTGAACAGGAGTGAAGACGTGGCGTTACCGCAATACTTGTTGCCCAGTATTGGGAATGATGCGTTGGGTCCGTCGTAGATCTAAAGTCATGAATCAAAGAAACAATATAAATAGTGCAAACTGACACCAATGATCATTGTTACCTGGTAGACGTAGTCGTAGTATGATGCAATCACACCAGACGCACTCACGTAGGGTACTTGTAAAGAAATGTCACTCATAGTCTAGCAGCGTACGCAATTTCTGCAGAGATAAGTAGTTCGTCAAAAGAGTAAGAATGGTTTGCAGGTACGAAACGAAAGTACTAATGCCATATAGTTTATGCTTGGCAACAATATTTGTCCTTAGGATGGTAACATTTTTGTAGAAGTGTTTTTCGAAAGCTATTTTTCGATGTGAGGGAACCAGACCTAGTACACGGCCCAGATAATGTGCAAGACATTTCTTTGTGCATAACATTGAAAATTTCAAGCATACAAGTTACACGTTTAATCCAGTGAGTAAATTAAAATCATGAGCAAGTAAACATGCATACATATTTACGAATTTGTTTTTAAAAAGGTAATATTTTTAATGCCGTAAGCATACTCGCGTCGCTAGTTTGAAAATGGCGGTCAGCGAGATGCCTTCGAAAGAAATCAATCAGACGCGCACGGTTGATGCAGCTTTACTTTGCTCCTGAAGTGAAACAGAGATTATTTTGGATTTGAACTTTGAAGTACATCTTATCAACGTCATATACGTTATTTTTCCTGGTCTTGAAAACAGCCTTTCCCATAGAACTCGGTCTCATTTGTGGGAGGAAAGCATATCGAAAGTAAACTCCATTCGTGCATGTTGTGCAGTGTGTCTGCTGACCATCTTCAACTGCAGACTTTATGTCCGGATACAACATGCATGTTGTTCGTCTGTTTTCCAGCCTATGGGCTCGAAGTGTAGGTCTGCTCTTTTGTTGTTAGTGAAGATGGGACTTGTAACTGGTCAAGCACACTCTTATCCGACTGGTCTTAAGCTCAAGCCAGGCAGAGTGAAATCCATCTCCGAACCGTTTTCATCTAAATCACCATGTTCAGATAAACACCTAAATATAACAATTTTAGTTTTTGCAACCCATTGAACCAAGGAGCACTCAAGTACTCACAAGAACTCTTATGATCAAGCTTTATCGGGACTGCATGAGACACAATACAGATAGTAGCCCTCTCCATTATATTACATGTTTTATTTATTTATTTATTATTGATTAATTTTTGTATTCACTTACATATTTATTTATTATTTATCCTTTTAATTATGGATGGAAGGAATTCCTTGATGCACATGATCACTAGTGGTATGGTGGTGGCCACCAAGGAGAGGAATTTCTTTTTTCAATATGCATACATCTGTGCATGTTCATAGTCTATCGTTTACTTAGCATGCATATTCATAGGTCACAGGTATCTCCGACTTATTTTATTATTAATTTATCATTTTATTATTTTATTTATTTATTTATTTATTTATTTATTTATTTATTTATTTGTTTGTTTTGATATATGTTTGTACATACACATCAGCATACAAGATGAGAACATACATGTACACATATAATTATGGTAATAGGTGCATATCACCCGCTCCCCACACCACATACAAAACCACAGAACACCCATTAAAAGACATGCACGTCTGTGCATGTTCATAATAATATATCCTTTACTTGGTATTCATATGTCCCAGGTATCCTTGATTTACCTTATTTTATTTATTACAATTTATTATTTATTTTTATTAGTTTGTAAAGTAGGTTTTGTACATATGCTGATGTTCTCATACACATACATTGTAATACTGCCCACTCCCAACCCCACTCCACAACCACAGAACACCCACCAAAAGACAAGTAAATCTGTGCATGTTAATAATCTATCCTTTACTTAGCATTCATATGGCCCAGGTATCTTGACTTACTTTATCTTATTTATTTAACAGCCATTAGAAGACATTAGTCGCCTGCTCGGCATTAAACCCAAATAACTATTTATTTAAATTATTTATTTATTTAATTTTGTTTGTTTATAATGCAGGTTTTGTACATACACATCAGCATACAAGAAGAAAATATACACATAATAGATGGTAACAGGTGGCATACCGCCCGCTCCCAACCCCTACCCAAATGCACACACAAAACCACAGAACACTTACCAAAAGACATGCACATCTGTGTATGTTCATAATCTATCCTTTCCCTAGCATGCATATGTCCCAGGTACCTTAGACTTACTTTATCTTATTTATTTAAATTATTTATGTCTTTATTTTGTTTGTTTGTAATGTAGGTTTTGTACATACATATCAGCATACAGAATAAGAACATACACCATAGTGCCCCTGTCCATGTGGTCACAGTACTATTCTGTCAGATCTGTCACACCCAGCCAATCATCTCTTCGAGCTTCTGCCCTCTGGCCGGCGGTTCCGTGCTTTGAAAGCCAGAACCTATCGATTCAGATGCAGTTTCTTTCCAGAAGCTGTCCTCAGTACATCACCATCCATGAAACAACGTGATTTCATGATTTGTGACATATGACTGATTTGTGTTTAATATTGTGTTTATCTATCTTTCAGTGCTCTATACAGGATGATCGCCAACTGAGTGTATGACACGATGAATGCCCTACAAGTGAGGATGTATTTTACTGTCGCCGTGCCACACAATCCTTGTAACGTTTCAATTGGTGAATAAATGTCTTATGTCTTACACACGTACATGGTAATAGGTGCCATACCGCTCGCTCCCAACCCCACTCCAGTTACACACACAAAACCGCAGAACACCCACCAAAAGAATGTACATCTGTGCAGGTTGGTAACGCGCGCAGACTTGCCCCCAGTCGTACGCACAGACTCTCGCACAACAGACGCATACACCGCCACTGACTCAGACGGGCGCATTCATGCGGAAAAAACTCAACACACGGGCTCCCTTTTTAACGTAACTTTTATACAAAATAAACAATATAAGAAGGATGCTCACAAACTATCACAACTATATACACCACTTCTTTCCCACTACCAGCATCTTAACACCACATCCACATACACACAATATCACTGCCTTGCTAGGTATTAGTCTCTCACTATCCAACCTGTTTGGTGTTCTCGCCTGGTTACGCTCGGTCCTTTCACGTCTAGGCGTGCAAGTCCTTTCTCGTACGCTCCCGAGTCGTCCTGTCTCTCGTGTCGTGGACGTCCTCGTTACTCGTACTGTATCTTCGCTGTGACCCAAGTGTCTTGGCACCGGCCGCTCACTCCCCGAGTGAAGAGCTGGAGAGATGACCTCGCATTAGATTCTGGTGACTGACGTCTCGGCGTCCGTCACTCTCTCTCTCTCCGACAAGCACTCTGAACAACAACAAGGTCCCAAATTGTAACACATGCTAAACACACACACATATTGGACAATATGAGAAACATTACGTAACCTGGCTGATACAAATAACTCACAAGTTCATTCACACACCCACGTGCTTCATAACCCGAACTATCTTCGTAACACCCCCATAACTGTCACTACCTTGAAACAGACCATAACCTAACACTCTCGCCATACACTATTCTCTACACTGGAAAAGACTATGCTTAAACAACCAGGTACTACCTTCTTAGCGACTTGGCATACACACCTCACATTCCTTTAGTTATTCATCTTGGTAAATAACTGTAAACGAAAACACCGGTTACCTCACTGAATTCCAAACCAACATAACTGAACCAACCCAGATAACGCCATACAACCAAATTACTCTTACCAACGCATACCGTCTTTAACTAAGCAACTATCAATAATACATATATATATAAAAACATACCTGAATTCTAGGTTTCAGAGTCTTGGAATACGGGCTAAGGTATCTCAAACACGTCTGCCCACACTGACAGTAAAGCCCTGTACTAATGTATTTAGCCTTCTGACAGACTGAGCTTCCGCTTAGAACTCACTAAAAACTCCCCGTGTTAAACGTTCCTTTAAGATTCCACGTGGGTCTCGGCATCACGGACTATCGGCACAAACAAACCGTTAACAAAAACCGTACCGTATTAAACCTACTGTGTGAACACTATGCGTAAGCATAGAGTTTCATCACAATGTTCATAATCTATCTTTTACTTAGCATTAATATGTCCCAGGTATCTTTGACTTACTTTATCTTATTCATTTAAATGCCGTGAGATGGCCGTAGTCGCCTCCGCGGCGTTAAACCCAGATAACTATTTATTTAAATTATTTATTTATGTTTGTTATTGTTTGTAATGTAGGTTTTGTACATACAAATACACAGTAATAAGTGCCATACCGCCCCTCTTTCAACCTCACCCCACATACACACACAAAACCGCAGAACACCCACGAAAGACATGCACAATTGTATACTGATGGGCAATAGTGGACTGTAAAACCTATATATAGAGATTGGAGGTTAAGAAAGTGGCTTTTATTGACTGCCTGTATTTTAGCTGCTCACATACAAATCTCATGTGTACAGTTAATCACACTGCACATGCAGCCATAAGTTCTGTGAAAAGTATTGTTGGCCTCATGTACAGGGGCATCAAAACTTAGAGATAAGGCCCCACCTGATAACAATAACAGAACTAATATGCATACTCAGCCACTAGTTCTGTAAACAGTACCTTTGACCTTTGTAAACAGTACCAGTGGCCAAATGCACACATACATCATGGATGATGCCACCACTGATCTCTTCAAACAATAGGCTGCCCAGTTCACATTGATAAGTGATACCGTGAACTAGCCTGCATATGCAAAAATCAGTTCTGTAAATAGTACTGGTGAGACCGCAACTGCCACCTCAAACAAAACGCTACCTAAACACACATATCAATGATACAGTCAACCTCCATGTGCGTTAGTCGGGACAGGCTTAAAGTATGGGACTGTAAATCTTACAGCGAAATGTCAAAGCCAGTAAGAAAATAATATGACAGCAGCAAGTACATGTATTTTGTAAATCACTCAAATAAAACATGAGAACTCATTGAGCCCAATGGTGTTATGAGTGGGTGATGGAAACACTGAAAGAAACAGTATGTGTACATTATAAAGTATGTGCCTCCCCCCCCCCCCACCCCCCACCCCACTCCCTTTAACTATAGCTGTTCATCATAAAACATATCTCATTTATTTGATCACTTGACTGACTGATTTATTAAATCATCTCTGTGTCACCTTTCTCCGTTTTCTTTCTCGTTTTAATCCAATATATATGAGTGTCAGTGCTAATGCCAGCTGCTAAGAATCCTTGCAGAAACTGCAAATGTCTATATACAGACAAACTGCAAATTATGCAGAAGCAAAATAGTTCCTCTTTTGTGCAGTAGGCTACTGCTAGCAAGATAGGGTTTAATTTTAAACAACGCATTGCATGATCTTCCAAGCGTGTTCACATTGTTCTGTGTATTTTTTATGTGTGAAGTGGACTGTACCATCAGTGATCACCGAGACTGCACTGGCACTGACAGTGATCGCACATCATAACATAGCTTGCCAGTGCAACTGATTGAATTAAGTGTTACAGTATAATAATAACTGATCAAGTTCTGAAACTTTGTTCAGCAATGACAGTTAAAACCAAGTGGAGTGGCACTCTTTTACAGCATGCAGCCTGTTGCACTTTGGATATTGTCGAGAAAATGGCCGTTTCACAAAAACCGGTTAATGCACACTGGAGTCCGTAATTTTTTAATTATTTTTACTTGATCCTTTGCATATAGCTAGATACAAATAAGATATTGAACGACTTCGTTAACCAGCATTGCACCTCTTGAACGTTTTGAGTGATAACTTAAATATTTTTGGAAGAAAAATGGTTTCTCGTTTTGGGGAATAATTTTACAAATTAGTTGGGATTACTCTTAAAATAATGGAATCTTTTTTTACGAAAAAAAATATTCTCATTAATAATCACATGATTTTTCATATACGGTATTTACATAAGCCTGCAGTTTGTCTCGGCTGTCAGGTACGATTATGTCAATTGTGACCCGTAAGCCATAGGTGCAAAAATCAGATAATGTTTCTGTACCACTTTTTGGGAATTATTTGTCTTTCTCCAAACTAGCTATATGACAACAATTACAGACTCTAATCTGGGTCAACAGACTTTCTATAAACGGTCTTTTATGCCTTCAATGAGACTCCAATTACAATATGCGCGGAAGCTCTCTTAGCCACCCCTTGAATAAAGTATTTTGCCAAGTTTCAAGCTTGCGCGTACAGAAATATCGGAGATTCTCGTGTTTATACACACACACACACACACACACACACACACACACACACACACACACACACACACACACACACACACACATATTCATACGCACATACGACGCCAAAACGATGTTCAACAGGAAGGTTTAGAGTAGCTAGACGTGACGTTAGTTTTAGTTTGTTACTTCTTTGCCAGACTAAGGGGCCCGCCTACCTGTTATGTGTTTTGCATTCATCCCAAAGTCTACCGTATTTTCAATACGGTAGACAAAAAAGATGGGATAAACCATAACCCACAAAGTCTCTTCTATATAAAAGCCATAATTCACAAAGTCCCTTTCATATGAGAGCTGTAATTGCTGTCAAGAGTCTCTACCTGTTCTCTATGACCTGATTTTTAAATATATTTTAAAAAGCCTCGCAAATTTAAAAATGCATCAGTGAGCTGTACAAGGTTCACAGTGCATACGTGTCATTGTTTAGAGAGAGAGAAAAATTAAATAAAATGAAATGAAACTTTACTTCTCAAGGATAAATGATTAGGTACACAGACCCTTTTTCAATCATGTCTTTGCACACGGACGCACACAACACTCACACGCGCGTGATATATAAACCTAATTAAAATAGAAAGGCAAAACGTGATCATTAAAAAGCTAATTTAGCATTCACACACACACACACACACACACACACACACACACACACACACACACACACACACACACACACACACACACACTGAGAACCTGATTTAAAGATGAAAGTTAAAAAACTTCGTTTGAACAATAACAGCAACAACCAACTCGCACACACACACACACACACACACACACACACACACACACACACACACACACACACACACACACACACACACACACACACACACACACATGGAGACAAAAGCCTGAGAGTGGGTTACCTACCATTTTATGTGAAAATGGGTTCCCATATTCCTATTTAATCTAGGGCTCTGGCGTTGATGCGAATGTTTAGAACTCACCTTATAACTAATCTCTACAACTTAAAATAAAATAGACATTTTCTAGAAACAGAGCCACTGGATGGAGAAAAATGGGTTTTTACTAATAAAGTTGGTGCCTCTCACACAAAAACTGGCATCACAGTCAAAATTGGTGTCCTCGTCAAATCATTCATTTTAGCATGGACTATCTCAAGAAAATTAGGTGTCTGTAATAAGATAAATTTTACGGAATATTTGATGCTTGTTTCCCACATTTATTTGATTGTTGTCATTGTTTTTCAACTTAATGTGTATTCCTTCTTTTTCCTGCATTAAAAATGTCAAACACAATGACACAACACACAGTGAACAAATACCTCACTAAACATTACTCTGGTTGATTTTGTTATGATTGTTTGGGTGGGGTTGTGGGAGGGGGGGGGGGGGTCATCACTTTTCGTTTTATAGAGCTGCTGAATGCTCTCTTGTGACTGAAAGATTTTCATTATCCCTGGAATCAGTAGGTCATTTCAGAGTTGCACATCAAACCACCCACAAATACACATTTGGAGTGCACTAGATGGATCCAGATGGACAAGTCCCACATTCCACACTATAGGACAGCTAAGACTGGGAAGCAATCGCGGCGTTTAAGGCGCGGTACAAGGTTTAAAACTAAGAAACTGTTGTTTTTAGAAGTGTGTCGGGGAACAGTTTTCATTAAAACTGTTTTAAATCTCTTTAAACTCAACTTTTGTTAATGTTAAAAGTGTTTTCATTTACAAACGTGTCGTAACTGTTATGCATCTATTCCAACGTAATAGTGCATTATATTTTTCACATTGTCGCCTTCTCTCGTCGCTCAGCACTCGACTTTCCAGTCCTTCCCTCAAATGGGCAGCATTCACACAAACAATACTTTACTATTACACCCTTTGGCAACATTAGTTGTGTTTTTTTCTCTGACCTAGCATTACACCAAAAGATGGTCCATCCAAGCCTGCACAACCCCCACCCGGGTCTGTCCTGGAGGACTTGGGTGGGGTGAACTACTTTTTAGTTCCCAGGGTCACCCTGGTCAGCCCCATAGGGTGGGTTTTTCCCTCTATTCTGGGGCATGTGTTTCTGTCTACCCTTGGTCCATTCACCTGTATTTGCCTTTTTAAAACTCTCCCAACTGTCTGCACTGCCTGTAGCTCTTGATATTGGATGTGTGTTGCTAAATGGTCTTAGCTTTATTTAGGCCTCATGGCGTAGGTTTATTTAACATATTGAACCGACTGGCGACAAACATTCAATATTCTGTTTTTTTTTTTTTCACAAGCAGTGCAGACACGTCCTTAGAAAGCCGTGTTGCTGTCGGGACGTTAAGCAATGTTCAATCGATCCAAGCCTGCACTCTTCATACTGCACTAAACGACCGACTGCAGCAGACGACGCATGTAACAACACTGTGTGACGTCATTTGCATTCAATCAATTTGTGCATACAATCTGACAGGAGTTGCAGTCGAAACGAAAGCATAACACCAAGAAACCCACAAACAAAGCAACAGGTTGAACCAAAAGACACAAGACAACAGCAGCCTCACCCAAAGTCTATACGTCCTCTCTCACACTGCACACTCATACAATCACTTCACTTCATAGCAACCGGTGCACGAATATATATAGCTAAGCTGTGAACGAATACATGGCTCTCAAGTTTGTCACTAGACATGACCTCCCTCCACATCACCCCGGAAGCACAACACAACAACACTTTTTTTTAACAAAGCAACCACACCCTTAAATACCAAACCTCATTTTGTAGCAACATAAACAATTTACTCCCTCAAACAACTAAAATACCACCACCACCCTCCCCCTCCCCCACCCCTTCCTTTCGTATCTCTCCGTTTCAATTCGGCTCACCGACGCAGTTGACCCATATCAGCTATTAAGTTATTTATAGATGAGAAGGGTGATGTCACACATACACGCCCATTTTACAGGTTTTGTGCATGCACACACACACACACACACACACACACACACACACACACACACACACACACACACACACACACACACACTGCTGGGGCAAGTTCAAACACTAGCAGAGTGCATTTTAAGCACAAAAGTGCGTGTAAAAACATTGAAATGGGAAAAACTGATTTTTTTAAAAATTTTTACAACTTCTTAAAGCAAGACAATGCACAAACAACCCTCAGAAAAAATGGGTGTCTGACTTGGGCACCCAGAATTTTACACACACCCATTTCCCATAAGGATGGTAAAACAGTCACACATTTGAGGTCTTTTGTGTACACACACACACACACACACACACACACACACACACACACACACACACACACACACACACACACACACACACACACACACACAGGGAGACAAAACCATCAGAGTGGGTTACCTACCATTTTATGTGAAAATGGGTTCCCATATTTCTATTTATTCTAGGGCTCTGGAGTTGATGCGAATGTTTAGAACTCACCTTGTAACTAAGCTCTACAACTTAAAATAAAAAAGACATTTTCTAGAAACAGAGCCACTGGATGGAGAAAAAATGGGTTTCTACAATAAAGTGGGTGCCTCTCACACAAAAACTGGCATTACAGTAGAAATGGGTGTCCTTGTCAAATCATTCATTTTAGCATGGACATCTCAAGAAAATTAGGTGTCTGTAATAAGTTAAAGTTCACGGAATATTTGATGCTTCTTTTCCACATTTATTTGATTGTTGTCATTCTTTTTCAACTTAATGTATATTCCTTCTTTTTCCTGCATTAAAAATGTCAAGCACAATGACACAACACACAGTGAGTGAACAAATACCTCACTAAAAATACCTCTGGTTGATTTTCTTATGATTTTTTGGGTGGGGGGAGGGGAGGGGAGGGGTGGGAGTGAAGGTGGGGAGGGGGGTGGGGGGTGGGTGGGGGGTTGGGTGGGGGAGTGGGGGGGGGTGATCACTTTGGGTTTTATAGAGCTGCTGAATGCTCTCTTCTCAATGAAAGATTTTAATTATCCCTGGAATCAGGAGGTCATTTCTGAGGCGCGCACCGAGTTGCACATCAAACCACCCACAAATACACATTTGGAGTGCACCAGATGGATCCAGTTGGACAAGTCCCACATTCCACACTATAGGACAGCTAATACTGAGAAGCAATCGCGGCGTTTATGGCGCGGTGCAAGGTTTAAAACTAAGAAACTGTTGTTTTTAGAAGCGTGTCGGGCAACAGTTTTTATTAAAACTGTTTTAAAACCTCTCCTTATACTCAACTTTTGTTAATGTTAAAAGTGTTTTCATTTACAGGCGTGTCGTAACTGTTATGCATTTATTCCAACGTAATAGTGCTGGATATCATAGTTTTCCCATTGTCGCCTTCTCTTTTCACTCAGCACTCGACTTTCCAGTCCTTCCCTCAAACACGCAGCATTCAACAAACAATACTTTATTATTACACCCTTTGGCAACATTAGGTGTGTTTTTTTCTCTGACCTAGCATTACATACTGCACTAAACGACCGAGTGCAGCAGTGTGTGACGTCATTTGCAGTCAATCAATTTGTGCATACAATCTGACAAGAGTTGCAGTCAAAACGAAAGCAATACACCAACAAACCCACAAACAAAGCAACAGGTTGAACCAAAAGACACAAGACAACAGCAGCCTCACCCAAAGTCTATACGTCCTCTCTCACACTGTGCACTCATACAATCACTTCACTTCTTAGCAACCGGCACACGAATATAATTATAGGCTAAGTCAAAGAAAAACAGAAGATATTGGTGGAAAACCATTTAAAATAGAAACAAAGAACGACGTTTCGGATCAAAGATCCTTCTTGATCTGACATGGAAACAAATGTAGAAAACATATAGTCTAAGTCGCTGGTGAACGTATACATGAATCTCAAATTTCTCACCTCCATCCACATCACCCCGGAAGTACATCACAACTCAACACTTTTTTTAACAAAACAACCACACCCTCAAATAACAAACCTAAGTTTGTAGGAACATAAACAATTTACTCCCTCAAACAACAAAATATCCCTCCCCCCCCCCTCCCACACCCTTCCTGACCCATATCAGCTATGAAGTTATTTATAGCTGAGAAGGGTGATGTCACACACACACGCCCATTTTCGGGGTTCTGTGCGCACAACACACACACATTGCTGGGAGGGACAAGTTTTCAAACACACTACAGGCGTGTCTGTTAAACTTGTGTATGTTAACGCCAAAATAAGAAAAACTGATCTTTTTATTTTTTATGAATCTTTACCCCAAGACAATGCAGAAACATCCCTCAGAAAAAATGGGTGTCTGACTTGGGCACCCAGATTTTTACACACACCCATTTTCCATAAGGATGGTAAAGACAGTCACCCATTTCAGATCTTTTGTGTACACACACACACACACACACACACACACACACACACACACACACACACACACACACACACACACACACACACACACACACAGACACACACACACGCACACAGCTGCCGAAATAAGCAGGCCCTGAATGCGGACAAAGACGGAGCCTCAGTAATGTCGATAGGCAACAAGTTCCATAGCTTGGCTTCTGAGTAAGACAAACTAGTTTTGAATATATCGAGGCGCGGCCTTGGTATGGATAGATTGTTCCTCTCCGTTTTAAAGAGAGAGAGAGAGAGAGAGAGAGAGAGAGAGAGAGAGAGAGAGAGAGAGAGAGAGAGAGAGAGAGACGTTACATCTAGAGTATTGCGTCGATGTCTGTGTGATTACGAAATTTCTGCTTTTACGTCACCGTCACTGTCTGATTTTCTCCAGAAGTCGAGCTTTTTTAAAAAAACGTTTTAAAAATTGTCTTAATAGAATTAACTGAAAAAGTTCAAAAGACACACAGCTGGCTAACAAACTCGTCCTATGTATTTTTGTTTTAATCCGGCTATGTCCAAAACTGGAAGTGAATATATTTAAAATAACGGACTCTAATGTGGGTCAACCGACTTCAAACGGTCATTTAACTCTTCAATAAAATATCCAATTTCAAAATGCTAGGAGGAGCTCCTAGGCACCCCCTGAATGAAACACCTCCCCTAACTTCGGAGATCTTCTAATTTACATACATACGCACACACACAAACACACACACACACACACACACACACACACACACACACACACACACACACACACACACACACACGCATACACACACACATAAGGCGCTTCGCTCCAAAAAAAAAAAAAAAAAAACGTTCTACAGCGAGATTTGCTTAACTAGACATGACGTAATTTTTACCTTGTTACTTCACTGTCAGAGTTTTAGTCTAGCCCGTCTATGATGTCGTGTGTGTTCTTTTGAAATCGCTCCAGCGCGTTCAATTCCAAAAAAAAGTCTCTTCTATAAACAGTAGAGACTTAAAAAGAAAGAACGAAAGAAAGAAAGAAAGGTCAAGGTCACGTTATACATTTAAATTGGGAAGTTCAGGCAGTGCAAGGCCCCGTGTTTTTAAAAATAATTTTTGCCTTGTTTGAAAATTTGCAGTTGGGCTGAATGTGGGAATTTGCTGGAAATTTGTGGTTAGCTGAGAGGAGACATGTTTGGTGCTTTGATTCATACCATCCTGAGCTTATCCAGTGGACATTTGTGGGCCTATGTTGAGTTGCCTTTGACGTAGTGATTTGAGGGGCACGCTGATTTCAGCTGTGCTTGGGTGTGGGGTTGGTAAGGAACCAGTTTCATAGCCAAGAAATAAGACGGGTCATGTGCTGTATTTTTTGGTATTTTGTGCATGGCAAATGTGCAGCTGGTGGGCGGTAGTGTTTTTTAGGGAATTGAACAATTAGGGGATGACTGGGACTGACTAAGGCTAAGAGACTGGACAGCACGGAAACAGCACTGTGTTCCGTGGCCTGTCAGGTGCACCACTTGCCATACGGGACATAGACTGGAAACTGGTTTAGTGTAACCAGATCATTGAGTTTGGATGGTTGCAGTTGGAAAAGTAAGAAAATCATGAAAAATTTGAAATTTTGCCAAAAAATCGCTGTGCATGCAGTTTTATAGGCGTTTTGGCATGTTTTGCGTGGCAACACCATGTTTACCTGCACTGTGAGCTAGGTTTAGTGTGTTTGCTCATTTATTTTTTGTCTTACAGGTAGTCATGAGTCTTTCCTTCGACCATGAGCTGTGACCTTTGACCTTGACCTTGAAAGGGGTGGGGTTTGGGGTGTTCAGTTTGATAAATGCGTTAAAAAAATTCACTCTTTCAGTTATTGAAGTTGTGTGGGGTGGGTGTAGGGTGGGGTGGGTAGGGGTTTGGGTTGGAGGTGGGGAGGGGGGGAAGGGGTGGGGGGGTGGGGGCTTAAGGTCAAAGGTTAAGATAAAAACTACAATGAAACAGTGTTAGCATGTGCATTTCATCAGACAGCTGACCTCAGAGTGAAATAAGCGGCCAAAATAATGTGACATGCAGATGTGTTATTTTGCATGGTACTGCTACACTGGTTGCATCTGAGGTGTCATTCTGCTGTAATTGTCATGAGGGATGTCTCTGGTGTCTATTCTAAACCAAACACAAGCACTTGTACACTGAGTAAAGCTCATTTGAGTGCATTGTTATGGGACCAGCAGTTGCAGGCACCAGTAGAAGGTTTGACAGGAGTGTTCACAAGTTTGGCACACACATGCCTACTGCATCTGCAAGATGAGCTGAGGTGTTTTGAGACTCTGACAAGTGTGTTTTATATAAAAATGAACTGTACATAACCATTTTTCTATGCTACCTCCTAAATCAGCACTCCAGACACTTGTTAGCGTATGCGGCGTGTCCCGCGTAGCATAGTTTTGGTTGTTTTGTGTAGTCTTTTTCCTGTGGGATAGCTCAATAGACTTAATGTTTAAATTGCAGAGCTGTTTCATGACCCCTTTTTGCCTAGGGAAAGAGTGCCAGCAGCATATAGGGCATGGCAGCTGGTTACAGGCCTCTTCCAGCTTGTTGTCACCAGTCAACAGGGTCAATGACGATGCCTGGGTGTTGTCTTTTGGGCTGCCCTAAGATACACAAGGAAATGGCCTTGGGTCTGAAAGCTCATTTTTCATCAGTGTCAGTGTCATGGTAACTTTTTTAAGTTGTCCAGCCCACCATAAGTCAGTTTGACTGTATTGCATGCGTGTGTAAACTTGGAAAAACAGAAAAAGTAGGGGGGTAGGCAATGGAAAAATATGAAAAAAAAGCACGTGTCTCAAATGCAACATTTCTGAAGATCAGATATATTACTTGATGTACATGCCAATTTTGGAGGCATTCTGACCATATCTAGGCTGTTTTTCATGGCATCAGATATGCATGATCCAACACATCAACAGCATTGTAAAGGCCACATCAAGGCACTTCACATAATGGGCCATAACATAAAGATGCAGCAACTTTCAAGGGTGTCACTTTGGGTTTGACTTAGCTATTGTCTAAGGGTTGCACTGATGGCAGATTGAATGGTGTTCAGGTGGGACAAGTTTCTCTGACAGGTCACGTTATACATTTAAATTGGGAAGTTCAGGCAGTAAGAGGCCCCGTGTTTTTAAAAATAATTTTTGCCTTGTTTGAAAATTTGCAGTTGGGCTGAATGTGGGAATTTGCTGGAAATTTGTGGTTAGCTGAGAGGAGACATGTTTGGTGCTTTGATTCATACCATCCTGAGCTTATCCAGTGGACATTTGTGGGCCTATGTTGAGTTGCCTTTGACGTAGTGATTTGAGGGGCACGCTGATTTCAGCTGTGCTTGGGTGTGGGGTTGGTAAGGAACCAGTTTCATAGCCAAGAAATAAGACGGGTCATGTGCTGTATTTTTTGGTATTTTGTGCATGGCAAATGTGCAGCTGGTGGGCGGTAGTGTTTTTTTTAGGGAATTGAACAATTAGGGGATGACTGGGACTGACTAAGGCTAAGAGACTGGACAGCACGGAAACAGCACTGTGTTCCGTGGCCTCAAGACACAACTGCAGTGTGCTGTCTTCTGGAGGGGGCGCCATGACGCATTCCTAAGATGCTCTGTCAGGGTCACGTGAGCCGGTAAACCCCGCTTCCACGTGCAAGCCTAAACGCACCAACCCGGGTTCAACCCTGGTTGAACTCTATTCGAGCTGAACCGGGATTGCAAGTGTACACGACCTCCCTGCTTCGGAGCAGGGTTGAACTCTACCCTGTGCAAACCCGGGCTGGTGCAAGTGTAAATGCACCAACCCGGGTTGTACTCGGGTTCAGCCTGGGTTGATGCGCAAATATAAACGTCCTCAAAATTGTCGTGTTGAAACGCTGCTTTAAAATAGACGTACTGACAAAAATCATGCACCACTTATCTTTCATTTCAGATGCAGGATGTATACTTCCCGGCATAAACAAACTATGGGTCTGCACATGTTACCTTTTGCTTCCAAAGTTTTTATTCCAAAATCTGATGACAAAACAAATCAGTATTGTAGATATCTAATCTTCGATCAGAAAACGGAAATTTGGAAAAAAGAATTGTTTATTTTTGAGCGATGGCAAAACGTAAACAAAGTAAGTGCCATCGGGAAAAGTCACACGTGAGTGCACCTCTACTGCAACAACGGTTTTGCACTGATTTCGCATTGCATTGATAGGACCAGATCTGATGGGGGATGCTGTTCTAGTCATTCTCAGGTACATTTTGTAGCCGCTGGACGTTCGGGGACTGGAGCTGGGAGGTTTTGAACCCGACCATCAAGTGCATCCCAAAGATGCTTTATTAGATTGAAATCAGGTATGGCTGGTCATAGGGTGAGAAGGTTGATGATGTCCTATTGCAAGCTGCGGCGGATCAGTTACCTCTTGATGGGAGGGGACCAACGTTTTGTTTTTGTTTGATACTAAAGGCCACCCGACGCTAGTCCTTGCTTCCCAGTCGAAAAATCAAAAAGCGAGGGGTGGGGGGTGGGGGGGGGGGGGTGGAGGGGGGGGGGGAGGAGGGGGGGCTCGGCGTGTGTGTGTGTGTGTGGGGGGGGGGGAGGAGGAGGTGTCAATGGTAGGCGCGCCCAGTGTATGTGAGAACCTTTTGTACCTTCTCACTACCCGTCCAAATTTTGAAATACGGGAGGGGGGGGGGGAGGGAGGGGATGAGGGGGGGGGCGTCCATGGGGCTGGTGGAGGGAAGGGGGGCTGGGGGGAGGGGGTGTGGAGGGTGAGCCCGGAACCCTTTGAAAAACCCCTCCACCTTCCCTCCCCCCCCCCCTACCTCCCCCCAGAACCGCCTTCGGCAAGAACATTCCGGGGAGCGACGTATTTTGAACTGTACTTTGAAGTGATTTGCGACCTCTGAAATGAACAAACCAGCAGCCGGAATTCGAAATCGACAAATCCATATGTTGACCTAGTCTCGTCTCAGCTGTGCACCGATTTTGCCATTTTGAAGTTGAAAACATATGCAGGCGAGCACTGATGCAGAAGAATGTAAAAACGCACGTGCCGTATGAAATGCACGTCCTTTAACTGCTGCGGTGTGCACGCGAAAACGTTTTTGCTAACATTCATTTTATGAAAATTATCTGCACAGTTATCACAAAATTGCATGTGTGTTGTTTGTTATGCCGGGCAGTATATAACTGGAGGAAAAGATAATATCAACATATACACTGTAGTAAAAACAGTATTAAAGCCCCTAATTATATGAAATTACTTTGTGAACTGTTTTCATTTAAACAAATATGTTAAGTGTTATTATATATAAACAGTTCGCAACTTTCACAATTTCTGTTCTTTGATTTTACCGTGACAAAGTCCTGGCACGTCACATCGTTGTCTAGACTGAAGCTGGTGGGGAGCAGGCGGAAGATGTACCCGGACAGCTGGATGACGTATGGACAGTCAAGATCAGCAGGATACGGCCCGGGGTACCCAGGGGATTGGATATGGCCCTCATTGTAAGGCACCATTCTTCCACATTCTGACAAGGACAGAATAGGATAATACGAGATTATATTTGTTAGAATAATTAGGATCACAACCTGGAAGAAATGCATAGATACAAACGAAAATGTCTTCCTTGTTAATATAGGTATTGTGAAAGTACCAAACGATGAACAGTTAATTAATGTACAGCTGTGATTAGAATCAAACAAATATGCTGCGTTTCTACTTGGGATGTATTTTCGTATAATTTGTGGTTAGTTGTAATTAGAGTATGTGTGTGATGAATGAAGCTTTGTTTTACATGTTATAGTATCTAGTTTTAGTTGTCATTATTTATACCTTGTTTTTTTTATAGCGATTTTGTATTATTGAGAATGGTTTACCCACGCTCTCGGAGCATTCTCAACATAGCATAAAACTGTTTGGCGAATATCAGCACCTGATAATATAAAATGTGTTATAATGTTTCCTAGAGAGTGGCCATCGTTGTCATTTCCTTCTTAAGTGCGTGATTACATCACCTTGTGTCCGTTCTACCGCTCAAGCATATTATGCGCCGCTCAACTCCACCACGCGTCAGAGTCGAGGTAATAGCAATTTATAGCTCCAAACTCCAGGTCCTCGAGGAAAACAGAAAGTAGCTGGCGATTTGTGGAGCTATATCACAGTAAGTTGTCTAAATGAATCTGTCCGTAGGTGAAACATGTAGTTATGCCCAAAAATCAATGTAACAGGTTTGTAGGTCACCGCGGACGCAGAGTTAATTTAACTTTCAGTTATTATTTATACACAATGGAGCACGCAGCATTTCAAAAGTTAAAAATGCTGTCCGGAGGAACATCCCGGAAGACACTTCCAGCGACCCACCTGTGCGATGACATGGCATATGTTACCTTTATAGGTGAAGTTCAGACGTGGAACAGAGTCAGTGGTTGCGGTATTGACGTGGAATCGGACCAACATGTCGTTCTGGGTGGATGTGAGAGTACGAGGGGAGGTGTCGCAGCAGTTTAAAACGCCAAGAACAGGTGCGGACGTAGCGTCTCCATCATGCACCTGTTAGGAAGTAAGTGACGCAGTTTTTATCAGCTCTGTGCATTTGTTATTTTTTTTTTTATAATGAGGTTTGTCTTTTTAAGTTCATGATTTTGCTCTTAACACAAATCTTACCGGAACATGCCTGTTGCTACAGCAAGAGTAGTAAAATGTTTTGTAAAGCGCTGTAGGTTGGACAGTCAGATCCCGTGATCCCTTTTCTTGGGCACCAAATCAACAGCCCATGATAAATACAGAGCACAGAGTACATGACGATCCACATCCATTCAGGGGTGTAGAGCGTCGTTTATACCACTCGCATTGCATTTTCTGGGGTGGACTACCAGTGTTCCATCTACTTAGCAACATGCGTTTTACCTAGGAACAAAAATGGACCGACTACCGAACACGAGCGCATGCTGAAGTTAAACTGTGAATTACCAAGACTTGTGCGTATATTAAAATGACGCATGTATGGAGCAGGGAAACGCGTCGTTTCAACTTTTAAATTAGTAACTAGAAGTGTCTACATTGATTTGAAGGAGATTCGTGGCAGAAACAGTTTGGAGTTTCCTTTTCTCGTGATTATCGGACAGTTATGAGAGACAATAATTATCATCGTTTTTCTTGGCATCTGAAGCACTTCTGTAATTTTAAAGTTGTCGGACGTAAACATGCCGCGGAGTGCGTCCACTTTGATGGCTTTATCGGTCACCTTTCAGCCCACAAAAATAATAAGTAGAAGGATGCACGTGGTATGAACTACTTAGGCAATAGGGCTCTCGTGGATTACAGAAACATTGTTCACCGAGTATGTTATTTGGTGGAGTCGGAACGCTCGGTAAACCTCGATTTCCGGGCTCCACCAAATAACATACTCGGTAAACATATTTTTCTGTAATCAACTCGAATATCATTGTCTAATCACTTTGTATTTTATGCTTTGTGTTTGTCGCCGGCTGGCAGTTTGGTGCATTCGAAGGGGTCAATGGTTCTGCGCTGCCGGAATGCGTTCCCTCTGAATGCACTGTATCTACCAATGTTTACCTCACCTGTGGTTTGTAAGTATTGGTATACCAAATATCTTCAAAATATTTTATTTGCTATTCTTCTTGTGCATAAGGTGGTGCTTTCTGATGAAATTCACGATAGCTAGTTAGAGCTACATACAGCATGCTGTGTCACTGACAGATTGTTTGTATGTACAACACCGCATTTGCACATGAGGTATTTGGTAAACATATACGCATGTCACTTCCTAGTTAATACGTTTATCACAGCAAGAAATGCAGAATGCTTGCGAATCGATTGCTGCAACAGTTCGCGACTTTTTGTTTTGTCCCGCGGTTTGATAACAAGCTAGCAACTTTTCAAGCTCATGTAACACATCTGAAGGCGACGAAACTGTCCTGTACTGCATGCTTACCGTATTGATAAAACCTAGAGTGTCGCTGAACAAAGGATGTTATCTCCTGATGGAAATCAAGTGAAGTATGGTAAGGACCACAAAGGAGTATGTGTTTTTCAAACAAACAAACAAACAAACAAACAAGCAAAAGAGAGAGAGAGATGATGATGATGATGAAACGTTTTTATTCAGGATAAAAGGTTTTAGGCATAGCAATGCCTATCTTCCAAACTGTCCTGCTACTCTACACATATAAAAATACATAAGACGATACAGCAAAAGATAAAATATATATAAGTACCCATACCCCCCCCCCCCCCTACCATCAGAAAGAGAAAAATAAAAAATAAAAAAATAAAACACAAAAAGAATTAAAACAATATATGTACGTGTATGAACCTGACATGTTAATGCAGACAGTCAAACTATTACATAATCTGCAGCAATCTGCTGTGCTGGAGCAACATACTAAACAAAAAAATAGGACATTCACATCGACAGCAAATATTTATGGACGCGAGCTCTGAAGATAGATAACTTTGAAATAGACTTTAAATGCGAGGGCAAATTATTCCATGACTTAGCACCGGAAAATGATATGCTAGATTTGAAGATGTCGATTCTCGGTTTTGGGAGATGAAGTAAGCTGTTCCTCGTGTTCTCTCTATTCGTGTGGGAAAACAGCTCACGGAGATAGGGAGGGGCGGCATTGTTTAGAATTTTTTGCACAAGTAAGCATCTATTAAGTTCCAATTGTTTACTGAGTGGTAGAATATTAAGGGCCTTTAGTCTTTCATCAGTAGGGTACGAACCAGGAAGAATAAGCTTAATACCTCGCCGGTAAAGGGGATTATTTTTTTTTCAAATGAATGTCTCCACAGCCGTCCCAGATATTGGAAGCATAATTACAATGTGTCTTGATGTGTGCGTTAAAGAATAGTTTTCGAGCATCAATGTCAACTATACGACTTAATTTGGATAATAAAAATAGATTCTTTGAAATAGTTTTACAGGCAGTTTCTATGTGCGGCTCCCAGCTGAGCTGTTCGTCGACTGTCACTCCTAACAAACGATGTTTTGACTCTTGCTCTATGGGCTGAGAGTGAAGGGACAGCTCAAGGGGTTGCAAACCACGTTGATGCTTTTGGCGTGTTGTCACCAACATACTTTTCGTTTTAGGAATACTAATAATCATATGATTTTCTTCACACCAAGTTGACACTTCATCTAAACTATGTTGGAGGACAGCGCTCACGGTTGAAACATTTTTATCAGATACATGTAATGATGTATCGTCAGCAAATAGTTCACAGTTTGTGTCGGGGTGTGATATTGACAGTGGAAGGTCATTTATAAAGATGTTGAATAATAACTGTCCTAGGGTGGATCCCTGAGGAACACCATGGGTCACCAGTCCTTTCGCTGAGTATTTACCATTCAAGAACACTTTCTGCGTTCTGTCTAAGAGATAGGACGAGAGAAAAGCGACTGCATTTGAGTCAATGTGATATAAAGGTAACTTCTTTAGTAAGATTGAGTGGTTAATGAGATCGAAGGCTTTTTTAAGATCTAGAAATACTACACCTGAAAGTTTGGACTCATGTATGGCAGTAAGCCATTTGTGGGTTATGAGAGTTAAGGCTGTCTGACACGAATGTTTAGGCCGAAAAGCTGATTGTGCAGTACTAATAAGGTGGTTTTTCTCCAGGAATTGAAGTAAATGATTATGTATATGCTTTTCAAGTGGTTTGGACACTGCTGATAAGATTGAAATAGGTCTGTACTCACTTGGGTCGCTCAGATCTTTGCTTTTCGGTAGAGGAGTAACTTTTGCTATTTTCAATTCATCGGGAAACATGCTCTTTTGAATCGAAAGGTTATATATAAAGGTTAATGATTCAACAATATAAGGGAGCGCAATTTTCAGGATTTTACTGCTAATACCGTCTACACCACAAGATGTTTTACTTTTCATGTTGGTAATAGATTTTCCTACATCAAGGACGGTCAGTAGGGGAACTGAGAAAGTATTGCCGGCGTTTATCTGACTGTGCTGTTTCAATTGTTCTGAACATACGTATTCACCTGGCTCAATGGTGTTCGTCTGTGACAGGGTTTTAGCAATGTTAAGAAAGTGTTCATTAAATACATCAGCTGTGAGGTGCGGGGGGACACTCGTTGATTTGCTAGATTGTCCTTTAGTAAATGTGTTAATCACCTGCCACACGCTGCGTATGTCTTTGCCGCCCGCAATAATCTTTTCAGCATACTGCCTCTGTGCTTTACGTACTAATGATTTAACTAGGTTTCGCTGTTTTTTGTACTCGTCAAATTTCTTTTGTTGTTTCAATAGATCTCTTAGTTCCATCGCAGTTTTAATCTCATCCGTCAGCCACTCAGGCACAGTGGGATGTTTATCACGCTTAGTGCGCCTCGGGGCATGTCTGTCAAGAACACCGAGGAACAACTTATACCAGTGGGACAGCGCTACATTGGGATCGTTATAGTTATACACATCGGAAAATGGTGTTTGGGAAAGTTCATGCAAAAAATCATCTTGATTAAATTTTTTGAACGATCTGTAGAGAATGGTTATATGCTCCTTATGAAGTTTCTTTGGCAACTTCGCAGATAATGAAAAACAAATAGGAAAATGATCAATGACAGAGGTGCTGGGTACATAGACATTGCTAAGGGCACTGTCGTTGGTTGTATAAACATGGTCAATTAATGTGGATGAAGTAGCAGTGACCCTGGTGGGTGACTGAACTACTTGTGTAAGGCCTAAGAACGTTATCATGGATTTCCATGACGTGTTGCCAGGTTTCAATAAATCAACATTAAAATCACCGAGTATATGTATATCACCCTTGGAGTTTTGTACTTTGTCAACCATTACAACAAAATCATCTTGCCAGGACACTGTAGCTGCGGGGTTTCTGTAAATAAAACATACGAAGGTAGGGGTTGACTTGGCGGTTGCTTTTATCTCAAGCCACAGGCTTTCCACATGGGTGGATTCCAGGTCACATCGTCGTGTTACGTTGTTAGCAATAGTATTGTGAACATAAGCACAAATGCCAGTATGACCAAACACTGAAGCATCTCGCCTATGAATGGAGAAATCTTGTATGATGATAGCTTGGTTACTTATATTCTCTGTCAATCTACTTTCTGTAAAGCCAAATATATGATATGGGGAGGGTTGGTTGAGTAGTACTGTAACGTCTGATACTTTGCTGCAAAGGTCATATACATTGAGGTGGCCTATTCTAAGCAAATGACCGCTGACACTAGTAAACATGTCAGGTAACTTCGCAACCAAATACTAGTTTTAAATATACTAACAAACTAAATGACAGTTTAAACAACAATAACAAAGTGTCACAATGTGGCATGCAGATCATTGGTCAAAACACAGCACTGAAACATGCGCGAAAGATAAAAAAAAAAGGAAGAAAACGATAGCGGATCGTAGATGTAAATGAAAAAAAAAGTCTGCAGATATATAGGTCTCTGCGTGTGCAACGTACTGTTGCTAAAAACAAACGCGATGAAGCGTACCAGAGTAATCTTATTCTATTTGCTACCGCCACAGTCAGTGATAAGAATCACTTTAATAGCGACTAAGTTGTGCACTCTTGTTCAATACACAGGTTAACACAGTTTGTAAAGTCACAGAGCGCTGCAATTGTCATAATTATACGCGCATTCCGATGAGAATTGCACGCGGGTGTGTCTATCAACATTGACCACTAAGCCAGTCATCACACACTGATCAGTCATCAGGGGTCAAGTGCTAATCCTGAACCTCTTAGTAACAGGATTATGTTGTGTGATTGTATCGCGACTAATCGTCGCACAAAGAGGCGTACGCACTGGGTGTCTCTGATCCGTTACGGTCTATCACACAACAAATACGAACTAAACGTAGTTGAGACTCCGTCGTGACGTCACACATTAGACACGTTAGCTATGTCAGAAAAACGTACATGAATCTATATTGTGCAGTAAGTCACCGATTTCTCAGGTACAAAATGAGTTTAAAATCGCGTTGAGTATAGCGTCAATATTGAAGGATATAGACTTGATAGCGGTTCTACGTCGCAATCAAAACTACACACGTTTCACAGTTACGACAGCAATAGAGTTCTCTAGTACTAATCAATTGATAATGATAAATTTGAGCATTTGGATGACATCAGTCCTGTATGAATGATCTCATTCGGGTTGATATATGACAGGAACAACAGTCCGACCCGGAGCCAGGACAGAGAGAGAGAGAGAGAGAGAGAGAGAGAGAGAGAGAGAGAGAGAGAGAGAGAGAGAGAGAGAGAGAGAGAGAGAGAGAGAGAGAGAGAGAGAGAGAGAGATGATGATGAAACTTTATTTATCAACGGTAAAAAGTTTTGACAGAAAACAAATCGTCGTTTTACAAACTTGCCGTTGCTAACATCTACAGCATAAAAAAGGGAAAACTATAAAAAATATATTTACATACAAAACCCAATAGCGTCATTATCTACAGAAAAAAATAATAACACTCATCACACACACACGCACGCGCCGCTCACACAAACACCCACACACAAAAACAAACACGAGCACACACACACACACACACACACACACACACACACACACACACACACACACACACACACACACACACACACACACACACACACACGCACACACATAAAAACCATCTTATGAAATACATGAGGTAAGGGAATATTACAGTACCTGAGAAGTACTAAGTTTGACTCATCAGGTATTCAGAAAGGTTTTGTTTTAAAACTTCCTGGTGAGATAATAGTTTTCAAATGTGCAGGGATTGAATTCCAAGCAAACGGACCAGAGAATGACATACTAGTTTTAAAAAGGTCGATTCTTGGCAGTGGTAAGGGTAAGGTATTGTTTCTTGAGGTCCGTTCACGTTCTTGGTGAGATATAAATTTAGTGATTAGATGATACTGGGGTGTCATATTATTCAGTATCTTATACATAAAGAGGCATTTTTTTAAGGTAAGTTACTGACGCAGACCGAGAATGTTTAAATGTCTAAATTTGTCTGTGGTAGGGATGGGGCGTCTATCTATCATTTTTACAGCTCTTTTGTATATGGAGTTTAACCTCTTCATGTGGACATCACTGCAACCGTCCCACACTGTGGAGACATAATCAACGTGGGACTTTATATGAGCATGAAAAAAACAATTTACGGGTATTTGTATCCGTTACATGTCTAAGCTGGGACAATAAGAAAGTGTTTTTAGCAATGGTCTTACAAACAGCATTTATATGGGTTTCCCAGCACAGTTGTTCATCAACATGTATTCCTAAGAATTTACGCTCAGTGACTTGTTCAACAGGTTCAGCGTTTAATTGTAATTGTAATGGCTGTAGTCGGCGTTGATGTTTTTGTCGCGTGGCGATTAAGATACTCTTTGTTTTAGCTGGGTGAAGAACCATATGGTTCTGTCTACACCAGTCAGATACCTCATTGAGACTGCATTGTAAACTATGGCTAATGTCCGTCGTTTTTTTTTACCAGAAACATGAAGACTCGTATCGTCAGCAAATAGATTACAATTAACGTCAGAATTAGTGAAATGCAACGGTAGATCATTGATAAATAGTATGAATAAGAGAGGTCCCAAAATAGATCCCTGGGGGATGCCGTATTTTACATTTCTTTGCTTAGGGTATCTTCCATGGGCGTACACCATTTGTTTTCTGTCTTCGAGATATGATCGGAAGAATGCTATGGCGGTTGCGTTCAAGTGATAAACGGTTAGCTTATTTAGGAGAATGTCATGGTCAAATGCCTTTTTAAGGTCTAAGTAAACTGCTCCTGACATCAGGCTTTTATTGATTGATTCCAGCCAGCTGTCTACAATATGTGTAAGTGCTGACTGACAGGAATGTTTCGGTCTAAAACCAGACTGATGAATATTAAGTAATTTACCTTTTTCCAGAAAGTCAAGGAGATGTTTTTGAATGTGTTTTTCAAGGGGTTTTGACAAAGCTGACAGCAGGGAGATTGGACGATAATTATTGATATCTTTAAGATCTTTAGATTTAGGGATTGGGATTACCTTTGCTTCTTTAAGAATGGTTGGAAATGTAAACAAGAGAGAGAGAGAGAGAGAGAGAGAGAGAGAGAGAGAGAGAGAGAGAGAGAGAGAGAGAGAAAGAGAGAGAGAGAGAGAGAGAGAGAGAGAGAGAGAGAGTGGCAGAGAAAGAGAGATAGTTAGTTATTTGGGTTTAACGCCGAGCAGGCAACTAAGGCCATCTCACGGCAGGAAGGTTAAAAATCTGGTCAGCAAGACTAAAAGAAAGATCTTAAGACATGATGTAAATATACCTTAAAAATATATCAGGCTAAAATGTCGCACAGGTCTTTAAAGAAAACGTGGACAGACTCTCAAAAAGGTCAAAATAATAGAAATATCATAGTCTATAAACGCTCAAATCTTATTAAAAATATGGCACTCTCTCAGAAAACTGAAGATCTTGTCCGGGGGCACATCCCGGAACAAAACCTTCAAGGAGTCTGCTGTGAAATGTTTATGCCTTGTGTCGATTAGATCAGCACAAGACAACAAAAAGTGTTGAACAGAGTACTGCTCGTCACAGGCATAACACCATGGACGCTCCTCTAGTTTTAGTAAATAAGAGTGCGTAACATACGTGTGCCCAATGTGGAGCCGAGCCAGGACAGTCTCCTCACGGCGGCTGCCGCAGCGATAAGGTAGACCGTCGGACAACTTAGGAAGGGCTTCATGCAGCTTGTTAGCTTCCTCTTTGTCCCACTCGGACTGCCACTCACGGGCTACGCACGCACTAGTCACATGTCTACAATCACTATAAACAGTCTGTGTGTCAAGGACAGGGTCATTGAGTGCATCGTTGGCAGCAGAATCTGCGATCCTGTTGCCTTCGATGCCCACATGCCCTGGGACCCAAATAAAAATGATGTCATAATATCAAGTCATCAAGTCCGCGTGGAGCTCTCTGATCTGCACCAGCAGTGGGTGGTCATTTCCCGTGCCCTGAAGGGCCTGCAGGGCAGAAAGAGAGTCAGACAGAATCAGGAAGTTCCTTTCTCTAGATCGATAAGCATGCCTGAGTGCCAGCAGAACCGCCTGCAGTTCCGCACTAAATACAGATGAGTGGTCTGGGAGGCGGTGCTTAAATGGGCGTCTAGGATGGCGAGAGGACACTGCGGCGGCAGCCACTCTCCCATCCTCAGACTTTGACCCATCCGTATAGATGCGACAATAGCCAGGAAAAATTGAAAGCAGTTCATTGAGGCTCTGTTGGTATATGGCTGGTGGAGTAGAGTCTTTCTTGTGGGCAGTCAAGTCCAGCACCATGTCTGGAACTGGCAAGAGCCAGGGTGGAGTGATGTGTTGCAGGGATTCCGAAACTCTGTCCAGGTCCAATCCGGCCGCCTGCAGATGAGGTCGGACACGGAAAGACAGTGGACGGACAGCTCCCGGATGGGTATCGTAAATCTCTGCAAACGATAGTTTAAAAACACAATCATAGGCAGGATTGTCTGGATGGGCCTTCAGGTTCAGAACGTAGCTGAGCATGAGGCGGATGCGGCGGAGCTTGAGAGAAGGCTCCCCTGCCTCGGCATACAGACTAGGAACTGGAGACGTCCTGAAGGCCACAAGACATATCCGCAGACCCTGATGGTGAATTGTGTTCAGACGCTGTAGCACAGACTTGGAAGCTGAGCCATACACCACAGAGCCGTATACCAGTTTGGACCGAACAAGGGCCCGGTACAGTCAAAGTAAGACAGTACGGTCCGCACCCCAGTCAGTACGACCGACGACACGAAGAACGTCGAGAGCCTTCTGACAAGAGGTTCTAAGGTAATTAATATGGTTGCGGAAGGTTAGTCTTTTGTCAAAGATGACCCCCAGAAACTTTGCCTCCTCGGCCACCTTAATCGGCACTCCGGCAAGGCTCAGGCTAGGTTCTGAAAAAAATTTCGTCTGGTTAGTAAAATGCACACAGACGGCCTTGGAGGGCGAGAACTTGAATCCATTGAGAGACACCCACCGCTGGATGCGATCAACGCACAGCTGCAAGCGCCTCTCAAGGGACGCAAGTCCTCGACCACGTGCGCACAAAGCAAAGTCGTCAACAAACAAAGAGCATTCAGAATCATCCTTGACGGCCTTTACAATGTTATTAATTTTAATACTAAATAAAACAGAAGATAGAATGCTGATCTGCGGGATACCCATCTCCTGTTCAAAGGAGTCGGAGAGGGTGGAGCCCACACGGACATGGAACGACTGGTTAGTCAAAAAATTGTGAATAAAAACGGGCAGGTGCCCTTTAAAACCCATGTCCAACAAGTCAGACATTATGCCATACTTCCAGGTAGTGTCATATGCCTTCTCAAGATCGAAGAAAATTGCATAGACATGCTGCTTGTTGACAAAAGCATCTCGAATAAATGATTCAAAGCGGACTAAATGGTCAGTTGTACTACGGAAGCGCCGGAAACCGCACTGGAGGTCTGTGAGGAGACCCTGTGACTCAAGATGCCACACCAGGCGGGCGTTGACCAGGCGCTCCATAGTTTTACATAAACATGATGTCAAAGCGATAGGCCGGTAGTTGCCCGGGTCGGAAGGATCCTTACCCGGCTTGGGGATCGGTACAACCACAGCCTGGTGCCAAGACGTCGGAAAATGACCAGTTCTCCAGATATGGTTAAAGGCCTTGAGAAGTACAAGGAGTGACCTCTCAGGCAGATGAGTTAGGAATTGATAGTGGATGGTATCTAGGCTAGCAGCAGAGTCATTACTTTTCTGCAAGGCTTGCTGCAATTTGGATAATGTAAAAGGGGCATTATAGTCTTCTGAGTTATCAGACTTAAAATCACAAATATGAGAATCTCGCTTCTCCTTCTCTCTCTGGAAGAAGGGTGAATAATGCTCTGTTGAAGAATTATGGGCAATGGTGGAGGCAAGCAAATTGGCCACAGCTTTTTTATCTGTGACCAGGCTGGCACCATCTCTAAGATGGCCGACAGAAGCCGAGACACCCCTGCCCCTAATTCTTCGAACAGCCCTCCAGACTTTCTGGGACGGAGTCCGAGAAGTTAAAGATGAGACGAAGCGTCTCCAGGAAGTACGGCGTTCATGTTAAAAAATGTAACGGGCTTTCGCCCTCTGTCTTTTAAAGGTTAAAATATTCACTTGCGACGGATTACGGAAAGCACGTCGCTGAGCAGATTTGCGCGCTTTTGGGGCCTTGCGGCACTCCTCATTGAACCATGGTACTCTCGGCTTCCGAGGGACTGATGCGGATGTTTTAGGGATGGTTTCACCAGCTACGTCCAACAAAATAGTAATAAAAGAAGAAACAGGTTCTTCAGCTGACATGACCACCTCCTCTATAATACGAGACTGACAGAGGGAGGCGAACAGAGGCCAGTTAGCTTTCTTGAGATTCCAGCGCTCCACCGGCGGATCCTCCCCACAGCTGACCGATGACAGGACTACTGGGAAGTGGTCACTACCACACAGGTCGTCGTGAACCTTCCAGTCAAAATCCAGCATGAGAGAAGGATCACACACAGTGAGGTCTAGAACAGAACTAGATCCTGAACCTGGGTTAGAGTATGTAGGTGAACCATCATTAAAGACACATAGGTTAAGTTGAGAAAAAACATCTTCTAACATCTGACCTCTGCTATCATATTGGTCACTACCCCAAAGGTGAGCGTGACCGTTAAAATCCCCCATGAGAATAAAGGGAGGGGGCAGTTGATCTACTAAATTAAAAAAATCATTACAACAGACCCGCAGGGATGGTGGCAGATAAATACTGCATACGGTTATAGTCTTCTTTAAGGTAACCCGAGCTGCAACAGCCTGAAGACAGGTGTCAACACTAACGCGGCTACATAAAAACTAGTTGCTAATGAGAAGAGCCACTCCACCCGAGCGTCTCTCCGAATCAGAACCTTTATGGATAGCATTAAAACCATTAAAGGAGACAGGATCAGAAGTCTTCAGGTAAGTCTCCTGAAGAGATATTACCGAGGGGTTATAGGACTTGACTAGAAGGCGTAATTCTTCAAAGTTGGTGTGAAAACCACGACAATTCCACTGAAGCAGAGAGTACATGGTTAGATTTTATGTGTAGGAGAAGAGTTCCTCCCCCCCCCCCTTTTCCTGTGCCTTGGAAGGAGTCTAAGAAACAGAGGGGGGTCGACTCCCGGGCCTCCTCTGGTTCCTCGGAGATGAGGGGGGAGAAGCTGCCGCAGCACCAGCTACGACAACCTGCACCCCCTCCATCTGCTCCTCCTATCCAGCATATTTGTTTTGAAGGGGGACATCAGTGTCCCCCTTCTGGGCCCGTACGCACAGCGGCCCCGTAACTTTCTTAGACTTCTGGGCCGGGGCAGAGTTCCTGCCGCCAGAGTTGGCGGCCTTAGAAGGCTGACCAGAGCCAGAAGCCTTTGTAGTAAGATTGACAGGTTTGGGTGAGGGCTGAGGCTTAGGGGCAGCAGAAGGCGGTGCCACCGGACCGGCAGCGTCCGCCCTCTGCGTTCCCTGGCTCCTCATCACCACCGGAGAAGGGTTACTCTCCAGGGGCGAGAGTATCCGAGGCTCCGCCCCCAACCAAGAAGTTTGGGTTTGACAAGAGAAGTCTTTGGTGGGGCGCTTGCCTGCCACCGCAGCACTGAAAGTAAACACAAATTGTTATTTGAGTTTGGCGCAGCCTCAGCTGCACCAGGGCCATCAACCAGTTTTTTTGGCGTCCGCAAAGGACAGCCCCTTCTCCACACGCACCTGCTGAATCCTGCACTCGGAGATCCAACGAGGACACTTCTTGTCCGAAGCCATATGCGCCCCCTGGCAATTCACACACAGGGGGATGGCTGTGCAGGACTCCGCAGAGTGTCCGGGCTTAGTGCAGCAGGCGCATAGAGCCTCTGCATGGCGGCATGTCTTCTGCCCATGGCCATACTTTTGGCACTTAAAGAACCGGAGGGGGAGAGGGACGTACTTTTTCACTTTTAGGGAGTAGTAACCTCCCCAGATGGTAGTAGGAGCGGTGGGGGTGCCAAACGTCAGGATGATGGTAGGGAGACGGATCTCCCTACCACCTCGTTTGGAAACGAAGCGCCTGACGTAGGTCACCCCCTGTGACTTAAGGTTCCGAACAAGTTCATCTTCAGACAGTTCGGCCAATGCTTGATCTTTAATCACTCCTCTCGAAGAATTCATCGTT
>BTPG01000001.1:315944244-316364244 GCA_036245525.1 Semisulcospira habei | reverse complement strand
CTGGATAGATTTAAGATTTTGCCGCCTACGACCGGTTTCGACCCAAGGTGGGTCTCATCAGGTAGGCATACGGCGTAACCTGAAATTTCAAACACAACGCATATACTAGAAGCCGCCTCCAGAATTTGACTGGTAGCAACCACTAGGCCAGCGTGGATTGCATCCCTAAAGCTTTATGGGGTGTTGCAGTGGAAGAAGACTGACTAATTTTGAAAAGGCAACACCTAGGCAATTTTGTGGTACAATTATTCATTACTTATAACAAAGGCGTCGCCCAAGCCAAAAAATGCACTCAATCAGAGTAGCTCCAAGGGACATAATTTTTCAATAAATTCTGAGAATGCTGTGCTAATGCCATAGAAATCCAGGCTGGTAAGCTTGCATTGTGTCATCAGGACATCAGCTGTCCTTTTGTGACTGCATCGCTTATTAGATCTTTTGAGCCTTCCACTGAACACCTACTACATAAAGCAATAGGGACTACCCCCAGGCGCCCCGCAACCCGCTGGAGAATATCCAGTCCTCCCCCCGAGAGGGGAGGCTAGTGCATGAATATTCCCAAACAGATCTTGGACCTGCTGGATAGATTTAAGATTTTGCCGCCTACGACCGGTTTCGACCCAAGGTGGGTCTCATCAGGTAGGCATACGGCGTAACCTGAAATTGCAAACACAACGCATATACTAGAAGCCGCCTCCAGAATTTGACTGGTAGCAACCACTAGGCCAGCGTGGATTGATTCCCTAAAGCTTTATGGGGTGTTGCAGTGGAAGAAGACTGACTAACTATATATATATATATATATATATATATATATATATATATATATATAATATATATATATATATATATATATATATATATATATATATATATATATATACACTTGTTGGCATCCTTCTGTCTTGGAAGACTATGGAGTATATGCGCTTGCTGGGTCAGTCCGTTTTTTAAGATTTGCAGTGCCTGCTGTGACTAATCAGCCCAATGCGAGAGCGGCAGTGTCTGTTGCATTTGCTACAGGTGAAGCCTGTGACTGTTGCTGTGGGCACTGGCTCTTCTTTCTTTCGTCTGCGCTGCCTCTTCTCCTCCCACTGGCTTTCTCTCCTTCCCTCGATCAGCTTTATGCTGGTTTTCACTGCGAGCCGCCAGCTGGCACGATCTGCGGTGGTGGCTTCTAAGTCTGCGGGATTCAGGCTTCCAGCTTTCAGATCACGCTTGCAGACATCTTTGTATCTAAGCGCTGGTCTGCCTGTTGGTCTGGTGTCGGAGGCGAGCTCACCATACAAGATATCCTTAGGAATCCTACCATCCTGCATGCGGCAGACATGACCCAGCCAGCGTAGGCGTCTTTGTGAAAGGAGTGCGTACATGCTAGGAATGTTTGCCTGGGCCAGCACTTCAGTGTTTGGAACACGGTCCTTCCAAGTGATTCCCAATATTCTCCTCAGATTGCGCAGGTGGAAAGAGTTGAGTCTGCGCTCTTGACTGGTGTACAAACTCCACGTCTCGCTGCTGTAGAGAAGAATGCTGAGCACACAGGTCTGGTACACTTTCATCCTAGTGTTGATGGTAAGCAAGCTGTTGTTTCACACTCTCTTGGTCAGGCGAGCCATCGCCTTTGATGCCTTGCCGATTCTGGAGTCCAGTTCGTTGTCCAAAGAGAGGTTAATGGAGATAGTTGAGCCAAGGTATGTAAAGTTCTCCACTACCTCGAGGGTGTGATCGCCTATAGAGATGCAAGGGGTGCTGCTGACATCCTGGCCCATGATGTTTATCTTCGTCAGGCTGATGGTCAGCCCAAACTCATCGGTGGCGCGAGCGAAGCTGCTGACGAGACGCTGTAGTGCTTCCTCAGTGTGGGCAGTCAGGGAAGCATCATGAGCAAACAGCATCTCTCTGATCAGGACCCTGCGCACCTTGGTCTTTGCGCGCAGAAGTAAAAGGTTGAAGAGGCTACCTTTACTCCTAGTGTGGATGAAGACGCCATCTTCTGACTGACTGAAGGCATGGCGCATCAGCAGGGAGAAGAAAATGCCGAAAAGTGTAGAGGCGAGTACGCAGCCTTGCTTCACGCCGCTTCAGATCGGGAAGGGTTCTGAGCATGAGCCATCATACTGTACGGTACCTTTCATTTCGTCATGAAAGGATGTGACCACCTTCAGAAGCTTGGGGGGGGGGGGGGGGGGACATCCGATCCTGTGTAATAGGGTGAAGAGATCTCTTCTCCTGACCAAGTCGAAGGCCTTGGTCAGGTCAATGAAGGCGATGTAAAGTGGATAAATTATCACTAGCATTAGCGCAAAAGTCATTCCGACACCCCACGCAACGGGAAACAGAGGCAAACAAACTGCCCCTAAACAACAACACACAATGAAACACATTGACCCCACAACAACAAACAAGGAAGGAAACAACACAGTAACGAACGGACTGTAATACAGTGTGGACGTCCCCATCAATAACAACGCACAAAAGTCGCAACAAAATTTGGGAATCCAAACTTACTCATAGCAACAAATGCGAATACGAAGCACGCGCACGCGGGCCTGAGCAGAAAATGACTTGGGCATAAACAATGACTCACGCACACCAGACAAAAACGGCGTGCGGCCGAACTAGAATGCCACTGACGCCATACGCCAGTCGCAGTGAGGCGGGTGCAACCAAACCGAGCCGAAAAACAGTCACAAAACCGTGACTACCCAACCAAATGAATAAACAACAGTCTAACACACCAGCAAGAAACAGGCAAACATATGAAGCCTGGACTGAACTACAGGACCTTCTTGGTCCGGCAAACAGATGGCCTAGAAACATACGAAAGTATATGTGGACCAGAAATGTCAAACACTGGGGAAGAATCCTCCTCGCAGCCTTCATCTTGATCAACGGCTTAAACCCAACCATCTTCATGGAATGGGAGGCCTTAAGGGGTCTCTTCAGAGATAACGCAGCCCGAAATCACGTTATGAACCTCTTCGAACTGTTCACAAAAGGCAAATACAACAAAAAACATGTACTCATTCAACCTAACCAACGGGAGATGCGAATACTTGAACGGAACACCAAGGCACTATAACATAAACGAACAGACACAACTAGATTCAAACACAGGCAGTGATGACTCAACACAGTCAAACACACCGCAAAACAAACAACAACAACAAAACAAAAAAAGATAATGGTGCTACCCGCACCCCCCCCCACCCCCCCCCCCCCCCCCCCCGAGCCCCCAGTGCAGTGACACCAACAAATAGAAATCCACAGAACAGTCACAACAAAACAAAAGTTCGGTGTTAATCACCATTGTGGTAAAGTTGGTCCGCTGACGAGAGCAGTACCTGGCTTATTGCAAGCAAATAAAATGTGCTCGAAACACACAAGGGAATGAGTGACGAAACAAAATCTAGACCTGTGTCATAAAACTTTTTGTTTTCCTCCCTACGTCACACGACCAGTCACTTTAGCGCAAACTGTACCATGTGACCGTGATATAAAATCCACTGTAGCGAAAAATGGCGGACGTTTTATAGCCCTCTCGATGACGCGTTAGGACCTCGTTTTCGAGTCTTGACAGCAACTCGGTTCGACAAAATAACAGAAAAAACGCACTAAAGTAGTCCTATTTGACGTAATACACATCATCTGCCTTATGTTTTACGACGTGAGGCGCCAACTTAAACAATATTTCACCACTAATTACACAGCGCAAACAGGAAAAGCCTTCGCCAAATCCATCTTATCGCCATGCACTGAGACATTTTCAAAGTTCCGGAAACCACCAAAAAAAAAAAAAAAAAAAAAATAGCTACGAGTTTGTTTTTTTAACCAATCAGAGACAGCAATCCTTGCAAACCGGCAACACACTGTCGTCTGCTCAGCCACCAACATGCCACAATTTCACCAAAGCACAGAGCAACAAATTCAAGAACTAAAACAAAAATACACACCCAGCAACACTATACACAAAGCTCGCTATTGCCAAAGTTCTCTCTTCACGTCACTCAATGCGGGACTATCTGAAGAAAAAAATCTCACGAATTTTCGAAGACTATCTGACATCATGTCAACACTGTAAAATAAAATCTTACCTTAAAATCCATCTCAGCACTAGTCCTGCTGTTAACAACGAGCGTTTTTTGGGTATTTCTTTTTCCAGATATCCCAACACACATGACACTTTAGGACATAACACGACAATCTGCTGCACACTTCAGTCATCTTGAATCTAAAAGCACGAGGCACCATGCTAACTTGCACAAGCTGTCACATCAGTGGTCAAATGCCGATCGCTTCATCAAAAAGTTCTCTTTTTTTCTGAATCACACAGCAGTCAAGAAGCACTGTCACTATCATACTTTAACGACCTTTTGTAGACATTGCAGCTTGAATCATTCTGTACACCAGCCAAGATTAGCTTTTTACTCGCGAAACTTGCGCTTCACACGGAATCATGCTACGTCACACTCTGTCTCGTAAAGACTGGGAATCCCCGGCAGAACATGTATATTCAATGGTGTCACCTATCCGCCACAGAAGCGGCCGTCTTCATAAACCGGATTTTTTTCTAAACAATAAACGGAGGAAGGAAAACAAATACGTTATTGGTCGGAGGGGTTCGCTACACGGACCTTTGTAGGCCTTCGGGAGGCCAAAGGAATCATTGTACCCCAAAGGCCTCTGCCCAATAACTTATAGTGCATATGGCCAAGCCAGAATAAACAGGCTACCGAACGGGTTGTTGGTGTGCGATGTTTGAGCGCCATTTTATACACACACGAGACCATCAAAGCCACAGACTTCTAATTTGACACTGTGATCCTATTTGATAATATCTTTGACTGTCATTTGTGCTGACCTCCATGAAAGATTAAGGTTACAAAGGTCAATAAATAAGCGAGTTTGTAAAAAGGAAAATAGTTATAATTTTATTTTTTAAAAACTTGCCAAAGAGAAAACTGATGATAAACCTTCTTATTTCCAGCTCTACTAAGTTAAATTCTCGTTAAGGTCAAACGTCATTGGAAGTTAGAAGGTTATTTATGTTAGGTTGTTGCTATTACGGGTAGTTCGTATGTGAACCTTGCAGTAAAACCCACGCAGAAAAGTTGCTAAGGGTTACACTGTCGATGCATATTAATTTTTCTTTGCTCCTTCCAAAGGTCAAAGGTCAGGCATGGTCAGCAAGTGTGTGGAAAATGTTCTATGTAAGGGGGCATATAAGCAATGCATTTAGTTTTTTCACATCAGAAGTCAAACTTGATAAAAGCAGGCATAATCGACACAGGTTTGTGTACATGTTTAGAAGCAAATTCAGGGGGGGGGGGGGGGAGAAGGGGGAGGGGGAGGGGGTGTTCCTGGGTCCACGGTTTCCAGGATATTTTTTTATGTGTAATTTGACATTTTGGTAAGTTTGACCCCTCCCCCACCTCCACCCACCCCCCCGCCCTTCCCCCCCCCCCCCACACACACACACCTCCTCCCGCGCATCTTCTTGGAATTTTAAAATGGTCCTTGAGAATATGGATCCCCTCCCGTCGTTTAATTTTTCGGCCAGTGGTGAAAAGGTCTTAATCCTCTTTCCCCCTTCCCTCGACCCCCCATCCGCACTAAAACCAGCACCGCGCACCCCTCGTCTGATAGTCAACAAGTGGTCCATTTGTAGGTCCTCACTTCTTCACGTTCTCAGCAACTGTGACATTGCTAACAGGCAGAGTTCACATAAAAAGGTCTACGGAATCTCTCGCGCGTTCTTTTTAACTGCCCTCTACCTTAAAGAGGGTTCATTCGAAATAGTATTCGTGTTATAAAAAGCATACTTTGGTACTCTCAAACTTTTGCGCCTAAGGTTAACTTTAAAAATAAAAAAAGTGTGCGAAAAATGATTAATCTTTACAAATACATCGACCTATGATGACCTTGACTGGTGAAATATGTAGGTAAAGGTGTTCTTGTTTAGTACAGTTGTGTCGAGTTTAAAGTCTGTGGATGTTATAGTCTGTAAAAAATTGTCTTAGACAAACACACGTATACACACATGATGGATGAAGAGCGGATGCATGGACGATTGGTGATTATATTTATACTGTTTCACATTTGCTGTCCCGCCGTGAAATGACCTTAGTTGCCTGCTTGGCGTTAAACCCAACTAACTAAATAACTAACTAACTAACATTTGCTGTCATACCTATGTCAACAAGGTTTGCTCTTGGAACAACTGTTTAGCACACCCCCTCCCCGCAAACAGTAAAGTGCCATTTTGTCTGTCTGAATGCATTCCCAACAACTAGGTTAGCACACATTATAGGCTTATTTAACATTGAAAGTGAGTTAAATATAATGAGTCATCCGCCACTAGTCCACCATTTATGATCCTTTGTATATCCAGTTGTGACAAATTTTATCATTTTAAATTTCTAAGAGACCATCAAAGCCACAGGCTTCTAATTTTGCACTGTGATCCTATTTGATAATAGCTTTGACTGTCATCTGCGCTGACCGCCATGAAAGGTCAAGGTTACAAAGGTCAATAAACGAGCGAGTTTGTAAAAAGGAAACTGGTTATTATTTTATTTTTTAAAAACTTGCCAAAGAGAAAACTGATGATGAAACCCCCCCCTTTTTTTTTTGCAGCTCTACTAAGTTAACCTCTCGTTAAGGTCAAAGGTCACGGGAAGTTAGAAGGTTATTTATGTTAGGTTGTTGCTATTACGGGTAGTTCGTATGCGAACTTTGCTGTAAGACCCCAGTAGAAATGTTCCTAGGGGTTACACTGTCTATGCATATTAATTGTATTGCTCCTTCCAAAGGTCAAAGGTCAGGCATGGTCAACAGTTGTGTGGAAAATGTTATATGAATGAGGGAATAAAAGCTACTGCATTTAGTTTTTCCACCTCAGAAGTAAAACTGGATAAAAGCTAGCATTATCGACACAGGTTTTTGTGCATGTTCAGAAGCAAATTCAGGGGGAGAGGGGTGTTCCGGGGTCCACGGCTGCCAGGATGTGTTTTAATGTGTAATTTCCATTTTCGGGGGTTTGAAACCCCCCCCCCCCCCGCCACCCCCCCCACCCCCCACCCCCACCGCCCCCCCCCCCCCCCACCCGTCCCCCCCCCCCCACACACACACATACACCAACACACACCTCCTCCCGCGCCTCTTCTTGGAATTTTAAAATGGTCCTTGAGAATGTGGATCCCCTCCCGTCGTTTAATATTTCGGCCAGTGGTGAAAAGGTCTCCAGACCTCTCTCTCCCTTCCCCCGAACCCCCATCCGCACTAACACCATAACCACGTACCCCTAGTCTGATAGTCAACAAGTGGTCCATTTGTAGGTCCTCCCCCTCTTCACATTCTCAGCAACTGTGACATCGCCGACAGGTAGAGTTCCCCCCAAAAAGGTCTACGGAATCTCGCGCACGTTCTTTTTAAATGCCCTCTGCCTTAAAGAGGGTTCATTTGGAATAGTATTCGTGTTATAAAAAGCATACTTTGGTACTCACAAACTTTTGCGCCTAAAGTTAACCTTAAACAAATGTGTGTGCGAAAAATGACTAATCTTTACAAATACATCAACCTATGATGACTTTGACCGTTTCTACAGGTGAAATATGTAGGTAAAGGTGCTTTTGTATACTACAGTTGTGTCGAGTTTAAAGTCCGTGGATGTTATAAGAAATTGTCTTAGACAAACACACGCATACACACATGACTGCTGAAGAGCTGATGCATGGACGATTGGTAATTACATTTATACTGTTTCACATTTGCTGTCACATCTAAGCCAACAAGGTTTGCTCTTGGAACAACGTTTTAGCCCAGGCCCTCCCCGCAAACAGTAAAGCGTCATTTTGTCTGTCTGAAAGCATTCCCAACAAGTGTGTGCATCATCTTGAAGTGATGTAGCGACATAAACTTTGTTTTTGACATATCTGTCTTATTCTCTTCGCTACCACTGGACGCAGATATTGCTCTGAAATCTTTCTTAATTCAATCCCAGAGAACCGCAACCGTCACATAAATATATGTCAGTTGTGTCAGCAAGAGCCAAAATCGCCATGAGTCCCCACACCCGCGGGGCTCATGGGAATCTATGTGTCTTGCAGATGGATCCTATTAAGCGTTTCTCGGCTCTGAAGGGGTTAAGTCAAAATATCATCAAGCAAAATTTGGGACAAAATCGGGCAAATATGGACTGTGCGACCTTCACCTTGCAGGTCGTGAATTTATTCTGTGAAAGACATCATGAGGGTAAGGCATCATTTCCTAAAAAATCAGAGCAAATCAGTACAGTGGTTTCAGAGGCATTCTCTATACCATAATCTGCAAAACAAATACGGCAACTGTGACTTTCACCTTGAGGTGGAGGCGCAGGTAAGATTGATGGCAATGTGTGATGTAGCAAAATACTATTATCTAAAATTTGGATTGAGTAGGCCCAATGGTTTTTAGATATTGCCTAGCACACAAATCTGCATAAAACAGATATGGCCGCTGTGACCTTGGTCTTTAAGGCTGTGAATAAATTCGGGTGCATAACACTCTGTATCGTCACAAATTATCACATTTTGTCATTTGGGTCTAATCGTTTCGGTGTTATACAGCAACATTGCCTGGACAATGGCATACTAGTAAATGTAGCGGGTGTGGCCACGACCTTGACGATAGTGACATGATCCTGGTGTGGGGCACTCTGTATTGAGAAAAAGTATCAACATCTGAAATTTAGAACAAACTGACTGAATGGTTTCCGATATATAGGCTAGACAAACACTGCTCTTTATATGAAACACTGTTCTAAATATGAAACACTGTTTCATATTAGGTGCTCTTTGTGTTTCATAATAGGAACAAGACACCTCTCCAGGAATATGCATGCCTCCAAAACAACAAAAAGAGAACCAAAAGAATGCCGCTGGTTATCTGATCTCCAAAGACTGATCTTTATGACAAGAGTGGTTATTTAAAAACAATCACAAATTGAATCCTGATTTAGGTGTTTCAAAATGGGGAAAATGAGAGCAGAAGGGTGAAAAATAACATTTGCTCGGCGTGTTTTCGTTTTCATCACGCCTGACATTTTCTTGTACTGGAAATAAGGCTCAGTAAAGTGGCTCTATATTACTGCACAGACAGATTTTGGAAACGTTATTCCGTTTCGACGGGAACAAGATGTTTCATAATAGGCACTGTTTCATAATCGGGTCTCCTCCCCAACATCGGTGTTTAGGTGATACTGAGAATCTCACTCGAGTGAAAGCGAGTAGGATAAGGTTTTAAGACCACGAGAGTGAGATTCATAGTATCACCTAAACACTGATTAAAGAATCTATTTGTTACTCACGTTTTTCTTTAATCCGATGCGAATTAGTGTTCGGCACACGCCTAGTCATAACACATTGTGCCTTGGCAAAGATCTTCACGTAATTGACTTTGTAATGTGACGTCAATATTTTAGATGCCAGACAAATGTCCCTACATAATAATGTAATAGAGCCCGACGTCACTATGAAATGATGTCACTGCGCGGGAGCTGAAAGTAGGTCAAATTTCAATATGGCTTATGCCCGTACCTTGTTGTTTATCAGACTTTGTACAAGACAATTTTGTGCATACTTAGCCGTTCACGAAGCGGGGCTGTATAAGGCACGTGTGTGATACAGCTTTTCGGCTCAAAGGCGGCAAAGAAGGAGGTGGGTAAGAAAGCCTGGGCGCGAGTGCAGTGGACAAAGACATTTAACCAGATTCAAACGTATGTCTAGTTATTGTAATATATATTTTAATAAATACGTTGGATTTTATGAACGTACATTAATCAAGTCGTTGTATAAATAAAGTTTCGTGAAGGTGACGGCTATGCCGAAGTCCGGGTTGGGCGATCTGATGGTGTAGACACAGTCCGATTCTGCAGGGTAGTTACCAGGAAACCCGGGAGAGAGAATATATCCCACAGCATCAGGAGTAGCGTTGAACGTCCCTCCGCAGTCTGACAACAGTTCATATTCATATCAGGCAACTTTCTGCACGAACATAATTATACGACGAATCGATATCATACATTGGAATGGAAGAATGCAAATGCTGGGCTGGTACACTTAAGATTCCGTTGTAGCGTTTTCTGGACTATACTGCACTCATACAGGTGTGCACATGAACTTTCTTCCCTTATGTGCCAGCAAAATAAATACTCAGCTGGACGACTGTGTATTTTTTGCCGAATGTAGGCCAGAATATATAAATTCGACGACGCTTAAGTCGAACCTGCAGGGGAAATCTTTTTTCGTTCGACTTATCCGTCGTTCGATAATTTTTTTTAAAAATTTGCACAGAGTTGTTCGACTTAAGCGTTGTTTTTTTTCTACGGACCAAACTTATGTTCATAACACACAACATTCTTCTAAGATAAGAATAAGATACAAAAAGATCATGTTGAAACAGACAAAAAGAACCGATGGAAGGTTTTATGACAAAAGCACATTAGAATTTACTGACACATAAAATGAATCTCAGATGCCGGGGTGAGACAGACATGCACCGTAATAGACGGGACTTTCCCGGCGACATCTGTTAACACAAGTCTGAAAGCAGCTATAATTCAGGATGCTATTTTGTTTCCTGTGGCAATTTTCTCAAATCCATGACTCAAGGAATTTACACCCAAATGAACAACTTTCAGTACTTTAGGTTCAACGAACTTATTATATGTGGCTGCGAATTTAACCTGTATTCCATCTTTCCTTCCTAGTAAAGTCAGACCCACCTCTTTTTTTTCAAAGAAACTGTTAATACGGAGATTAGTGCTATTCTTATTTCTATACCATCAGTAATGATCAACAAAGAGAGAAGTACAAAACACGGACAGACCGACTCATTTTGTGGTTATTCTCCTCATTGCCTTACGATTGTTACGTTTTTGGCTGTAAACATATAACGGTACTAATGAAAAATCAAAAGGAATACACAAGAAGTATGACGCAATGTAGGCATTACAGCGGTCTGCTATAGGGTGGGCTTTGATTGCTAAAGTGTACTGAAAAAAATGAATTTTCAATGGTGTCTTGCTTCAGTGGAGACTTTTCTACTCTTTTCACAATCCATGTGAGTATAATACACATTCTAGTGGCCATGGTAAACGTTGTTTGAACTCTACTACGCGCACAGGAGAACTGAGGAGAGTAGAAAGTCTTCCATTTCATTACGTCCAGACTTCAAAGCTGTTTGCCTCTTGGTTCAGCATTATTGTAAGACATACTGAGAACTGCTGGATATAGCCAACTATTGATCCTCTGTTGATGGGAACAGGTCGCTTTAACTGTACTGTTTAACACTCTCTGTCTGTCTGTCTGTCTCTCTCTTTGTCTTTTTATGCTTTTTGTACATTTAAATGTTCTTGATACTATGTTTGTTTGTTTATTTTTTTCTTTAATATTTTCTTGTGTTGCTCGATGTATATTTATGTGTGTAGTGTAGCAGGACAGTTTGTAAGAGAGGCATTCGCATGCCTAAAACTTTATCCTGAATAAAAACGTTTCATCATCATCATCATCTCTGTCTATCTGTCTCAGTAGCTCTCTCTCTCGCTCTCTCTCTCTCTCTCTCTCTCTCTCTCTCTCTTTCTCTCTCTCTCTCTCTCTCTCTCTCTCTCTCTCTCTCTCTCTCTCTCTCTCTCTCTCTCTCTCTCTCTCTCTCTCTCTCTCTCTCTCTCTCACACACACACACACACAATTTTGTTTAATGACGACCACGTTCGACGGACCCGAAGTTCGAGGTTTGCAGCAATCGACAACAAAACATGATCAGAAGGAGCCGGTTTGAATATGTCGTTGTGTGTTAAAAAATACCATCTTATCCGAGTTTGGTTCGACTTACAGGAGCCGTTTTAAGTTAAATATTAGTCATAAAAGGAGCAGCTTTGGCCACGGGAAAAGTGGTTCGACTTATCCGAGTTTGGAAAACGAGAAACGCATTCGATTTATCGGCCGACGTTTAATAACCCAAACTGTTCCGTTTTAGAAATTATTTGTAAAATTACTCATAAAAGAGCTGCTTTGGACACGGGTAAAAATGGTCCAACTGAAGCGTTTTTCGACCTATCCGCCTTTGACTTAGCGGCGTATGGAACTGCATAAAAAAAATGAGTTTGACATATCCGACTTTTGAGAGGAGAAACACGTTGGAGTTATCCGAAGTTCGACTTAAGTGAGTTCGAGTTATCCGTTGTAAAATTAGTAAAATATAATATAATATAATAGTAATATGATAATTATTTGTTGAAAACATTTATATATGAATCCACAAACACAGCAACGTGTATTACTGAAATGTCCAACCTTAATAACTTGTAGTTTGTGAAATTACAATATATATATATATATATATATATATATATATATATATATATATATATATATATATATATATATATATATATATATATATATATATATATATATATATATATATATATATATATATATATATATATATATATATATATATATATACAAAATGAATGTTTGTGAAATATGTCAGTCGTGTTACGTATTTTAAACATGATTTTCCCACAGAAACAGAAAAAACATATCTTGTTTGAAGTACAGTACTTGCAATGCAACTAGGAGGTATGACATTTCCAAATGAAAAAAAAAAGTAAAGCAAATACGATATTTTAGCGAATAATGTGTATCATGTAAAATACATTATATTGGAAAACAGCAAAACCGATAAAAACAAAAACATGTGACCAGCTGTTCTGCAGCATATGTTTTAAATGGTGAATTGATGTAAGACGATTCAAAGCCTCAAACTATGGTGGGAATATATTGTATTTACATCTGAATAAAAGGGTAAGATTTCAGTCACCTTGTCAGTCGTGTTGCGATTTACATCTGGTTCAATACATCACAATAAAGATACAGAGTATCTTGTTGTTTCACAGCTTGCAAGCTGTTCAGCTTAATTTACATCGTCTTTTGGTGAAGCTTGCAATGTGACCATTGGAAAACACACAATGAGCATACCCACAGCTCATGGTGTCTTTTGGTAACACGACTAACATCAGCTGTTAGTTGTAGTTACTTATGGCTAAAAAAAACAAACAAACAAGGTTTGTAAATCCAACCGTATTCTTCGTCTTCTTCGTCTTTTTTGTGGGAATATTCTGCCCGGATTGAAGTGGGCAACCATGCACTTCTTGGCTCATGTGCGACAGCAAATGTAAGTCCATGAAATCGGCCAGTGGTAGTCTGTCCGTCGTCTGTCGTAAACTTTAACGATGGTATTTTCCAGTCAAGCCACAGACTTCAAACTTGGCCCAAGCCAGACTTTTCTAAACGTACCAATTGTAGTGACCTCTCTAAAAGGTCAGGGTAACACGGGATCACGAAATATGTCAAAACTAGCAATATTCTGACGAACGACCTTTTTTCTTCTCAAACACAATTCACACCCCGAAGCCCAAACTTAGTACAAAGATACCTGACGGTAAGACCTTCCTATGCATACTGATTTGGATGACCAATCGGAAGGGTCAAGGTAAAAGTGATCAAGAAATAAGTCATTTTTTACAACAACAACAAAATTTTTCTCAAATACTGTTTTCAATATCCATCCCAAACCTGGTACAGACATACCTGATGTTAGGACCCATGTAAGGATGCTAATTTGCATGACCCCTTGGAAAGTTCAAGGGTCACAAGAGATTTGCAAACGATGTAAACAATGTCTATTTTTTAGAATTAATTTTTTTTAACCATTATCAGCATTTTTGCAAACATTTTTTAACCATATTTGTCAAAAAGGTAGCTGATGATAAAAACTTTTATGTATACTAATTTGGTTAACTTATTTTAAAGGTCAAGGGTAAAGGGAGGTTGTCAATGATGTGAACAAAGTATTTTTGCCGCAGGTTCAAAAGTTAACCCTTTACTTAACACTTGAACACTAACTTATTTCAGTGATCTGTCGGAAAGGTCAAGGTAACAAGGCCAAAATAATTATGTGACTCGGCCATCCTTAAGGACTTTCTTGTTTAATTCTAGAAGACCCCATTGGCTGATGTGCAAATTGAAGGATCCAGAGTACACTGGCTTCAGGAGCCAGGCTTCATTACTTACAAATTTATAAAATTGATGTTTTTGGGACCTAACTAATTTAGGAGATGAACTGAGAACTGCAATTCAGTTGGTTAGGCATTTGCGTGTATAGGAACGCACGTGTTGAGCGGACTCCGGGCATTGGGACACCTGCAGTTCCGTGGTATCGCCGACGATGGCGTAAGTGGGATATTGGGCTTTAACGATAGTGGGCAATAGCGCGTATAGGGACGTCGCCGGCAGTTATTCTATACAGTTAACTACTGCATACTCGGTGATATAGTAGTCCAGTCTCCATCTGATAGGGAATTTAGCCTTGCCTCAGCGGGTAGCTGTAAGTGTTTATTGGCTACCTCAAGTCGAAGCGCAATACGCATGGTTTCGAGTAATAGGTGCACAGAGTCGGGCGGGATGAGGGTAAGAGCACGCAACATTACGTTTTTGTCAACTACAGCGTGGGTGTTGTGAACTTCCATCTACAATACTCAGATGTCGAAATTGCTGTCTGGTGACTGAGCACCCCACGCGAGAGGTTCGAACTACCAGCCAATTATATACAAGCAGATAAGCTGGTGCCGCGAGCACGTATGATTCAGCCAGCAGTCATTTACACTTTAGCCTAGCAAACGCGCAGGGGGAGGATTCGAACAGCCAACCAATCAGGTCGCGAGCACGTGGTAATACTGCATATACATAATAGCAGCCGACTCGCTTAGATAGAACAATAAAGATTTCTTAACCACCCGCCCATTGTCTTAAGTTGACCCTAATTAATTAACTAATTAAAAACATTAACATCCACATGGTCGTTTCTCTCAAAACAAACCAGATCCCATATAGTGCACTCAGTAAAAAATAAACTAAAGACTTTTCAACCCCCCCCCCCCCCCACCTAAATTCTCTCTTGGCTTGACTTCGCGAACGAAGATTTTATAGGAGTTGCCCACGACGTCTGCAGGCTTGTTCGTGGCTGCGGAGGCCAATCCGAGACAGGCAGGTTCGACCGCAGTGGCTGCAGGGGAAGGTATGGCCAGGGTTCTGAGCTGCGGCATCTCTGTTTTTTCTCCTGAGCCGCTTGTCCTTAAGGCTAGCTATGTGAGAGTCCTCAAAGGAGACAGCTGCCTTGTAAATGGTGGAGCGCCAGGTGTCACGGTCCGCAGCAAGCGAAGACCACTGGTGGTGGTCGATTTGGCAGGCACTAAGTGACTTCTTGAGACAGTCTTTGTATCTCTTCTTTGGTGCCCCTCTGTCACGGTGTCCAGTAGCAAGCTCGCCGAACAGGGTGATCTTTGGTAGGCGATGATCCTCCATCCTGGAGACATGCCCCGCCCAGCTATTGCAAAAAAAAAACCTGCTATTGCAAAATCCTCTGCAGAAGTCTTGGGTTTCGCCAGAAAGAAGAACAAAGACTGGTTTGACGAAAACGATGTAGAGATCCAGGAACACCTAGCCAAAAAAAGAGCCGCCCATCAGGCCCACCTAGCCCAGCCTTCCTGCCCTGTGAAGAAGTCTGCCTTCCGCCTCGTCTGCAGCAGTCTCCAGCGCAAGCTCAGAGATCTCCAGAATGAGTGGTGGACCAGACTTGCACAGAGGACCCAGCTTTGTGCTGACAATGGTGACTACAAGGGCTTCTACGAAGCACTGAAAGCAGTGTATGGCCCCAGGCACCTGGTACAAAGTCCCCTGCGAAGCGCGAATGGCCAGGCACTCCTCACAGATAATACCTCCATCTTGAACCGCTGGTCGGAATACTTTCAGAGCCTCTTCAGCGCTGAGCGCACTGTTCAAGAAGCAGTCGTCCTACAAATCCCACACCTCCCAGTAAAGGTTGAATTGGACGAACCGCCCACCGCTGAAGAGACCCTCACAGCCATCCACCAGCTCAAGAGTGGCAAAGCAGCAGGCATTGATGGAATACCGCCAGAGATCTGGAAACATGGAGGCACAGCACTGCACAACAAGCTCCATGACCTCTTTCTCTGCTGCTGGGAGGAAGGAACACTACCAAAAGATCTCCGTGATGCAGTCGTTATCACCCTGTACAAGAACAAAGGCGAGAAGTCTGACTGTTCCAACTATCGGGGAATTACCCTGCTGTCCATTGCTGGGAAAATCCTTGCAAGGCTGCTCCTGAATCGTCCTACAAATCCCACACCTCATTGCCACCTAAATTAATAATTAGAGAATTACTCTTCATTGTCTCCCAATACTGTCAAAGTTGATTTCTGAGGAACGCAATTTTCTCAATCAGATACAATTCTCAAAAACCAGCTAGCCTAACTCTTCCACCGCGCCCATACACACTCTTACAGAACGCTACTATCGCCTACTCATAAAATTCAAGTACCCTGTCCTATTTCTTTTCATGCCACGCATGGCAACACAGGACCTTCAGAAATTTTCAGTGCAGACAGGTTTAAGTGTGGGTAGGTCGTCGTGACTTGACTACAGGGGACAGCTTAGTGCAACTCTTTGAAACAGCCCTGCGTGGGCACGGCTTTTCTTTTCCCGAGCATAATGGCTTGTTATGACAAAAGCTGTTCTGTTGAATGTGTCGCTGACTTAAAACAGGACAGGTAAAACGTTTTCAGCACAGGTATACTGTTCTCTTTTAAGTCAGGTCTCCCACTGTGAGTTAGATTGACCGTATCTGGCTACCTCGTACTGAGTACGTAAACAACATGAGGTTTTACAAGAGGCTATGATCCTCGGGAGCCCGGATTCTTATGAGCTGACACATGGTCAGATTCTCAAGAGCCCCGGGCCTGGCTCTCGTTTCACAAAGTTTCAGTCAACTGTACTTCAGGTCTCTCTTTGAGAGTAGACTGGCGAGGCTTGACGACATACATTTGCAACTCGCCAGGACATAACCTAAAGTTTCCAATACTCTCACACTCCCGCACACTCCCCATAAACAGTCTATAACTCAACGAACAGAGAAAAAAGGTCCCTGAATTCCGGCAAGTGTGGGTGCGAGTCAGTTATCATCAAGCTGTCGTGAGAGATATCTGGCACATATCAAACCCACTGCGACCGTATTTCCTCCCCTCCTTTTTTGCTCCTGCGACTCCCTGCCTGACCAAAAGCTTTTCGAGTTTTTCACTTCACGGATAGTACGACTGTGTCTTCACTTATACCGTGTATACACTATTTAGTTATAACCATTTTTACACTTTATTATCACTAGGCTGTTGTTTTCTCTCTCTCTTAATAAAGTTTCATTTCATCTCTCTTTCTCTCTCTAAGAATGTTGTAGTTTAGCAAGGACAAACACGAAAAGAGGCCTGTGCGCCTATTGTTTCCCAAAAAATGCGCTAACCCGTACACGCACTAAAGAATTCTAGAGTTCATTTGTTTTTAAATGAAGTTGATGCGAATTTTCAATGATTTCACACAAGTTCACCTTATTTTGCGCACGCTGTCAAGGAGACAAGGGACAAAAAGGGAAGTGAGAAACGGGACGGCTGCATCTGGCGTCCGCTGTAATATAAACAATTCCGCGATAACGTGGATGCTAAGGAGCTCGTGGGGCCATGTGTTTTTGGAGCTGTAGCGACTACCTCAGTTCAGAGTAATCTCCGAGCGGTTCAAGATATAACTGTAAAGTGTGTCGAGTTGAAGTTAGTTATGTCGCTTGAGGACACTTTCCTCTTTTGACGACATGGTGATAAGTTTGTCAGGTGATAAGTTTGAAATAAAGTCTATTTTTTAAAAAAATAGTGCATGTAGCCCAATTAGCAAACATGTATTAACAAATCTACCTTACAGAGAGAGAGAGAGAGAGACCTGATTTAAAGGCAGTATACATGTGTTATTACCCACCCTGTTTTAAGTCAGTGGTACAGTCAACAAGATATGCACTGGTGAAAGAGTTGCGTGGCTGGTTTCTGAGGAACTGCTTGTCAGAAAAATCAACCAGTGGCCACACTCTGCACTATTCAGGCACCCGAGAAACAGCTGGATAAGATACTAACTTTTCTAGTATGCACTCTAGTTGTGCACAAAAAATCAGATGCCTGTTTTATTCGTCGGCTAATGCAGGGTGTCAATCAATAAAGTTGGTCAGGCTGCAAAGCTTTTAATTCGATGTTGGCACAGTAATTGATTGCAGCGCTGTGGGTCTCAAATATACAGGCGTAGGTCGCATGAGTGGTGTTAGACTGCCTGAGTTTGTCCTCTAATCTTAAACGTTTTCTATAAGCGCCACCCTACAGTACACAGAGCCAGTCTTTGAAAAAACGTGAATAAGCACAGGATGTCTTGTGTGTTTCTTGTAAAATGTGTTTCGTTAGCAAGGATTAAAGTGTTAAGAATTTATCTGAAACTGCCCTTACCCAAATGTAAGTGCAAGAATTTTGTTTCACTTTTTATTTTTTTATATTATAAAATGAATCAAAAAGAATTACTACTCTTAAGTGATATCAGTGCTGTAGAGAACAAACAGTTAGACTTTAAAAAACAACATCTTCTGTCAGTAGTTGTTTCAGGCAAATCAAAAGCTTATCTCCGAAAATGTTATTCCACAGGTGATATTGAATCTCTTAGCGGAGAAGAAATAATCAGGCTACATGCAAAGTACGACAATCACATCGCTTTGCTAATGACTAATGTTCTGAGTCGATCTTTTGTCTTGTCACAGAAGCTGTGAGTCACTTTCTCCCGGTCGAAAAAGAAAATCTAAGTAGCGACTTGGAATCAAATCATATTGTTTCAAGTTCAATTGACAAATTAGCATGCATCATGTATTATAAGTTTGGCAGTTACCTTGCACCTCTGGTAACTTTGCTTGTTACTGGGAGTCATATTGATTTTTCGAAATAAAATTTTACTGCAGAAAAAAATGGACCGAATGGACGACCCACAGACGACCCCACAACCGAGCCCCGACCCTGTTTTGACTCAGATTCAAACTGTGACCAAAACTAAAAGCTCAGGTCGTATAGAGGCAGGAAAAAAATTAGCCAATTGGAACAGACAAAACAAAATACAGCTTAAGGTGCTAACAGAAAAGGCTCATGTAACCGACCCATCGTCAGGACCGTCAGGACCATCAACAACCCCATTGGTGTCACTACCATCAACACCATCTCTCCCACCACACCCTCATCAAAGTGAAAGACTATCAACTGAGTCTAAACCCGAAACAACAAAATATATAGTTGGCGGATTTGTTCTAGGATTTGGTTACATAGGCTACAGGCTATGGAAAAAATACAAACCCCACTCTCAAACAGTGACCAAAAAATTAGACACTCCAAAAATAAAACAAGAAGTTGCCACATTGTTTGCAACATCAAAAGCCGTTGACCCATTTCTTATGGCGTGAATAAAAATATTTATTTAATTTTTATTGCATTAGAAAATGAGCGAAACGAAAAACTTAATGAACCTTATCTATCACTCTGCCATAATAAGTGGACTAGCCGTTACTTACTCTATGCTTGCAAAAACTCTACTCAAACTGAAATCGGCAGACCTGAGTAGATTAGACTTTGAAGAAACGGCTAAGCTAATTGCAGTTGTAACAGCGTCAATTGCAACAAAAGACTTTCTCATCAAGCAAGGAATTATTCCCGAAAATGTTTCTATGTAAATAAAAAAAAGTATGGCGGCTTTAGCTATTATGATTGGGGGCACCATGGTCAATGCACTTGCTTTCAGTGGATCAAACTATCTCTTTTCAAAAATGAGTAGAGAGGAATCTACAGAAGAAATGAGATGTCACAATGAGGCATCTGAAAATTTGGCCCAGGCAGAGCAGGCATATACAGTCGAGTCGCTTTACACAAATTTCCGGTTAACACGAACCGTTTTTGCATTCCCGGCCAACAGCCTTCTTATTCTGTATTAAAAGTTCACTGATAACACGAAATGCTTAACACAAAATTTCGCTTTACACGAAGCTGGTTTCAGTTCTCAACCAGGGCAATTTCACTATTATTCACCTGTTTAACCCAAACACAGATTCCATTCACCGAAAACCAATTCATGTGTCGCTGTAGTACACAACAGATCAGAGCAAACTCTAGTCTGAGATTGGCTGAATAGCCTTTGGCTGTTGTAATCCATCTTCTCATTGGCTAGAGTTTCTGAACTGTATTCATGTTGTTTGCATCATTCGTGTACCAACATAACCCTTTTACCGATGTGGGATTGTACTTCAGCCTGTGTTGCTTTTACCTGATGGATTGTAAGTTACTATGTTTTTTACATGAAATACGTGAGCTGAACACGTTTCCTTGTGTTTTTCTAGCGAGCTGAAGGTATGCATATAAGTACGATAATGTGCACTTTTAACCAAGTACTCATTCATGCACACATCTCTTACACACTTTCTCCTTGCAAGCTGTGATCAATTTTGAGGCCATATTGGTTAACACGAAACATGTTTACCACGAAGCGATTTTCTGTGTCCCCAGAAATTCGTGTTAAGCAGACTCCACTCTAAGAAGCAAAGAATAGAGAAACTTGATTTTATCAATGAAAAACTCAGACTTGAAGTCACGCACAGCATACATTTTAAAAAGTCAATGACGCAATCAGAGAATATTTTCTTGTTATGTGCGAAGACATGTCTACCCCACAGCCAAAACTTAGCGATTACTATCAACCAAGTCCAGAACAAAGTAACGGGGAGATAATCTAGTGGGAATGACATTTGTATATTTCACAGGAGTTTTTTATTGCTAGAAATAATGACTGCCGAGGCCGAGGCTAAACTATCAAAAATATATATTATTCTCCTATTGGTTAATGGAAAGGAAAATCTGCGATACAAAAATTACATGCGGCTGTGGGTGGAGATGTCACACCTGACCAATAAAATAATGGCTGCAAAAACAAGCAATTTGGCAAATATTTCTTCCTGTGCCAAGAAAAATATCAAGACCTCATTTTGAAAACATCACGCCAAATGACACACATCAAATGGACCTCCTGTTCTTACCACATGATACAATAAGAAAGAAGTGTCACAAATATGCACTGACTGTCATTGACATTGCTTCAAGGTACAAAGATGTCGAACCCATAACTGACAAAAATTCTAGTACGGTTGTGACTGCTTTAACAAAAATATATAGTCAAGGCCCTTTAAAATTCCCCAGACTTGTGCAAGTCGATGACGGATCTGAGTTTAAGGCTGCAGTTAATCAATTATTTGCAAAGCATGGCGTACTGGTTAGGTGCGGGATTCCAGGCATGCACAGATCACAGGCAATTGTTGAGAACTTTAACAAACAATTGTCAGAGAGACTTTTCAGTTACAAGTATTCTAAAGAATTCATGCATGACGCACGTAACACTGAGTGGGTTAAGAGATTACCATCTGTGATAAAAGCAATGAATAACGACGGCCATTTAAAACCCGCTTATGCTATTAAACTAAAATCAATACCTCCAGTGTCAGGGTCAGAGATGGGTCCAGGGCTAAAAACAATAACAACGCTGCCAGACACAAGTTTATTTACAAAACAGGTAAGATATATATATCAACCCGGCGAATCAGAAAATGACGTCAGGCGCAGAGCAACCAATCCAATTTTGTCCACGTCTGTACACAATATAAAAAAAATAGTTCCCCGCGCTAAAGCTAACCCATCAATTTTTATTATCTATATGATCCTGCCCCACAGAGGGCATTTGTCAGAGGAGAATTACAGATTATTCCCCCAGATACTGTTACTCATTTTTAACCATTTAGGTCATTTCATTAACTAACTCGTTGATTAATTCATAGGCTATTTCTTCAGATAACTTAAGTCTGTAATGCCCAGGTGTGTAAGCCTTTTCCTTGGTGTGAAACACTCTTTTTGTGTCCCCTACTGCAAGTGACTTTTTATGTGTTTGGATCATTTCAAGATTGTGTCTATTTGACCTCAGTGTCTTGTTTGGACAATCAGGCATTAGTTCACCATCTAATACTTGCTTGTAGTGTTCATGGCGGATGTCTTTATTTTTTATTGCTGTTTTTTTAATTCCTTTTGCTTTTGACTGACTACCTTTTTGATGCATTATAGAATACATTTTTGATCTCAGTCCAACGTACTCGACTATCAGCACTCCATTTAGTTCATCTTTTAACTTCCCAGGCACTTTCTTGTTTTGTGTGCTGTACAGCGGGTCATCCTTAGGCTAATCAGACGTGTCATACATATGTAACTCTGTTTTCATGTCCTCATAAAAGTCTTCAGCAGGCACATCAATGATCATAAAGTCAGTGTCAGTGTATAACAGACGACAGTCAGATACTTCGGTTTAAAGTAATCATAGTAGAATTCAAGCATTAATAATTTTGATAGCTCAAGAATTGCCATACCAATGAATACTGGCTGGTCCAGTTTAACAATCTTTTTTTTTTTGAGGACGATATGAAAGCTGCCTTTCAGACAGATTTACAGCGCAGGCTCAAAGACACAGTGGACCCAGCAGACTCCTCCCCTGAAACACTCTGGAAACAACTGAAAACTGCTATTGCAAAATCCTCTGCAGAAGTCTTGGGTTTCGCTAGAAAGAGGAACAAAGACTGGTTTGACGAAAATGATATAGAGATCCAGGAACTCCTAGCACAAAAAACAGCCGCCCATCAGGCCCACCTAGCCCAGCCTTCCTGCCCTGTGAAAAAGTCTGCCTTCCGCCTCGTCTGCAGCAGTCTCCAGCGCAAGCTCAGGGACCTCCAGAATGAGTGGTGGACCAGACTCGCACAGAGGACCCAGCTCTGCGCTGACAACGGTGACTACAGGGGCTTCTACGAAGCACTGAAAGCAGTGTATGGCCCCAGGCACCTGGTACAGAGTCCCCTGTGAAGCGCTAATGGACAGGCATTGATCACAGATAATACCTCCATCTTGAACCGCTGGTCAGAGTACTTTCAGAGCCTCTTCAGCACTGAACGCACTGTTCAAGAAGCAGTCATCCTCCAAATCCCACACCTCCCGTAAAGGTTGAATTGTACGAACATCCCACCGCTGAAGAGACTCTCACAGCCATCCACCAGCTCAAGAGTGGCAAAGCAGCAGGCATTGACAGAATCCCGTCAGAGATCTGGAAACATGGAGGCCCAGCACTGCACAACAAGCTCCACGACCTCTTTCTATGCTGCTGGGAGGAAGGAACACTACCAAAGGATCTTCGTGATGCAGTCGTCATCACCCTGTACAAGAACAAAGGCGAGAAGTCTGACTGCTCCAACTATTGTGGATTACGCTGCTGTCCATTGCCAGGAAAATTCTTGCAAGGCTGCTCCTGAATCGGCTGGTACCTGCCATCGGCGAAGACCACCTCCCAGAGGGCCAATGTGGCTTCAGAGCCAACAGGAGCACCACCGAAACGATCTTTGTGCTGAGACAGCTTCAGGAGAAGTGCCGCAAGCAGAACAAAGGGCTGAACGTAACGTTTGTTGACATAACAAATGCGTTCGATGCTGTGAGCAGGCAAGGCATGTGGCAGATCCTGGAGCGACTTGGCTGTCCCCCAAAGTTCCTCAGCATGATCGTCCAGCTACACGAGGACCAGCAAGGCCAGGTCAGACTCAACAATGACCTCTCAGAACCATTCCCTATTCTCAACAGTGTAAAGCAGGGCTGCGTGCTGGCACCGACCCTCTTCACCATCTTTTTTTAGCATGATGTTGAAGCAGGCCACAGTGGACCTCGACGATGACGATGCAGTGTACATCAGGTATCGTCTCGATGGCAGCCTGTTCAACCTCAGACGACTGCAGGCCCACACCAAAACCCTAGACCAACTGATTCATGAGCTGCTTTTTGCTGATGACTCTGCCCTCATTGCACACACAGAGAGAGCCCTGCAGTGCATCATGTCCTGCTTCACAGAAGCTGCCCAGCTCTTTGGACTCGAGGTCAGTCTGAAAAAGACAGAGGTCCTTCATCAGCCGGCACCCACGGTAGGGCATCGCCCTCCCCACATCACCATCAGCAAGTCTGAACTAAAGTCAGTGCACCAGTTTACTTACCTTGGCTGCATCATCACGTCGGACACCAAGCTGGACAAGGAGCTTGACAGCAGGCTGGCAAAAGCGAACAGCGCTTTCGGGCGACTATTCTAGCGGGTGTGGCACAATCAACAGCTGAAAACAGGCACCAAGATCAGCGTGTACAGAGTTGTCGTCTTCACCGCCCTGTTGTATGGTTCCGAGTCCTGGGCCCTCTACCGCAGCCAACTACGACTTCTCGAACGCTTCCACCAGCGCTGCCTGCGTACCACCCTGGGCATTCACTGGAGTGACTATGTCACCAACGTCGAGGTCCTTGAACAGGCAGAAACTGTGAGCATAGAGGCTTTGCTGCTGCGGACACAGCTCCACTGGGCTGGGCTGTCTCCAGGATGGAGGATCATCGCCTACCCAAGATCACCCTGTTTGGCGAGCTTGCCACTGGACACTGAGACAGAGGGGCACCAAAGAAAAGATACAAAGACTGTCTCAAGAAGTCTCTTAGTGCCTGCCAAATCGACCACCGTCAGTGGTCTTCGCTTGCTGCGGACTGTGACACCTGGCGCTCCACCATTTACAAGGCAGCCGTCTCCTTTGAGGACTCTCGCAGAGCTAGCCTTAAGGACAAGCCGCTCAGGAGAAAAAATAGAGATGCAGCAACTCAGAACCCTAGACAGACCTTCCCATGCAGCCACTGTGGTCGAACCTGCCTGTCCTGGATTGGCCTCTGCAGCCATGAGGAGGCCTGCAAACGTCGTGGGCAACCCCTATAAAATCTTCGTTCGCGAAGTCAAGCCAAGAGAAGAAATTTCCCAGGCACTTTCTTGTTTTGTGTGCTGTACAGCGGGTGGTCCTTATAATAATCAGACGTGTCATACATATGTAACTCTGTTTTCATGTCTTCATAAAAGTCTTCAGCAGGCACATCAATGATCATAGAGTCAGTGTCAGTGTATAACAGACGACAGTCAGGATACTTCGGTTTAAAGTAGAATTCAAGCATTAATAATTTTGATAGCTCAAGAATTGCCACACCAATGAATACTGGCTTGTCCAGTTTAACAATCTTTTTTTTTTTTGAGTGTCACTGCATACAATGATGAATAAACCTCTTTGTACCCTGTGTACTGTGGCTTACCTGTAAGTTTAATTGCATCTGATTCAGTTGTTACTAATCTCACATCTTTGCGGTGATGAGGATTTTCATTGTCTTGCCTAAACAGGCATTGTTTATAAGCTTAAAGAAGTCTTTGTCAAATGCAGTGTTACCATCTCTTGCATGCAGGGTTGTGTTTTTCATTATGTAATCTTTCATGAAAGCACTATGATCAAAGCTTATACCTCTGTGAACTTTCTTTAGTATTAACCCATGTCTGATGTAAAACTGCAGTAAGCGATAGTGACAAACATAATTGAATTTGTCATTCAAATTTGGCACAAGTTTAGTGTCTTCTTGTTTTCCCGTCAAACTTATTTTCTCACCAGCTAATGGATAATCATTGTGGTAATCATGTAGGTGGTGTGGGTACTCCAGGTCGACTTCAAAGATCCAACCCTTTGCATCATTTCGGTCATGATTCATAATATAGTTTGTTAACTCTGTTATGTCATACTGTGACAAACCATGCAGACAAAAGTTTTTCAAGGGCAATAACTCACACATCACCCAACCATACAAATTGTTAGCGTCTTTGTACAGGATATAATTAGATGACCTTGAGGGGTCAAAGCCAAGGTCACCATGAACATCAAGATATGTTTTGTTGGCTTTGTCATAGTTGTTTGCAGCTATACTAATGCCTCCCCTCAATCCACGTTCCACCATTTCACCCATCGTGCGATCAGACAACAGGTCTATAGATATCTTGCTGGATTTTAAAAATGCATCCCATGTCATGCCAGGACTAGTTATGTAGCAAGCCGGGTCAAGACCGTAGTGCAACAAACTCTTTTCACGATAACTTTCAAATACGTCTGCAAGCAAACAAACGTCAGCTTTCAAGTACTGGTCATGGTAGTCACCAATCGTTTCACAACCTAGTTTACCCCATGCATCGAGAGCGTGCTGGTTTTCAGAGTCAGAAATACCTTTTCCATTTAGTGTTGAATAAAATGCCTCTTTTGGAGGCAGACTCCATTCCTCAAACACAACCCAGTGATCAATGTACTCGCAGGGGTAGACTCCTTTCTTAATTAAGTCTGGCTCAAAATATTTATTTGTTATTGGAAACAAACTCATACCTTCTGACAGACTAGCAAGAGCTAAAGACAAATGTTGTATTGAGTCATAAAACACTAATTTGTTGTCCAACCTAAAAGTCAAATATTTTTCAGTTGTCTGGGCAATGCAACTAATTTTTTTGTCAGACTCATCCACAGCACGCATGATAATGTGTGAATCATACCCTTTGAGATTGTGGAAAAAGATAGGCAGTTTATGTCTTAGGTTCTATTTTTAATTTCAAGTTACATTTGTTATGTGCAGCACCTATGTAACACCCAGTTATGTGGTCATGATCACAAACTTTGTCACCTCCTAGGTGTTGTTCACAAATCCAACACATCACTGCTGTATCAAAATTTAGTTTGTCTTCTTCTGTCATCACCAAAGGCATCTGGCAGTTTTCCAGATAATGTACTACACTACTATGCAGTTGTCTCATTTCTGTTAAAAACATACATGCTGCATTTTCACCCTTGTAGATAACAGGTTCTGTATGCTGTCCGTCTGACCTAACAATAATGTGTCCAAAGAACACAACACTTGGTCACTCAATTTTACAGTCTTTGGTAATGATTCTGGAACAGGACCGTCATATGGTACAACCAGTGATTCAAAATCAGCATATGGCATCTTTTGTTGATTCCCATAGTTCTTAAAATATACTTGACTACCAAGATCTGGATACTTAAGTATTGTTTGATTGTCATCAGCTGACCTACAGTGCTGGACATGATTATGTGCTACTTTAATAGAAGAAAACTTATGTAAACATCTCTTACAAAATTCCTGTTTGCCATGGTGATTTGATACATGCCCATAAATTAGTCATGACATACTCCTGATAATTGTGTAGTGAAAGTTATCACCATGGCTTATTAATAACAGGTCAACATGTTTATCTTCTGGCTGTCTGTAGGTGGGGGCAAGTGGCGATACTCTAATTGGTTGTAACTTGTTAGGAGAGTCATTATCCCATACAAATACATTTACAGATATCCCAGGATTTAGTTTAGTTTTTCAAACAAGTCTATGTCCCCTACCTTAACAGGGAAATCTATACCACTAAAGTTGAGTTTGTTACAAATTTAGTGTAGTTAGATACACGCTCAAGTTTTTTTTTTTTACAAAGTGTAGTTTAGCAACCACACACCACATGAAACAAAAATTATCATTGTTCTGAATATTAACGACAGCCTTCTTGTTTGCAACCTCTGTTGGCAGTGGCAACCATGATTTGCCTAAAATAGGATGATATCTTGACTGTTTTAATTGTAGTTCATGTACACGACCTTCATACCAACCAGACCCTTTCATTTTTGCTCTGTCAATTGCTTCTAGAAGGTCAGGCAACAGTCTTTCTCTAAACACGTTTTCGAGTTCTCTTTTTGAATTAACAGTGTGTTGTCTTGTCGAGATATACAATACAATCACTTCACCATCTACCCTGTTAAATTCTATTTTAGCAACAACCTGAATCTTTACACTACCTCCTGTAAGAAGATTATCTTGTATGACAGAAAAAAGAATTTTCTATTGATTCATAAACATTGTAAGTGTTTGATATAGGCAAGTCTGTTCTATGAAACACGTTTCTTAAGCCTGATGGACCTGACGAGCCTGATGGGCTTTGAGCATTGTCTGTCATTTTTATTTTTCTGACAAAATAATAATAGAAAAAATTACCGCTGGCTCTGTATGTGTAATACCACTTTATTGACTGTAACCCCTACAAAACAAACATTTAGGTTTTTTTTAGTTGTTGTTACTTCACCATCTACCCTGTTAAATTGCTTAAATTAAAATAGAATTTAACAGGGTAGATGGTGAAGTGATTGTATTGTATATCTCGACAAGGCAACACACTGTTAATTCAAAAAGAGAACTCGAAAACGTGTTTAGAGAAAGACTGTTGCCTGACTTTCTAGAAGCAATTGACAATTGTTTAACAGGGCGCAGCACAACTGAACAGATCTTCAACCAGAGAGTTCTATGTGAGAGATACCTCCAGCACCAGAAGGACCTCTTTCATGTCTTTGTGGATTTTAAGAAAGTGTTTGACAGGGTGTGGCCTGCAGCCCTTTGGTCCACCATGAAGCTATACAACATCAATGCCAACCTGATCAAAGTCATAGCAAACCTTTACAACAAGGCCACTAGCGCAGTCTGCTTCAACAGCAAAATAGGAAACTGGTTTAGGACTACAGTTGGAGTCAGACAAGGCTGCTTGCTCTCACCTACTCTTTTCAACATCTTCCTGGAAAGAATCATGACGGACGCTCTGAAAGATCATGAAGGAACTGTCAGTATTGGAGGCAGAACAATCATGAACTTGCCCATTGTGGATGACATTGATGGCCTTGCAGGAACAGAGAAGGAGCTAGCTCAGCTGGTAGAAAAGCTGGATAGTACAGCCATTGGATATGGGATGGAAATCAGTGCAGAGAAGACCAAACTGATGACCAATAACGCCAGTGGCATTGGCACTGAAATCATGGTTGGAGGCCAAAAACTGGAAACAGTTAAGAAATTCAAATACTTAGGAGCCATTGTGACAGATGAGGGATCAAAACCAGAAATACTGTCCAGGATTGCGCAGACAACAACAGCACTGACAAGATTGAAGACCATATGGAAGGACAGAAACATCACACTCTGCTCCAAGATCAGACTGATGTGCTCCTTAGTCATCTCAGTGTTCTTGTATGCCTGCGAGTCATGGACCCTCACAGCAGACCTTGAAAGGAGGATACAAACCACTGAAATGAGATGTTTTCGAAGGCTGCTTGGCATCTCATACAGAGATCACATCACAAACGAGGAAGTGGGAAGCAGAATCAGGCAAGCCATCGGGCCCTATGAAGACTTATTAGCCATTGTGAGAAAACGCAAACTGAAGTGGTATGGGCATGTCACGTGTTCAGCGGGGCTTGCCAAAACAATCCTGCAAGGCACTGTGCAAGGAGGACGTAGGAGAGGAAGACAGAGGAAAAGATGGGAGGACAATATCTCAGAGTGGACAGGACTGAAGCTGGGCGAAACGCTGAGAATGGCAGAGAACAGAGAGGATTGGAGGGAGCTGGTTGCCAAGTCATCAGTGGTGCCCCAATGGTCGGCAAGACTACGGGATATAGGTAGGTAGGTAGGTAGGTAGGTAGGTAGGTAGACAGACAGACAGACAGACAGACAGACAGACAGACAGACAGACAGACAGATAGATAGTTGTTGGTGCATGTGTTTGCACACTGTCTTAAACCAATCATCATCATCATGATCATCAACAACTTCATAGGCATTTGTCTTAAAATCACCAGCAACGTTCTCTACAAATGGGTTTTCATCAATATATTCCAAAGTCACATTATATGACACATATATAACCGCTGGTAACACTATTGGTGTTATAGCAAGCGCAAATCGGTTTTTGTAATGTGTTCTTATCTCTTCAAAGTGTTGAATATATCTAAAGTAGTCTGTAACATCAACCACTTGGCCTTGTCTGTCTGTCATTTTTATGGACAAAACAAATGTATAAATTAATTTACTAACCCAAACCCAGTGGGCTGATCTGTTTTTAGGATAATCTTTAGATGCTTAGTTGATTTCAGTTTGTTTTTCACAATGTCTCGTTTATGTTTGTTTGGTATAATATCGTTTTTTCTCTGAGACAGTCTTCAAAGCTGTCATGATCTTTACAGTAAAACAAACAGATAAACTTTAATTGCTCTCGAAAATCTTTTAGTACAGCATTATATTTTTGAGTGAGAATCCATACACTGACATTTGCGTGTCTGCCACTGAAGGCAAGTTCTGATAAAGTGTTTCTCTTTTTAACAATGTCTTTTACTGCAGAGCAATCATCAACAATAAACAGGGTTGGCTGTCCTTCAAATTGCTTGTAAAAAGATTGTAAATAGTCATTTAGATTTTTCTTAGGGTCGACTAAATAGATGTTGCTGTCAGTCCAAATAAATAAACAGTTGTGATAAGCTTTTTTGTGTTTGATTGTAGGACAGAATATCACTATGTTTTCGAAATGGTGGATGTATCTTGTTTGTAATAAGTCAAGAACAAATTCAGTTTTCCCACAGCCTGTGGCACCACAAAACAAACCACAGTGTGGGTCGAGTGTCATCAAGTTCATTTTAATACTAATTATAATTTTAATACATGTGTCCACTTAGTCTGCTTTCTGCAATATTGAGTTGAGCATTATAAATTAGATACAAATATATGTTTATTGCTCTGGCTGTTTCAGTTTTTTTTAATCTGAATTGTAATCCCATCACTGCCGTTTACAACAGTATGACCTGACCCATGTAGGTAGTCATCGTCTGTACTACGCAGGTCTAGCCACAGTGCATATTTATTCGTCAGGTATTGACCAATCCTAACGTCATACAGATGTAGATCTTTGCAAGTTACGTTTGCCGGTTTTTCTCTAAGTCTCCCACCTGCAAAATGTTTTGTGATTTCATCATAGTGTAACATATGGTAACATTCCTGAAGCAAAGACTTGATTAGGACGCCCTTCGATTGTACAAGATAAATGTGTAATTTTGGATTGTAAAATTTTTCTGAATCCCGTTTGTATGGACTTCCTGGTTCAACAAACAACATAAGAATACCTTTTAATGACCTAGCAGGTGTGTTCAAGTTAATGTTCCACTCAATTCTAAGTTTAGCGACATTATCAGTTTGTATGCCTTGGCAAATATGATCCTCTCATTCTTCTCGTGTAAGCCAAAGATTTTTGTAGCAGTAAAATACATCATCAAGACTAAACACTTCCTGACCTTCAAGTTTAACTTTAATAGTTTTAATAATTGCTCTGCCAAGATTGTCAACTAGTGTTCTGTTTGCATCTGATTCTGATGAAAGTTCAATATTAAATGCAAGGCGAGCAGTACCAGGAACAATAACGTCACTGGGCCCTAGGTTTGGAAACTTGACAGTAAGAGTTTGGTTTTGGTCTATGGTGCTAGGATTGTTTGTGATGACGATTGATTGCCTTATACCTTTAACACCAAGAGGTTCACGTAGATTTCTGTATGGGTCTAACTTTGATCTGTAAGACGATGTCATTTGTGACCCTCTCTCACGAAACCAGTCTTAACTCGCAGCGAGCCGATCGGCGCTACACGCAGTAATATGTGGTGGGGGTCAATCTGGGTCATTTTCACTTTTTTGCAGAAATGTATTCTACATACACCGAAGTATCGTATGGTTAAAATCTTTATCATGAAAAATGCCATTAAATAGGTTAAAATGATTTTAAAACTCTGAGCTCGGCCCCAATTATTCTTTTGTTTTGTGCAAAATGACCCATTTTTAACATAACAGAACACGTTGCATCCCCTACAGAACCCCATCAAGTTATATACCGTTGGAAAGGCCTTTGTCCGCACTTTCGCGGGCTTGGGTCGTGTTCTTCATTACATGGATGTGTTCCTCCCAAATAAGGAAAAAAGGGCGTACACAAATGTTCAATTCTGACCAATCAGAGAGTAGAATTCTTAGCTGCATGGCAACGATGAAGTTACACGAATTCTCATTGGCTGAGACAAGACTAAGGGCAACAACTGCATCCTGTTCCGCTGTTCACTTTTCGTCTGTTTACAACACGCGAAAATGAAAGCAAGACTCGATTAAACTATTGTAAATCAGGCAAAAAAAAAAAAAAACGCCTGCAGATCAGAAAGAATTGAGCGACCTGATCACAGACTATTTCGTCGCCGATTCTCATCACGACGATAGCTTCTCATACAACGATTTTGAGTTTGAACCGGCCGATCGAGAAACAAGCGAAGAAGCACCTGCATCACACAGTCTTCAATTCTCAATTCAACACATGGATCGAGGTATGTGCATCATTTCTGAATGCAGATGTATGATCATTAGTGTGTGTGTGGAGTGTATGTGTAGAGTGTGTGGAGTGTGTGTGTGTGTGTGTGACCAACTCTCAACAGAAGATGAATAGGCTAATTGTACTACTAATGGCAATACAGAAATGGCTCACATAAACAGACAGTTTAAAATGATTTTGTACTATTTTGTTCAGATGCAAAGGAGTGGATGATCCCCAGCATTCTGAGTGAGTGCATGCGGAACGGACTGAAGACAGTGCAGCATGAACGCTGGGTATGTATAATACATTATTTTAAGCACTAAACAGAATCATGTAAATTCATGTGTTGTGTCTAGTGTGCAATGACAGTTTATTTTCATCGACTTCATTATTGTTTTTCTTTCAGTTTTCTGACTTCATTATTGTTTTTGTTGCTGTTTTCTGACTTCATTACTGTTTTTGTTTCTGTTTTCAGTATCAGCCAAGAATCCAGACATGCCTTTCAAAGTACAACCAGACACAGGGACTGATGCCAACATGACAAAAGGCTGGGGGCAAAACAACAACACCCTCAGCTTGACGCTCCACGACACAGACCGCGTGGTGCGCTTTATTTAAAAACAACTGTGCATAGGAGGACAACGAGTAGCTTGAATGGGATCAAGACTGTTGGACGCTTCAGGTTCAGTCGCCATGGAAAGGTGTTTTAAGTTTTACAAGACGACCCACATCACCGACGCTGAAGAGGACAAGGTGCTGGCTGTTCCTGGCCATGTTGATCACCTCACCTCCCCCCCCCCCCCCCCCCCACCATGGCACTGGCAGCCATCATACCAGTTCCTGGACTTTTCAGAGACATACAACAGTACCTATTTCAACACATTCAGGACTACGCTCGAGACGACAAGTGTGACATTGTGTGCCCTCCTCCTCACAGCTGATTTCCAGTGTGCAAAGACAACTGTCTGGTTACTGTGCTTGTGTGGTTACTGTGCTTGTGTGGTGTAGTTTGCTGTGCTTGAGTGGATAATTGTATACTGAAGGGAATTGTTTGGTGAAGCGGTATGCTGCCTGCAATACGTGAGTGACTTTCCTTTTTTACATTTCTTCTGCAACCTGTAAGTAAATATTGTGTTTGTTTTTTTAAGTTGTTGCATGTTTACAAATTTATATATGAATGTGGAACTACTAATACTCAGTTTGTAGATTTGTTTTTAGCTTTTGTGACTTCATTTTGCAGGGTAGTGGTAGTAAATAGTATTCATTTCAGTCTGGGACAACAGGCAGCCGACTGTGACTTCTGTTTCGCATGTTTTAAGGATAATTTCTGTCTAGTGTCCTTTTCAGTTTGAATCAATTATAAGTGGGTTTAAATGACAAACAATGAAATAAAGTGATTGGCAACTTCATAAATTGGATGTAAATTGTATTCAGTCTTTGTAATGATGGTTTTTATTTTGCCTTGGTGATGGTGGTTTTCACATTCCTTGAACGCGTCCGCAATCTAATTTTAGATAACATTTGCCACTAAATAAGAGTGCTACACAGCATTTTCATACATGTTTTGCCTAAATATATTATAGCAATATACTTTTATGCTCAAACAGAATTGAAATTATTTATGCCTTGAGTTTGATAGCAAAATATGAAAATGCATTTTTCCCCCAAATCTGTCATGTTTACATTAGGTATGGCACTTTTGGGGGCTATTTATCACAAGATCCTGACTAGCTAGCAACTTAATGTGAGGTTTTACACATAGTGATGGACTTACTGAACCACCATGTAAAATATCAGGTTGATTGGTTGACTTTGAACCCCCGTTGCTAAGGTAGGTGTGCAAGACATGCACACATAAACTTTGCAGGCTGTTTTCTCAAAATGGCCACCGGTGCATTTAACAACTTTAAACCCTAATAACTTCTACAATTTTTGCTCTACAGCATTCATTCATATATCAAATTAATCAGCAGGCTCTGTACATTTCACAAATGTATATATCTCAAAACACCCAAAATGCAAGTTAAGACTGATTTCGTGAGAGAGGGTCACATTTTTTTATTATGCAAAAAAAAAAAAAAAAAATTAAATTGATAAGAGCAATGGCAGCGGGAGGATTTGATCATGATATTGAAATGGATGACATGTATGATTTTGATACTAGTACAACAGATATAACTGGTACAAGAAATACTCTCAATTTACGCCGCGAACCACCTTTAGAAAGCAAAGTTGGTGACCGCCCAGAGGACATAGATCCTAATCAGTTTGAACTTGATGGCAAGGGCCATTTATATTTAAATACTGTTGACAGAGAAAAAGTACATATAACCCATAAAACAACCCTGCTAAGTTTAGAGCTTTAAGTACAATAAAAACTGATGTCAGTGGCGAGGCAGCACTGCAGTGTTACCTTGGTGTTGGTAGTAACGCTAGTAAAGTAATGCTAGTAAAAAGTTAAGAAGTACCCAACTGAGAAAGAAACACGCTTAGAAAAGACGGGTACAACACAATTTATTAATATTTCGGGTAAATACCCTTTGTCAAAATAGACAAACAAACAAACATAGAGATTAGCCGCTACTTATCTTCAATGGCAGAAGGAATGTGGCAACTGAAGGAGGTGACGTAAAATAAAAGAAAAGAAAAGGAAGAACAAAAGTGCGGAAAAAGTAAAAATGACGTCAACGAAAAATCGCGTAAGAGAGAGACTCGGAAAGAACCTGAACACGAGAGACAAGAGTGTGTGTAAGCACGTGCAGGAGCGAGCGAAAGAAAAGGCGTGTAGATGAGGCCAGAGAAAGAGAGAGAGAGAGAGAGAGAGAGAGAGAGAGAGAGAGAGAGAGAGAGAGAGAGAGAGAGAGAGAGAGAGAAAGAGAGAGAGAGCGAGACGGAGAGAGAGAAAGAGAGAGAGAACGAATGGGGAGTACCCTTGGGCACGAAGTAGGCTGAGTGTCTAATACACAAAGCCTGCTAAACACCAACCCGAAGGCAAACTTTATATCACCTTCAAGTTGAGGACTACCTCGGGGAAAAACGGGAGGACCCCGGGGAAAAAAACCCCAGCATTTAGCACGGTACACAACAAGTAATAAGTCATGAAAACAAAGCAAAGAATCAAAATCAGTAAGAGAATATTGGTATAAGTGGAGAGTAGGTAGTTGTGAAACCGTCTTCAAGGGTAACTCAAAAAATAAGGGGGAGAGAGAGAGAGAAAGAGAGAGAGAGAGAGAGAGAGAGAGAGAGAGAGAGAGAGAGAGAGAGAGAGAGAGAGAGAGAGAGAGAGAGAGAGGGAGATTTAGTAAAAAGTTGCCACCTCGCCTTGTTACTACTCTTCATTACTTGCAAACAAAATTGCCAACAGGACAAGAAATTTAAATGACACAATTAAAAAGACTGCCAGAAATAGCAAACACGGTAATACAAGAAACCTCATTTACATAAGGTCAAATAAATGACGCTATGAAAACAATAGAAGACTCTCCATTGACAATGGAAGAAATTATGGGCTTGGATAAATCACTGCAGACAATCAGAGGTGAGTTGGTGAATAATGTAGGCAAACTAGGTGAGCTTGATAATCAAATAGAAAGAGAAAAGGAAAAAACTAGCTACAGCTGATGGGGAGAATTATGACACAGAAATAAAAGAAAGAATATAACACAGATTAAATGATTTGCAGATAGAAAGATCAGGGCGATTAGAAGTGATTAGTATAGGAAGAGAAAAACTGAAAACACAGGTCAACAGGATTAGAGAAACTATTCAGAAAATACTTCACAAAGACACAACTTTAGCTGAGAGATTGAGAACACTTTCCAGAGAGCAGGGTATCACAATTGCAAGTTTAATTACTGCTCCTTGGATTTATTATGAGTACTGTTGTAATGGCTGTTACCGGAGGACCCAGGGTTGGTGGTGGCGGTCCTCCTCCAGCACCAAGTCCAGCCCCATCAGACCCAAAAGATTTACAGGCATGGGTAAAAAAAACCAGTTGTCACGCATATCAGACTTGCTTCAAAAAATGGATGCTTTGCCTGGCATAATAGGGAGTGTTGTCAGTTGGCCGATCAATACTGCAGGGAAGATAGTAGGGTTTATGGCGGAGCATGTGTGGGTCTTTTTGGTGACAGTAGGAGGATTAATAGTGGGTTATTTAATGACACAGGTAAAAAAGTAATATTCCAAGCCCAGTAAGGCCTATTACCAATGCTGTTTTCTCTGACTCATTTGTGTTTACCGGAGCTGGAGGGATAACTGGCTGTACAGGGTCTGGTGACGGAGACAGGGTTGTTACTGTCTGTATGGGTGATGGCATTACAGGAGCTGACATTATTAATGGTTTTAATGACTGTAAGCTCAAGTGTTGTGTGGTTGTTGGAGGACCCCCCAAGTTTACTGATTGATTGAGTCCTAATTTCTGATCACGACCAGCAACAATTATTTCATTATTATAATTTGTTATTGTCCCCATTTGGAGTTGAAGGTCAGATGGTAACATGTATAACCTGATGCCAACTACAAAGTCAACTTTTGATCTAGCATATCTGAAAACGTCTTGATAGCGTTGTATGCTTGATGGGAGATCTACTACTGAGTTTACAGAGTCTTCTACGTTTGCAAGAAACTCTTTTTGTGCTTCAAATTTTCCACTCCTGTTTAAAATGTTTGATTTTTTAGCGATTGTGCGCCTAGTATACACCACACATACGTTCTGATAGACTCATTAATGCGCTCGACTCCTGCTTGAGTAAACCCGTTACTCCTGTCTAATACAAAGAGTAGGGGGCCCCAGAGGACGAGTTGCATTGGTGATGCGGGTAGTGGGGAACTCTTACAGTGCCTCCCCCAGGATCACCGTAGCCTAGGGCCTCTTGGCCTTCGTGAGGCACGGTCGTGTGTAATCCCTCCGGAGTAGCATAGCATCCCTCTATCCCAAGACCGCCCGTGCGTGGTCCCTGGCCACATCCTCTCCGAGTTGACCCTAAAAACTGGGCAGCACGAGCCCCCAGGCTAAACACGGCGGATCTAGAGGAGAGAACCTCGAAAATTAATCAACATTGTCCTGCTGCCTTGCAGGCCTGGCCGCTTGGCTGCGGAAAGGCTAAGGGAGAAAAACCCTGACTTCAAAGCCCCCGTGTCTCCGGGAAAGGTTTTTGAGCCAGAGACTAGGACAAGGACAGTCTGATATAAAACTTACGACATGGGGACCTCGATGCCATCGTCCCAGCTTGCTAGGCCATGGCAGACGAACCAAGGGTTTAAAGGGTGGGGCCAGTACTGCGCACACTGCACTCCACCAAAAAGCTCCACCGCGCAAGCTTTAGGAAACGTCCATGGACCATGACACAGACCATTCCAAGTCCTGTAGCGACGGGCGAGGGGCGAAACGGCAGGTGAAAGATGTCACTGGAAGCTGCAGTCTCAAATCTGCATGCAGGCGGTTCAGGATATTGGTCGCCTGATGTTGACCTGGGGATGACAACGTCACTCGACACACCCTGAACGACCAAGCAGCCTTCTCTAGGGACAGCACTGCTTGCTCCACATGGAGAGGGACCTAGAAAAGTGGCCTAACTAAAGCTTGTCCCCTCACAACCCCAGTTGGCTAGCCGCGGTCAACGGGCATCTTCTCCTGCGGTCAGAAAACAAGTAAAAACAACGGATCCACTCTAATGACTACCACGACCGGACTCAACGTAGCATGCTGGAACATCCAAACCATGCTTGACACAGCAGACAGTGGATGCCCTGAACGTCGCTCCGCCCTCATTGCCCATGAATTGCGGAGGTTAAACATTGACATCGCTGCGCTCAGCAAAGTACGCCTCCCGGACGAAGGCAGTCTCCAAGAACTTGGCGCTGGCTACACCCTCTACTGGTCAGGCAAGTCTGCATCAGAAAGAAGGCTCTCAGGCTTGGGCTTCATGCTCAAGACCTCCATTGCGACTAAGCTGGAAAACCTACCAACCGGTCACTCAGACCGCATCATGTCCATGCGCCTCCCACTGAGACACCAGCAACACGTCACCCTTCTCAGTGTGTACTCCCCAACCCTCCTGGCAGAGCCTGCAGAAAAGGACAAGTTCTACACTGACCTGCGCAGCCTCCTACAGAGCAACCCTGCAGACGACAAAGTCATCATCCTTGGCGACTTCAACGCCAGAGTGGGCCAGGACTCTGATGCCTGGAAAGGAGTCCTCGGCAAGCATGGCGTCGGGAACTGCAATGACAACGGCCGCCTACTGTTGGAGTTATGTGCAGAGCAGCAGCTTGTCATCACCAACACTACTTTCCAGCAAAAGGACAGTCGAAAGACCACCTGGATGCATCCTCGCTCCAAACACTGGCACCTTATGGACTATGTACTAGTGCGTCAGAGAGACCGCAGTGATGTCCTCCTCACCAGAGTGATGCCCAGCGCAGAGTGTCACACTGACCACCGCCTTGTCTGCTGCAAACTCAGGCTCCACTTCAAGCCAAAACCCAAGAAAGGGGGGCCCCCTAACAAAAAGCTTGATGTTGCCAGCCTTCAGCGTGACGACGTAAAAGCTGCCTTTCAGACATATTTACAGCACAGGCTCACAGACACAGCTGACCCGACAGACTCCTCCCCTGAAGCACTCTGGGAACGGCTGAAAACTGCAATCGCAAAATCCTCTGCAGAAGTCTTGGGTTTCGCTAGAAAGAGGAACAAAGACTGGTTTGACGAAAACGACGTAGAGATCCAGGAACTCCTAGCAAAAAAAAAAAGAGCCGCCCATCAGGCCACCTAGCCCAGCCTTCCTGCCCTGTGAAGAAGTCTGCCTTCCACCTCGTCTGCAGCAGTCTCCAGCGCAAGCTCAGAGATCTCCAGAACGAGTGGTGGACCAGACTCGCACAGAGGACCCAGCTTTGTGCTGACAACGGTGACTACAGGGGCTTCTACGAAGCACTGAAAGCAGTGTATGGCCCCAGGCACCTGATACAAAGTCCCCTGCGAAGCGCTGATGGACAGGCACTCCTCACAGATAATAACTTCATCTTGAACCGCTGGTCGGAATACTTTCAGGACCTCTTCAGTGCTAATGGCTCTGTTCAAGAAGCAGTCATTCTCCAAATCCCACACCTCCCAGTAAAGGTTGAATTGGACGAACCGCCCACTGCTGAAGAGACCCTCACAGCCATCCACCAGCACAAGAGTGGCAAAGCAGCAGGCATTGACGAAATCCCACCAGAGATCTGGAAGCATGGAGGCCCAGCACTGCACAACAAGCTCCATGACCTCTTTCTCTGCTCCTGGGAGGAAGGAACACTACCAAAGGATCTCCGCGATGCAGTCGTCTTCACCCACCCTGTACAAGAACAAAGGAGAGAAGTCTGCCTGCTCCAACTACCGTGGAATTACCCTGCTGTCCATTGCCGGGAAAATACTCACAAGTCTGCTCCTGGATCGGCTGGTAACTGCCATTGCAGAAGACCACCTCCCAGAGGGCCAGTGTGGCTTCAGAGCCAACAGAAGCACCACCGACATGGTCTTTGTGCTGAGACAGCTTCAGGAGAAGTGCCGCGAGCAGCACAAAGGGCTGTACGTAACGTTTGTTGACCTAACAAAAGCGTTCAACACTGTGAGCAGGCAAGGCATGTGGCAGATCCTGGAGCGACTTGGCTGTCCCCCAAAGTTCCTCAGCATGATCGTCCAGCTACACGAGGACCAGCAAGGCCAGGTCAGACTCAACAATGACCTCTCAAAACCATTCCCCATTCTCAACGGAGTGAAGCAGGGCTGTGTGCTGGCACCGACCCTCTTCACCATCTTTTTTAGCATGATGTTGAAGCAGGCCACAGTGGACCTCGACGATGACGATGCAGTGTACATCAGGTATCGTCTCGATAGCAGCCTGTTCAACCTCAAACGACTGCAGGCCCACACCAAAACCCTAGACCAACTGATTCGTGAGCTGCTCTTTGCTGACGATGCTGCCCTCATTGCACACACAGAGAGAGCCCTACAGCGTATCACATCCTGCTTCACAGACGCTGCCCAGCTCTTTGGACTCGAGGTCAGTCTGAAAAAGACAGAGGTTCTCCATCAGCCGGCACCCAAGGTACAGCATCGCCCTCCCCACATCACCATCGGCGAGTCTGAACTGAAGTCAGTGCACCAGTTTACCTACCTTGGCTGCATCATCACGTCAGACGCCAAGCTGGACAAGGAGCTGGACCACAGGCGGGCAAAAGCAAACAGCGCTTTTGGGCGTCTATACAAGCGGGTGTGGCATAATCAACAGCTGAAAACAGGCACCAAGATCAGCGTGTACAGAGCTGTCGTCCTCACCACCCTGTTGTATGGTTCCGAGTCCTGGGCCCTCTACCCCAGCCAACTACGACTTCTTGAACGCTTCCACCAGCGCTGCCTGCGTACAATCCTTGGCATTCACTGGAGTGACTATGTCACAAACGTCGAGGTCCTTGAACAGGCAGAAACTGTGAGCATCGAGGCTTTGCTGCTGTGGACACAGCTCCGCTGGGCTGGGCACGTCTCCAGGATGGAGGATCATCGCCTACCCAAGATCACCCTGTTCGGCGAGCTCGCCACTGGACACAGAGACAGAGGGGCACCAAAGAAGAGATACAAAGACTGTCTCAAGAAGTCACTTAGTGCCTGCCAAATCGACCACCGCCATTGGTCTTTACTTGCTGCAGACCGTGACACCTGGCGCTCCACCATTTACAAGGCAGCTGTCTCCTTTGAGGACTCTCGCAGAGCTGGCCTTAAAGACAATTGGCTCAGGAGAAAAAAACAGAGATGCCGCAACTCAGAACCCTGGCCATACCTCCCTCTGCAGCCACTGCAGTTGAACCTGCCTGTCCCGGATTGGCCTCCGCAGTCACGAGCATGCCTGCAGACGTCGTGGACAACCCCTATAGAATCTTCGTTTGCAAAGTCAAGCCAAGAGTGTCTGTGACTCATAGCATAATACAATGTTCCCATGCCATGTTGATCATCAAGTTTTTGTGTAAAGTTATACTTAGAACTGATGTTAAATTCATTACAAATCCGTTCAAACACTTTCATATCCATGGGGTTGTTATACCTGTTGAAACTGGATTCAGTGGGCAGAGGGGTATGCAGTTCTGACAGTATTCTTCTAAGCTGATAATACGTTTGGAAATGATAGATAAACCTAATCAGTGTGTTTGAGTGATTTAAAAGGTCTGTAAAAGAAACACCACAGCCTGTAGTTGAGCACAGTATAGCAAAGTTGAGCTGGTTTTGATACATCTGTAGTGGACTTAATGCCCACTTTCTTGCAGTAGCATCGTCTGTTATTGGAGGGTTTAGGTAATGATCAAAGGGGTTGGGTATTTTGACTTGAAATAAATCTTGTTCATTTACAGCTATACCGAGCTGATTTAGTTGAATTATTTTCTGTTCATAAGTTGGCACAACATTGTACTTGGCATCTATGTTAAATTGAAATGCGTTTGTGCTGCTTGCGCTTACTCTTGCTGGCGATTTGAATTCCATTGTTCATTTTTTATGAGATAACAAATCTTGATACAAGCAATCCAGTGTGGTTAACTAATGGGATTGATAATCGTGATGGTAGCAAGGCTGTAGCTATCCATGAAATGTTCTACACTGTAAAGTGGTTTAATATAACAGATGATGGTGAATATTTCGTACATGGAACTATAGGTGTTTATAGGTTTTGGTTCTGAACGCTTACAGCCTGGGTAATACAACTTTTGTACTTTAGCTGAATATTTACAAAATGAAAGTAAAATTAAAGCAACTTTAAATCCAGCTAACTTGCTTGTTACCTTAAAATTTCCAAAAGGTAGTCAGTTTGTATTAACAGACAGACTTATAATTCTACTTGTTTTTTTTTTTAAGCAAAATTGACATAGAACTTTTTCATAAATAATGAACAAAATTTTGATAATACTTATGAAGATTGGACATTAGAGAAAAGATATATAAAGCCCCAAAAACAAAGAGTAAATGGAAGATATTCTGTTTATCTGGCAGTATACAGAGTACTAAATGTTTACCTGAATGAACTAAACACGTCTGAAAATGTACACAATGGAAAGCCTTCAACTTTGTTAAGATGCTTGCTGACTGGAACTGCTCCTTATTGCGAAAGTATGGCTCTTAGATTTCGTAATTTGCAGTTAAAGAAATTTCTTTAAATCACTGTGTCTATCTGTAACTAATCAAGATGGCAAACCAGTTCTGATGCATGATTTTAGTGTTTTGTTAGAAGGAAAATATTGATTGATTGTACATTGCTTAACGTCCTGACAGCAACAAGGCTTTCTCAGGACGTGCCTGCACTGCTTGTGAAAAAAAAAAAAAAAAAAAAAAAAAAAAAAAACAGAACATTGAATGTATGTCGCCAGCCGGTCAAATACATTAAATAAACCTAACACATGGGGCCTAAATAAAGCTAAGACCATTTAGCAACACACATCCAATATCAAGAGCTACAGGCAGTGCAGACAGTAGGGAGAGTTTGAAAAAGGAAAATACAGGTGAATGGACAAAGGGTAGACAGAAACACATGCCCCAGAATAGAGAGAAAAACCCACCCTGTGGGGCTGACCAGGGTGACCCTGGGAAGAAGGAAAATAAATTTTATTTTTACTGAATACAAAAATGAGTGTTGGTCCAAAACCAAACATTATTCCAGTTGCGTATCCAGTAACAGAGTTGAAAGATTTGGATGACATACAGGATTTTGATAAGGAAGGATAGGTGGGGGAAGTGTATGGTTTTGAACTTGATTCTTTTGGCATGTACAAGCGGAAAGTAATCGATGCCATGAAAGACAGCACAGAGAGACTGATTCCCTAAACTTGGTCAGCTTCGTGATGTCACTGTACCGCTTCCACCTACTCTTGTAAATAATGTGCCCTACAACTTAAAACATGTGGGTAATAAGTGGGTAGTTTTACTTGTGCCTACACCGCTACCCACAATTGACTAGGACATAAAGTTTGAATTTTTTAGTCCTCATGTATACACTGATGATGAAGGCACCTTAGTATTTAGAAAAGTTGTTAACTCTGGGCCATTGATTGTAAGCCTTGTTCTGAGCTTTGCCCCAGAAAACAATAGCAGAGATAAACTAAAAGTACAAGAGTATGAGAAACGGAGGTATCTTCTTACAAATAGAAAGGGTAGATCAGATACTTCTGTTGTGTTTTTGCCAATAAACTTTGAAATAGGAAGAGAAGCGACAATAGTATTTGAAATACTCACAAACTGTGGGCTGGCGATTGGGTGCCTGATAGGTGGGGGCAGGGGATCTAACTGTTGTCCAGCGCTGAGTAATTCCCTTTGGTTTGTTGTACAATAGTATTTGAAACTATCATGAGATCTGTGGCTTCTGTCAAAGAGGCAGATATTGCACAGGGAATCAAACTTATGTGGGATGACACAGTAGCAGAGTCAACAAAAGTTTTTATTGCTATTAAAAAAGGTGTTGATATAGAGGTTTCAAGTAGTATTTCAGCTGTAAAAATAGTGGTCAATAAAACAACTCTTGTTCGTCTAAGTTACATAAAACTGGAACACATTGATCTTGTTTCATTTTATTATGCTAGCAAATTGTATACTTTTGAGGAGTTGCAAAATGTAATTGCTGATTAAATAATAAAAAAAATATTTGTCAATAAAATTAAAATGTTGAAGTTGTATCCGCAGCTACCGACTGAGACACTTGCAATGACTGATCCGCATGCGCCAATTGCATCTGATAAAACATTACAGGCAGACACATTCCGATTAAATAATATTACAGAAGCATTGAAGTATTTGGAGAGTGAAGAAGCAAAATACTCAAGGTGCAAAAGATGGTATAAGACGGTTTTCAATTCTGTACAAAACACATCTATGGCTGTGGGTGCGGTTTCAGCTGGATTATCTTAAGGGGGTATTGTTTTGATAACAACTGGAATTGGTAGTATAATCAGAGTTGGTCTTGAAGGAGCCAGCATTGCCACAGGTCTGGTATGCTTTGGTTTGGAAGGCCTTAACAAAAGATTTCATACAAAGTTGCAGAAGCATGAAGCATTGAGCACGCTCACTGGAGCAAAGTTGAGTAGTATGAAACTTATTATCAGTAAAGCCTTGCAGGACAATTTTATTGAGGACGATGAATTTAAGAGAGTGCAGGATGATTTGAGCAATTACAAACAACAGAAGTCTGAAATTCAAAATAAGATACATAGTCAATCCCTGTGAATGTTGAAGAACTAAAGACTAATTTTTTAGAGAAAGGAAAACAGCTATGTGTAAAGGAGACCATGGAAAAACTACAAAATCTTTTAAGCAAATAAAAAACAGTTTTGGCAATCAAACAATATTTTTGTCATACACTTCACAGAAAGACGACATGCCACCTGCCTATTTAACCCCATCAGCTCCACCTCCAGAATATTTTTGAAAAAAAAAGTTAATTATTTTGTCCTTGTACCTTGTCAAATCTGTCTCAATATCTTGTGACTGGAGTCAAGTTCTTGTAAAAACTTAGAACTTATAGTAAGTATTTAATAAGTTCTTATGGCAAGTAATTAATAAGTTCTTATTGCAACTAACTTAAAGGTTACCTCTGCAGGTTCCAAAAAGTTAGTTGCAACTTGTTAGTTGACTGAAACCTTGTGAAACGAGAGCCAGGCCCAGGGCTCTTGCGAATCTGACCATGTGTCAGCTCATAAGAATCCAGGCTCCCAAGGATCTTAGCCTCTTGTAAAATCTCATGTTGTTTATGTACTCAGTATGAGGTAGCCAGATACGGTCAATCTAACTCAAAGTGGGAGACCTGACTTAAAAGAGAACAGTATACCTGTGCTATTAAGGTGTTACCTGTCCCGTTTTAAGTCAGTGACACAGTCAACAGGACAGCTTTTGTCATAACAAGCCATTATGCTTGGGAAAAGGAAAGCCGTGCCCACTCAGTGCTGTTTCAAAGAGTTGCACTAAGCTGTCACCTGTAGTCAAGTGACGACGACCTACCCACACTTGAACCTGTCTGCACTGAAAGTTTCTAAAGGTCCTGTGTTGCCATGCATGGCATGAAAAGAAATAGGACAGGGTACTTGAATTTTATGTGTAGGCAACAGCAGCGTTATGTAAGAGTGTGTGTGGGCGCGGTGGAAGAGTTAAGCTAGCTGTTTTTTTGAGAAATTGTATCTAATTGAGAAAATTGCGTTCCTCTGAAATCAACTCTGACAGTATTGGGAGACAATGAAGAGTAATTCTCTAATTATTAATTTAGGTGGGGGGTTGAAATGTCTTTAGTTTATTTTTTACTGAGTGCACTATATGGGATCTGGTTTGTTTTGAGAGAAACGACCATGTGGACGTTAATGTCCTTAATTAGTTAATTAATTAGGTCAACTTAAGACAATGGGCAGGTGTTTAAGAAATCTCTATTGTCCTATCTCTGCAATCCAGTCATTCGAATCCAATATCGCCTGACAAGTGCATTGTAGCACGCAAAATGTTGCAATATATATTTCAATTCTACTTAACTAATAACCAGTTACAACTGAATTACAGGACTATATTACATCACGTCTTGCTTCGCAGATGCTGCCCAGCTCTTTGGACTCGAGGTCAGTCTGAAAAAGACAGAGGTCCTCCATCAGCCGGCACCCAAGACAGTGTATCGCCCTCCTCACATCACCATTGGCGAGTCTGAACTAAAGTCAGTGCACCAGTTTACTTACCTTGGCTGCATTATCACGTCGGACGCCAAGCTGGACAAGGAGCTTGACAGCAGGCTGGCAAAGCGAAAGCTTTCGGGCGACTTTTCAAGCGGGTGTGGCACAATCAACAGCTGAAAACAGGCACCAAGATCAGCGTGTACAGAGCTGTGGTCCTCACCACCCTGCTGTATGGTTCCCAGTCTTGGGCCCTCTACCACAGCCAACTACGACTCATCGAACGCTTCCACCAGCGCTGCCTGCGTACCATCCTGGGCATTCACTGGAGTGACTATGTCACCAACGTCGAGGTCCTAGAACAAGCTGAAACTGTGAGCATCGAGGCTTTGCTGCTGCGGACACAGCTCCGCTGGGCGGGGCATGTCTCCAGGATGGAGGATCATCGCCTACCAAAGATCACCCTGTTCGGCGAGCTTGCTACTGGACACCGTGACAGAGGGGCACCAAAGAAGAGATACAAAGACTGTCTCAAGAAGTCACTTAGTGACTGCCAAATCGACCACCACCAGTGGTCTTCGCTTGCTGCGGACCGTGACACCTGGCGCTCCACCATTTACAAGGCAGCTGTCTCCTTTAAGGACTCTCACAGAGCTAGCCTTAAGGACAAGCGGCTCAGGAGAAAAAAACAGAGATGCCGCAGCTCAGAACCCTGACCATACCTTCCCCTGCAGCCACTGCGGTCGAACCTGCCTGTCTCGGATTGGCCTCCGCAGCCACGAACAAGCCTGCAGACGTCGTGGGCAACTCCTATAAAATCTTCGTTCGCGAAGTCAAGCCAAGAAGAAGACAGGACTATATTGCCGATCAAGATGCCGCGTGACAATCTTTGAGCCTGCATCGCAGTCAGAAGATCTACAAGGACCAAAAAGTCATCTAGAGCCGCCGTAAACACATCGAGTTCAGCAGTGGCGCATGTACCCCTGTCAGCGCAAGAAGTGGAGGCTTTACAACAAAAAATAAAGGACCTAGAATCCCCTCTGGCTCGGAAAGAGTCGACCGTACTGCACCAACAACAGCACCCTTTACCGGCTGACTACCGCGACCCCACTAATCGTACACAATAATGTCCGCCGCTCATCACCAACAACAGCAACAGCCACCGTGTGATGAAGCTCTATGCCCACGCATAGAGTTCACACAGGGTTTTTGTATGGTACGGTCTTGTCAGCGGTTTGTCTTGTGACAAATATCCAGTATACCCACGAGGTCACGTGCAATCATAAGGAAAGCGTTTTGCACGGAGTTTTAGGCGGGAGTTCAGTATAACATATCTTTATTTGAGATACCTGGTGATTTTCCTATATAGTTATTTACCGAGATGGATAACTATGGAATGGGAGGTGTGTATGCCTAAGTCGCTTTGAAGGAAGTACGTGTTAAGTATAGTCTTTTCCAATGTACGAATCCGTGCATAGTGCGTGTGTCAGGTTATAGTCTGTGTCAATGTATAGTTATGGTGTGTTGCGAAAGTAGTTCGTGTTATGAAGCACGTGTATGTGAATGAACGTGTGAGAGTTATTTGTATCAGCCAGGTTACGTAAGGTACCTCATATTATCCAAGTCGTGTGTGTGTTGCAAGTGTTATGATGTCAGGACTTTGTGTACAGAGTTTTTGTGTGGAGCGAATCGACGTGACGCCGAGACGTTAGTCAACGGAGGCTGCTGTCAGAGGGACCTATCGTGAGGCCATTTTACCACTCGAGGTGTGAGCGACCGGTGCCTAGACACCCGGTCATCAGAGACCGCACTACGGGAGCAAGTCAGGAGGACGTCCACTGTACGAGAAACGGGGGACTACTCAGAAGCGTGCGACGCGAGATACTACACGCCTAGACGTGGAAGAACAGAACGTTACAGAACGATAACACCAGTGAAACAGGTTGGATTGTGAGTACAATTACCTAGCCTGGCTGTTACGTTGTGTATGTGTATGCGGTGTTGATGTGCTTGTAGTGAGAAGTGATAGGTGTAAAGATTTTTTTGAGTTTACGTTATTTGTTTTGTTAAGAACAAAAGGGCCTAGAAGAAAGAGAAATAATGTTTGAGTTGTATCGCGTGAATGCGCCCGTCTGAGTCAGTGGCGGTGCATGCGTCTGTTGTGCTGTGAGTCTGTACGTGCGACTGGGGAGAGTCTGCGTGCGATACACACCGACGGACCACCGCTACTCCGCTGCGTATTCTGCGGTTCCGCCCTCCCACCATCAGCAGCAGCAGCCACCGACGGACTTCCACCACTGTTACGATTGTAGTTGTGTTGTTCTGTGAGAACGGTCATGCATAAATCGTAGGAATCGATCCTATGTTTATTTGAGCTATCATGATTACGAATCACGTACCTTTTCAAGTGTATTTCACTTTCGTTTACGAATAGTGCGGTGTTGATTATATGTTGCCGCACGGAGTTGAGTCACGAAGAGTCTAGAAGCAACTCGAGTATTCATTTGTTTACTGCGCGCGTGTAGATGAGCGTTCAGTACTAGTGCACTAATCGCGTGTTTTCCAAATAAAGCGGGCAAGGTCGTGACCTGCCTGGCCTACTTTTGTGTGACGTCGTAGCGCGCCGGTAATTTTCCCAACATAGGGGTTGTAAATAGCAGCCAGATGTTTACCGAATATTCCAGTGTAATGTTTATTCATTGATATTTAGGAGTTTTACTTACGTAGTTTGTTTTGATTGGTTGTGTTTTACGAACTTCTGCGATTTTTCTGGAAAGTATGTTACTATAAAAGAGTCGTGATGGGAAGCTTATGTGTACATTGTCTTGCATTTGTCAGTTGTAGAGACACTCAGTTAGCGTATGTACGCGGCCCGTGTAGGGTGTACATTGTGTGAGACGCTGTGTATGAGAAACTTAGTGTTGGAGTGTGGACATTGCAGAAGAGACATTGTATCAGTGGTTGTGCATTTGTGAACGTATTTTGTGGAGATCGCATCGCTGTAATAAAATATTGTTGGAACTGTTTCTCCAGTATCGTCTACATCCTTAAGCCACGTGTGACGGATTGCAGCTGAGTGAGGGTTATTTAAAAGAACCTTACGTGCGTGCGTCTGGTGTGTTTATCATACTACGACTACAACTCCACCACCTAACAACCACTCCACTGCACCCTCTACGTCATTGCCCTCACGCCATCAACAGCAGCAGCCACCAACGGACTACTATCATCAGCAGCAGCTACCGACGGACTACGGCTACTCCACTACGTCCTCAGCGATATCACCATCCCACCAACAGCAGCAGTAGCCATCGACGGACTACCGGTACAACGCCACGGCGCCGGCGATCCACCATTCCACCAACAGCAGCAGGCCCCGCCGACGGATTACCACTACCCCTCAACGTCTTCTATTGGAACGCCCACCTACCACCACCACCAGCAACAGCAGTTATTCACGGCATACCGCCACCCCGTTCCGTCTCCTACAGTTACTCCCGTTCATCATTAGCCTCTAAACAGACAGCAACAGCAGCAAGTACCGACGGTCAACCCGTACCCCACTACATCGCGAGGACAACCGCATTCCACACACCCAGACGACCACGACGACGTCACACCCATTTCAGATCACTTGAGAGCCCAGATCTTGCAAGGTAAAGACATCAATTTTGCTTCCTTATTAATGTCACATGACTTTTCCCCTTCTGGTACACGCACCATCATAGCAGACGGAGTGTAATTTCAGGTCAAGCCCCCAGCTGATTCTCGCCTAGCTAAGAACTGGACTATCACAGAGTTTATGATCGCCTTCTGTCGTTACCGAGAAGTGCTGTGCAAAGCCTTTCCTACACGCAGGGCAGAGTTAGACACATATCAGAGAAACATTTTAGAAACGCACGAACGCTACGGCGGACAATCCAGACCAAAAAGGTGACTGCCAAGCGTGTAATATGCAAAGAAGTACCCAATGGAGCTTAGAAAAGACGGGTAGAACACAATTTATTAATATTTCGGGTAAATACCCTTTGTCAAAATAGTCAAACAAACAAACAGAGAGATTAGCCGCTACTTATCTTCATTGGTAGAAGGAATGTGGCAACTCTAGAGTTGCCACATTCCTTCTGCCAATGAAGATAAGTAGCGGCTAATCTCTCTGTTTGTTTGTCTATTTTGACAAAGGGTGAGTTGCCACATTCCTTCTGCCAATGAAGATAAGTACCGGCTAATCTCTCTGTTTGTTTGTCTATTTTGACAAAGGGTATTTACCCGAAATATTAATAAATTGTGTTGTACCCGTCTTTTCTAAGCGTGTTTCTTTCTCCGTTGGGTACTTCTTTACGGCGGACAAGCATTCTACGAATATCATAAGCGATTCGTTGCTAAATCAGCCACAGTCTTGCACACAAAGCACATACAGATTAACTGGGCAGAGATTGACACGAAGTTAGAAACGCACATATTTTCTGGCTTGAGGGATAGTAGGTGTGACGATTGTTCGTCCACAGCTCATACCACAGTTTTCTGCCACCAACTGCAAAACGGTCCACGCAGCAGTGAACGTCATTCACACAACGCACATGATTGTTTCGGCAGAGCAAGAAATTTGCTTCAGTTTTAACGTTATGAAAGGCTGCGTTAAACCGAACTGCAGATACCAACATATCTGTAGGCGGTGTCATGGACAACATTCAATCTTGAGATGTCACGAGAAGCCATGGGTCTTTCCGCTCGCACAAATACCGGTCATTGACATTCTGCGGCCACGGAGATTGACGAGCAGGTGTCAACTCCGATCAAGGTGTCAGTTCTAGCACAGCGTTTGAAAACACACCCCAACAAGGACATAGTGAGATATTTGATAAAGGGTCTTCCCGAAGGTTTTGATACACGTGTTTCTATCGAGTGCATTGCATCGGTGGTATGTAAAAACAATATGTCTGCGTTAAGAGAGCCACAGGTAGTCACCACTCTAATACAAAGCGAGATCGAAAAAGGATATTTGTTAGGTCCGTTTCCATAGCGCCACATGACGATGATGAAACCCCTAGGATCAATTCGCTCATAGACAAGGACACATTCTCCCTCTCTTATGTAAAAATAGACGATGCGGTCGCAATGCTAAAGAAACTGGGTGAAGGGACTTTCACGTGTAAGACGGGCATTACTAACGCTTTCAAACTGATTCCCATCCATCCGTCACTGTGGCCCCTGCACTGAATCTCTTGCAATGGAAGATTCTATTTTTTCCATCGACTCGTCTATGGTAGCGGATCCAGTCCGCGCATTTTTGATACTTTAGCGACGACTGTGTGTTGGATCGCGACACATGTGTACAACATAACAAACATCCTACAGTTGCTGGATGACTTTATTACTTTTGACCCCCCCCCCCCCCCCCCCCCGGGTACGTGTGGCGAGCGAACGATGGCATTGTTAACCCATATCTTCGGCGAGCTGGGCATACCACTTTCCCCTCATAAGACTGTGGGACCCGTGACGTGACCTGGGAATTGCCTTCGATTCAGAACGCATGGAGATGCGCCTACCTAGCGAAAAAGTAGCCCGCATCGCACTACAGATAATAATAATAATAATAATAATAATAATAATAATAATAATAATAATAATAATAATAATAATAATATAATAATAATAATAATAATAATAATAATAATAATAATAATAATAATAATAATAATAATAATAATAGTTTTATATAGCGCCCTTCCCCACGGACAGCAAGCTCGGAGCGCTTTACAGCACATAAAAATAATTTTTTAAAAAGGAGAACAATTAGAACGCACTCACTTTTTAAATAAACACCTGCTCGCACCATGTAGGCGCATTTCTAACACGAAATAAACAAGCGCACACACACACACACACACACACACACACACACACACACACACACACACACACACACACACACACATACACACACACACACACACGCAAGTCTAACTACATGGGCTACCCATAGAAGAAAACAGCCAACATTTCCAGGCAGCACATCCAGACTAAGCTAATCTTGATATGCTACCAGGAAAAGATGGGTCTTCAAATTTGTTTTGAAGATCATCAGGGTAGGGGATAGACGGACATGCAGTGGAAGTGAGTTCCAGACGTGAAGGACCTGATAACCGAAAGAACTGGCACAGACGGACATGCAGTGGAAGTGAGTTCCAGACGTGAAGGACCTGATTACCGAAAGAACTGGCACCACCAGTTTTTAGGCTGACTCTGGGCTGAACAAGCAGCTTTTGTGAGCTTGAGCGTAGACTTCTACTAGGATTGTGCGATGCAAGGGAAAAAGACAGATATGCAGGAAGTGTATTGTCATAGTGTTCGTATGCCAAAGTGGCCAGCTTATTTTCTGCTTGACAGGTAGCCAGTGGAGATGCTTTAGTAGTGGTGTGACATGATCAGTGCGGTTTTTGTTGCGAAGGACTAACCGGGCTGCATTATTTTGGATACGCTGAATGCAAGTGAGTTGATCAGATGAGATACCAGCAAGAAGGGAATTACAGTACTCTAGACGGGACAGAATGCGACAGCGTACGATACGAGCTGGGCTGTACTCTTTTCTATCAGAAAGGATCTGATCCAAACTCTTAGAGGTAGGAAATCGTGCACTTAACTGGAATTGTTGCAGTTACTGGGTCACCTACAGTTCGCCATGCAAGTGATAGCTCCAGGGCGTTCTTTCGCGTCTTATTTGATCAAGCTGGCGCACTCAGTCAAAGAACTACGTCATCATGTGACAATTACAGCCGAGTGTCGTAGCGATCTTTGGCAAGTGGGACCTGTTTCTAAACAACTGGAACGGTGTATCAGTTTTCCGGGACGACACTACAGCGGGGGTCATGGAGCTCATTACATATGCCTCTAGTACAATCGGTTATGGTGGCTATTTTAACGGCAAATGGTTCTGTGGTGTATGGCCCGACGAAGTACAGACAATAGACTGTGGCGGAGATACAGACGTGTCCATGGCACTTAGAGAATACCCGATTGTGGTGGCAGCTGTAGTGTGGGGTGAGACTTGGAGAAAAACACGAATATGTTTTCAATGTGACAATGAAGCCACAGTACATATTATCAATAAGGGACAATCAAAGGTGAAGCGTATCATGCAACTCATGAGACGTCTGACGTGGCAATCCGCACTTTTCAATTTCAGCATTCATGAAAAACACATTCCAGGTGTCAACAACCAACTAGCTGATTCCCTGTCTCGTTTACAGCTGGACTGGTTCCGAGCATTAGCACCAATGGCGAGAACGACTCCAGAAGTAGTAACCGGATTTTCACAGCTGATTCTCAATTGAACACTACCCGAGATTACTTAACAGAGGATCACCGAGTACATAACAGAGGCGCAGATGAGCGTAGTAGAACACACATCTAAACACCGTAGTCATCCACACAGGGCCGTATTAGGATTTGTTCAGAATGAGAATACTGTATTAGTACATTAGTACGTGCACGTTTTTTTTTTCTGCTACCAGCCATAGTATAACCTAACAATTAAGAATTTCACTTTCGTGTTATGCACCAGGTATACGGCATCACTAATACAACGTCACTCGGCACACCCTGAACGACCAAGCAGCCTTCTCTAGGGACAGCACTGCTTGCTCCACACGGAGAGGGGCCTAGAAAATGTGGTCTAACCAAAGCTCATCCCCTCGTAACCCCAATTGGCTAGCCGCGGTCAACGGGCATCTTCTCATGCGGTCAGAAAACAAGAAAAAACAACGGATCGACTCTCATGACGACCTCGACCGGACTCAACGTAGCATGCTGGAACATCCGAACCATGCACGACACAGCAGACAGCGGACGCCCTGAACGTCGCTCCGCCCTCATTGCCCATGAATTGCGTGCTCAGCGAAGTACGCCTCCCGGAGGAAGGCAGTCTCCAAGAACTTGGCGCTGGATACACCCTCTACTGGTCAGGCAGGCCTGCATCAGAAAGACGGCTCTCAGGCGTGGGCTTCATGGTCAAGACCCCCATTGCGGCTAAACTGGAAAACCTACCAACGGGTCACTCCGACCGCATCATGTCCATTCGCCTCCCACTGAGACACCAGCAATATGTCACCCTTCTCAGTGTGTACTCCCCAACCCTCTTGGCAGAGACTGCAGAAAAAGACAAGTTCTACTCTGACCTGCGCAGCCTCCTACAGAGCACCCATGTAGACGACAAAGTCATCATTCTTAACGACTTCAACGCCAGAGTGGGCCAAAACTCTGAAGCCTGGAAAGGAGTCCTCGGCATGCATGGCGTTGGGAACTGCAATGACAATGGCCGCCTACGGTTGGAGTTATGTGCAGAGCAGCAACTTGTCATCACCAACACTACTTTCCAGCGAAAGGACAGTCGAAAGACCGCCTGGAATCATCCTCTCTCCAAACACTGGCACCTTATCGACTATGTCCTAGTGCGTCGGAGGGACCGCAGTGACGTCCGTCTCACCAGAGTGATGCCCAGCGCAGAGTGCCACACTGACCACCGCCTTGTCCGCTGCAAACTCAGGCTCCGTTTCAAGCTGAAACCCAAGAAAGCCCCCCCCCCCCCCCCCTAAGAAAAAGCTTGATGTTGCCAGCCTTCAGCGTGACGACAAGAAAGCTTCCCTTCAGACAGATTTACAGCGCATGCTCAAAGACACAGTTGATCCAGCAGACTCCCCCCCCCCCCTAAAACACTTTGAGAACAACTGAAAACTGCTATTGTAAAATCTTCTGTGGAAGTCTTGGACTTTGTTAGAAAGAGGAACAAAGACTGGTTTGACGAAAACGACGTAGAGATCCAATAACTTCTAGCAAAAAAAAGAGCCACCCACCAGGCCCACCCAACCCAGCCTTCCTGCCCTGTGAAGAAGTCTGCCTTCCGCCTCATCTGCAAGCTTAGAGAGCTCCAAAACGAGTGGTGGTCCAGACTCGCACAGAGGACCCAGCTTTGCGCTGACAACGGTGACTACAGGGGCTTCTACGAAGCACTGAAAGCAGTGTATGGCCCCAGGCACCTGGCACAAAGTCCCCTGCGAAGCGCTGATGGACAGGCACTCATCACAGATAATACCTCCATCTTGAACCGCTGGTCGGAATACTTTCAGGACCTCTTCAGCGTTGAGCGCACTGTTCAAGAAACAGTCATCCTCCAAATCCCACACCTCCCAATAAAGGTTCAATTGGACGAACCGCCCACCGCCGAAGAGACCCTCACAGCCATCCACCAGCTCAAGAGTGGCAAAGCAGCAGGCATTGACGGAATCCCGCCAGAGATCTGGAAACATGGAGGCCCAGCACTGCACAACAAGCTCCACGACCTCTTTCTCTGCTGCTGGGAGAAAGGAACACTACCAAAGGATCTTCGTGATGCAGTCATCGTCACCCTGTACAAGAACAAAGGAGAGAAGTCTGCCTGCTCAAATTATCGTGCAATTAACCTGCTGTCCATTGCTGGGAAAATTCTCGCAAGGCTGCTCCTGAATCGGCTGGTATCTGCCATCGCTGAAGACCACCTCCCAGAAGGCCAGTGTGGCTTCAGAACCAACAGGAATACCACCGACATGGTCTTTGTGCTGAGACAGCTTCAGGAGAAGTGCCGCGAGCAGAACAAAGGGCTGTACGTAACGTTTGTCGACCTAACAAAAGCGTTCGACACTGTGAGCAGGCAAGGCATGTGGCAGATCCTGGAGCGACTTGGCTGTCCCCCAAAGTTCCTCAGCATGATCGTCCAGCTACACGAGGACCAGCAAGGCCAGGTCAGACTCAACAGTGACCTCTCAGAACCATTCCCATTCTCAACGGCGTGAAGCAGGGCTGCGTGCTGGCACCGACCCTCTTCACCACCTTCTTTAGCATGATGTTGAAGCAGGCCACAGTGGACCTCGATGATGACGACGCAGTGTACATCAGGTATCGTCTCGATGGCAGCCTGTTCAACCTCAGACGACTGCAGGCCCACACAAAACCCTAGACCGACTAATTCGTGAGCTGCTTTTTGCTGATGACGCTGCCCTCGTTGCACACACAGAGAGAGCCTTGCAGCGCATCACGTCCTGCTTCGCAGATGCTGCCCAGCTCTGTGAACTCGAGGTCAGTCTGAAAAAGACAGAGGTCCTTCATCAGCCGGCACCCAAGGTAGAGCATCGCCCTCCCCACATCACCATCGGCGAGTCCAAACTGAAGTCTGTACACCAGTTTACCTACCTTGGCTGCATCAAGTCAGACGCCAAGTTGGACAAGGTGCTGGACAACAGGCTGGCAAAAGCGAACAGTGCTTTCGGGCGACTTTTCAAGCGGGTGTGGCACAATCAACAGCTGAAAAAGGCACCAAGATCAGCGTGTACAAAGCTGTCGTCTTCACCACCCTGCTGTATGGTTCCGAGTCCTGGGCCCTCTACCGCAGCCAACTATGACTCATCGAACGCTTTCACCAGCGCTGCCTGCGAACCATCCTCAGCATTCACTGGAGTAACTATGTCATTAACGTCGAGGTCCTTGAACAGGCGGAAACTGTGAGCATCGAGGCTTTGCTGCTGCGGACACAGCTCCGCTGGGTGGGGCACGTCTCCAGGATGGAGGATCATCGCCTACCCAAGATCACTCTGTTCGGCGAGCTCGCCACTAGACACCGAGACAGAGGGGCACCAAAGAAGAGATACAAAGACGGTCTCAAGAAGTCACTTAGTGCCTGCCAAATCGACCACCGCCAGTGGTCTTCGCTTACTGCAGACCGCGACACCTGGCGCTCCACCATTCACAAGGCAGCCGTCTCCTTTGAGGACTCTCGCAGAGCTAACCTTAAGGACAAGCGGCTCAGGAGAAAAAACAGAGTTGTCGTAACTCAGAACCCTGACCAGACCTTCCCCTGCAGCCACTGCGGTCGAACCTGCCTGTCCCGGATTGGCCTCCGCAGCCACGAACATGCCTGCAGAAGACGTGGGCAAGCCCTATAGAATCTTCGTTCGCGATGTCAAGCCAAGATAATACAATATGCAGAGTGATTTCTGTACTACTATTATATATTAAGGCCACATGTGGATTGTGTTACACTACGTGCCACAATAACAATGGGTTGGACTACAGGCACAATATGACTATGTAGGACCACACTACCACACTTGGACTGTGTAGGACAACGTGCCACATAAGGACTGTGTACGAGTAATTGCCACCATATGGACCCTGTAGAACAAAAGGCCATAATATGGACTGTGTGGGACAAAGTACACATTATGGACTGTGTACGATATCAAGTCCGACAATATAGACTGCATAGGACCAAGGTGCCTCAGGGACTGTGTGGGACGAAGTGCCACACTATGGACTGTTGTGGGCCAAGTGCCACAATATAGACTGTGCAGGCCAAGTGCCGCTATATGGACTGTGTTGGTCAAGCGGTGCCATAATATAGACAGTGCAGTACAAAGTGCCACAATATGAACTGGGTATGACGTTTTGTTACGATTGTGGTTGTGTTGTCCTGTTAGAGCATACATGTGTTAATCGTAGGAAACGATCCGTAATTTATTTGAGCTATCATGGTTATGTATCACGTACCTTTTCAGTGAGGTTATTTATCGTTCGTGCATGATAGCGGATTTGGCTTTGTTATGATACGCTAATTTTAGTCCGGAAGCTTCTAGAAAAGTCGCACGGAGAAGAGCGGTCGATTTTTGTTTTGCGTAGATTAGATGAGAATGAACCAGAACGTTCGAATCAGGGTCGCGTTGTCTAGTGACCTCGTACATGTGACGTCAAAAGAGTAAGGAACATTTTTGTAACATAGTAGCAAAGTTGCTAGTCATAGTTGTTTACTGTGCGCGTGAAATTAGCAACCGTTCTTTGTGTGTTGTGAAAAGTCGTAAGCGGTTTGCCATATTTTTGTGTGATATCATTACATACTGGGATTTGGGGCTGAAATGAGCAGTCGAATTTTGTAGACCATTATAGTTATTCGAGAACGTTCTTCTTTTATTAATATTTATGAATTTCGGTTACGTGTTCCGTTCTGATTAGTTGCGTTGTGTTTACTCGTTGGATTATAATATAATAACAGTATTATTATTATTATTATTATTATTATTATTATTATTATTCTAGAAAGTTTTTATACTATAAAAACTTTGTGCTGGGAAGCACGGGGGTACATTGTCACGCATTGTCAGTTGTAGTGACACATAGTTTATCATAGGTACGTGGCCCGTATGGGTGTACATTGTGAGAGACGCAGCTTAACGGTGGTGTATGTTGTGTGAGGAACTTTGTGTCGCCAGTGTTGACATTTGCAGAAGAGAAGACATTGTATCAGTGTAGGTGCTTTTGGGAATGCTTTGTGTGGAGATCGCATCGCTGAATTAAAATATTGTTGCAACTGTTACTCCAGCATTGTCTACATCCTTAAGCCACGTGTGACGGGTTGCAGCTGAATGAAGTTTATTTAAAAGAACCTTACGTGCGTGCGTCTGGTGTGTTTATCATACTACGACTACGACCCCACCACGTAACACGTTTCTCTTTCAGCGTAACGACACTATATGGTTATCGATAAAGTCATTACTCAGTGGTGCTTCCAACACCGCGTCATGGACTGTTTTAGACTCTTCCCACATTGGCGCCGTTTATTCTCTGCAGCGTTGCACATAGCCATACCGCTAATTTCTGTAGAGGATCGACTACACTGTCCGAACTATACCAGCGGTATCTAGGTATTTCTTTATCACCAAAGTTTTACAACATGGACGTGGGGTGTACCCCTGATCATGTATGCTGACTGGCCGGGCATGACCAAAGTTACATCATTTTTGGGTCTATCAATCCACCTAAAATTGCATGGACTATTTGGGTGACGAAAGATGACATTTCTCTGTTGGGATTTGCTATGACACGTGCAAGGATTTCAAGATTCAGAACGTCGGGAATCCCGGCACATACTTCTGCACGATGCTCATTTTTTTTTTTTTTTTTTTTTTTTTTTTTGGGGGGGGGGGGGGGGTAATTCACTGTGGATACAGTTCCGTTGGGTAGTTTGACCCTAAAAAAATAACATAACACAAATTCATAATCATAAATCAGCCGCTTCTTGCTTCAACATAGTCGATTTGCAATTTAATTTCTCACGGTGAGCGTGCCCCATTTCGCCCAAACATAGAAGTATCGCAACTGTATCATATGTAAATATATGATGTATACACAACATGGATCATGTATACATGACAAAGCATGTGGATGATAATCAATCCGAAGACTACCACTAAAGTAAACAAATGTTTTGTCCTACATGCGTGTTTTTTTCTTATTGTATTGACTTTTATTTATATGTTTGTTAACCTCGGTGGCTATTTGTCAATTCTTGCCTTTTTATGTTATGGGCATTATTGATTGTTGAAATAAATCGTCATACACGTTCGTGATATTTCATGTGATAACATGGCGAACGTGTGTGAACGTGTCGCCAGGTAGTTGGGTCACATAAATTAAAATTTATAAAATTGATGTTTATGGGACCTAACTAACTTAGGAGATGAACCGAGAGGATGAGGCTACAATTCAGTAAACTAGGCTTCACTACCAGCAGTTAGATAGGTGCAAGAATTTCTCGTGCTCATACCAACACATGTCTCTGAAAGTGTGGGTTTTTTTTTTTTTTTTTTTTTTTTTTTTTTTTTTTATAAATAAAGTTCCTGTTTTCTTTTCCCACTGCGTGTGAAAGTAACTTTTCCTCATCACTTTGGGTGTCCGGTGCGGTATTTCAGGCACAAAATTATTGGGAATCCAGTTTTATTCTGTCATATTGCTTCTTATCGACGTCCATATAATATCATATTGACTACATAAATAGCGCTTATCCTAAAGTAAGCTCTACGCGCTTTATAGATAAACGGAGGGGGTGAAGGGGTCGTCATAAGCCTGAAAAACAATGGATTCTGCAATAGACACTCACGCACAGAGACACAAACAAAGGTACATAATCACGAAGAACTAAGCTACATTGGGGTATCGAACAGGTGGGCAGATTTACAGGTAGTGAATGAGGGAACAATGTCTAATGTCTATGTGTAGAGTGTTCCAGAAAACAGGTGCAACTTGCGCAAAACAGCGGTCACCTCTGGTTTTGTATCTGCAAAGCGGGACTCTGAGAAGGCACATGTCACTACTTGAACTGAGGGAGCGGGATGGAGTGTATAGTTTGAGTGTATAGGTACACATTTTTGTTATTGTCATTACTTCCCTCTCATATGATATGTCAATTACTTCTTTGTTCAAGGGCGTCAGAAAACATGGCAAAGCTGTATATGACAGATCCTGGCTTGCGTTGTTTGTTGGCATGGAAACCTTTTACCAAATGTTCTTCATTCAAACAGTAATCAGCGTGAAGAGCGAGTTCACTTATGATTCGCGCTCTTATTTCTGCTGGCCTCTTATCGTGGCCGAACGCATAGACACTGCCACATGCAGGCAGGCAGTTTCCATATGCTTCTACTGACAAAGGGTGTGTCACATCTGTAACTGGAATGTCTAATGGGTATATTGTTAAACTTTTATACTCAACAGACAGGTTGTCCTGTTCAATGTATTCTGGAACACCAGTAATGCCACCTCCAAGATAAATGTTCCTACACGTGGGCAGCCTGCAAAACATCTAAATGGTCTAAAAACTACTGTTTCCCTTGTAATGTGTACTTCTGCTAAATGCCCAATCTCTTTTTCAGTGTCTGATCCGTTAGGGTTGATTACTGTTTTGTCTTTCACGTCGTCATCTTTCATCTTCCGTTTGTATCCTTCATGTACTAATAAAAACTCACGTACGTCATGGTCCGGGCACCAGTGTTGAGCACACGTGCAGGGAATATCTCTGCAGGTAATGTGTTAGGTGAAGTATTTGGTGACGTTTCTTAGTGCAAGGAACTGTTTCAAAATGTGTGTCTGCAATTGCCATTCATGTTCTCTAATAATACGAGTTCTAAAGTTAAAAAAAAAATTACTGGCGTCATTGGAAAACGTTTGGATCTATGGAACACTAAATTTGTGAAAACGGTCGCTAGTTGCATTGTATCTACAGAAAAGGAACTTCATCAACCAGGTTAAAGTCAGTGACATGCCTTTTCTGTCAGTCGTATTACGGTCCTGTCAGCCGTGTTACGAATTCCATCGTAAGACGACTGACCGTAACACGACTGACAAAAATCAGTTTAGGAACGAATGATTACTACCTACATTGCGAGCGAAATGAAAGTCTGGATCCATTTAACACTGAACCCCTAAACAGTTGCTGTCAAAATATTATATGAAAATTTCAGGCCATTTACAAACAAAACTACAACGTAACAATAATGGCAGGCTAAAAAAGCACACCCTACCTTTGGATAATTGCAGCAGTCAAAAGAAACAGATCATAAAATCTGTGTGGGGTTTTGGCTGTGCAACTCAATGCAGAGGGAAAGTAGGTAACTCCTGGCAGAATTTCTTTTAGAAACAAGGGATCAATCATTATTTATATCTGATTTACTGCATCAAAAAGTCTAAATTTAAAGTGCCCTTGTGACGCGTGTTAATCTAAAAGCAGGAAATTAATTTTAAAATCTAATGTTGCCAACAAAAGCAATTTCTTTCATATTTTTGGAGTGATCTAATTCCATTTTTCTTTCTTTGAGAAGTATTGGAAAATTTAGGTACTTCCAAAAAGACAAGCGTTTTTGTACCCCTGCGAAATTATTTCATTTAAAATCTATTGAAATAAAAGGAGCTTCTATCCAAGCTTCTTGGTAAGTTATTCCTAATATGTGAAAGAAAATACGAGCAATTTTTTATACACGTAAAAGACTGATAATGGTTGTAACATCCTTTTGAATTGTAAAGACAACTTTTTCACGCATTTTTGAAAAAAAAAAATTATATTGTATTATATTATATTATATTATATTATATTATATTATATTATATTATATTATATTATATTATATTATATTATATTATATTATATTATATTATATTATATTATATTGAGCAACAGATTGCTTGATATAGAGCCGAGAACAGGCAGATGTGATTACGAGACCCGGATCAAAATATCCGAGTCGTAAAACGAGGACATTTTGATCGGGTCAAGTAATCTCATCTGTCTGTTTATCGGCACTGTATCAAGCAAAATGTTGCTCAATATAATGTATGTACCCCGTCCAAAAACAAAACTTACCAGAGTCTTTCGGATTACCGCCATTGGTGCTGCAGTGGTCAATTTCGCTATATTTGGACATGAAACTTTCCAGCTTGACACTAAAAACCGAAATGTACTCGGCGCAAATCTACCCAGGCGGCCATCTACACAGTGCACACGTGTTCACAAGATTTTCCCTTCATTTTTGAACTAAATAAACTTAGCGTGAATACAAAGGCTCGAATTTACTATTTTAAAAAATCTCAATGGAATAGCGACAGCACACATTTAGACTGGGTAGATTTACCCCCAAGTTCATTCAGGCTGTGTAGACTTTCGCTGGATATTTTCAAGTTTTTTTTTAATTATTATATTTGCGCTAAAACAGCTAATATACTGGCACTGTGTGTACTACACGCACTAGAAAAATCACGTCACCCAAAAAATTCTTTGACGTCACAATCTAGGGTCCGCATCGTCTGGAGTTCACGTCAGACTTTTCTGAAATGTTGCAAAGGAGGTGACATGACGTAAAGTTTACATAAAAAGTAGGCTGAAGGGAACATTACCGTCCAACACCCAATGCTTGCTTCAAACATACAGAACCCAGCAAATCTGACACTACTGAACATGTTTCATCGTGCAAATTCCCTCTCGCACGCCTCCGATGTTGGAGAAAACAGGCGGATAAGCTGCCTTAGGTTCGACCACAGACATTAATAACTATGTCTATTTATGAGCCTGGGTGTGATACTTCCGATGTGTGTTTGTCTCTGTCCCAATGGTGACTTGTTTTGTGCCACGCATTGGACTGTCGACTGACTCCGCGCGGAGATTTCGTTTGACTGTGTAGACATCAGTGTTTTCTATAATCGTACGCGTTGTCTACTTGTAATTACAACACGGATAATGACGAAACAATGCCAGCATGTTTGCTTATTTAGCTCTTTTCTAAGGTTGTCACTATCACTAGCGGACATCAGTGTCGTCAATCTCAATAGCATGGCGATTCGATTCGTGTGTTCGCTGCTGTCTATTCTCCGTTTATGTGTGTGTATGGGAAAGTAATTTCGAGCGTGCGTACACACTAAGAAGTATTTAATTACTAGTGAGCATAAGGAGCTTGATAATGTGACAGTATGCGCATATTATTTATCGTTTTTGCATTGCGGACAGAAGCAAGCATCAAGATTGAGTCTTTCTTGCCTGCAATGGATTATGGGAATGAACGTTTTTTTAAGCAAGTTCATGAATATTAATTTGCTTGTTAAACAATATATCAGTACTGTATTGATATATTGTATAATAAGCAAATTAATATTCATGAATATGCTTTACATACTTTCCTTCCTAAACACTCTTGCGCACCAAGAAGACTCGATCTTGATGATACTTGCATTTTCAAAACGGAAACGCGAATTATGCTCACACTGCAACATTAACAAGCTCTTTAAGTGTAGTATACTCAGAGGCTAAAGAAACGCGAAAACAATAGAGAAGTCTTTTTACGAGTTGATTTTAACAGTTATTTCATAATTACTGTTTCCAGAAAATTAAGAAAACAATCAAACATCACAGACATGTGCATACCAACGCCTTTTTGAGACACAATGGCGTCATTCTATCAACATTCAAAAGACAAACACTGTCAATAACGCGGATGACCACCGCGAGCGTTGACCACGGCTCTACATCTCCGGTTCACAGACCTCACCAGAGTGTTTATTTGTGGTTGCAGGATCATGGACCAGACGCGGCCAATGGCGGCACTTAGCTGGGCAACGGTTTGAGGTCTTGGCGCCAACTTGTTCAGATTCCTCTGCAGAGCATCCCCAAAGTGTCCAGATGGGTTAAGGTCAGGCGAGCGAGCTGGATGGGGCAGCAGATATATGTTGTTGTGTTGTAAGGAAGGCTTGTGTGACACGTGCCGTGTGCGGCCGTGCGTTATCTTGCTGGTACAGGTGGTTTGAGGGACGCTGGAAGAACGACACCACGTGAGGTTTCAGCACTAGACTGATGTACCTGTCAGCACTGACGCCATTTCCTCGTCTTTGGCCAACATTTTCAAAGACCACAGTTCCTATTTGCTGCTTTACCTCGATTGCACCCTAAATCATCACGCTTTCACCTCCCCATCTGTTCCGCTGCAAGATGTTAGCAGCTCGAAACCGCTGTCCATGTCTTCGCCAGATCCTGATACGGCCATCAGACGAATACATACAGAACCTGCTGTCTTCAGTAAAGAGGACCCTGTGTCAGTCACGAAGACGCCGCTTAACAGGGTATGACGCCCACTGAAGACGGTGCCGGCGGTGCCAAGCAGTAAAAATGGGTCGTCGACCTGGACGCCTGTAATGGAGCTCTCCTGAAATCAGCCTTCTACTGTGCGGGCACTAATCGATCTCCCGTGCCTGCCAATGGTGTTTCTGACCGTGTTGGCAGCTGTCTCATAGGAATCCCTCATATGCTGACGTCAAATGGGGCGGTCCGTGGCGCAGTGGTTAAGGCGCCTGCCACCAATGCCAAAGGTGCGAGGTTCGATACCGGGTTCCGGCGTCGGACTTTTCTCCTCTAGTAAGTGTCACCGTTAATTCGGGCGGACCGTCGGGGGTTCTTTCTCCGGTACTCCGGTTCTTCCATCCCCCCCACCCACCCCACACCCCCCACACTTTGGTACCGGTTTCAGGCCACTTTACAAATTTCAAATACAAGCGATCAAAAATCTCTGTAACTTCAGTAGCTGAACTGGCCCTTCGTCTGTCTTGTACTGTGTTTGACTTAAATGGGTTTCAGTTCGCGGCGCTTTGAGTCGATTCGCCCAAAAATTGAGAAAAAGCGCCTATATAATAACGTGTTTTATATATATATATATATATATATATATATATATATATATATATATATATATATATATATATATATATATATATATATATATATATATATATATATATATATATGGCGGTCTAGTGCTGCCGTCGTTGCCGTCTTCCTGCCGCTCCTCGGACGATCATTAGTGGTGCTGGTTGTCTCGAAACGGCTCTGAAGGCGATAAATAGTGGAGACAGGTTTTGTATGCGTCATATTTTAGTAATGAAATACTTCTTAGTGTGTTTGAACGCTCGAAATTAATATCCTACAAACACACACGAACGGAGAAAAGACGTCAGGAGACGTGCGAGTCGCTGGACTGACAAGTGGAATTGACGAGATGTCAGCTAGCTATATGACAACCTGACAAAAGAACTAAATAAATGAACCTGCTGGCATTTTCCGCAATTATGCGTAATCTAGTTACAAGTAGAATTTACTCAATAACTCGCACGGTTATACAATGCACTGATGTCTTCATAGTCAGAAGAAATCTACGCGCAGAGTCTACAGCGATATGCAGTCGTCTGCCATTCATGTGTTCAGTTTAAACACTGCAATCAGCCGCAAAATGAATGACGCGAGGCACAGTTTTGTTTTGGACTACGTACATAAATTATATTGAGCTACAGTTTTGTTTGATATGGTGCCGATAAACAGACAAATGTGATTACTTGACTCGAATCAAAATGTCTTTGTCTTACGACTCGGACATTTTGATTCGGGTCTCGTAATCACATCTGCCTGTTGTCGGCACTATGTCAAGCAAAATGTTGCTCAATATAATATAATATATTTGTCCATCCTACATCTGAACGAGACACATGATTCCATGATTTAAAAAGCAGAAAAAGGGGTACATGCCTTTGACCTTTCTCATATAGTCGATGCGAAAACCTCGACTGCTAGAGGTCCTATTGTCGGAGTGGAACTTGATGGTCACAAAGTGCTTGTTGGAAGTCAGGTCCACTGGTATTTTATTTCCGCAGTAAGGACCGCCCAGCACAGGGGCTGACTCGCTGTCTCCATCATACACCTGCATTTCAATTAGATTTACTGTGTATCTCATTCATCCTTGTACTTGTCTTTCATCGATCGGTTTTTCTATTTCTGTTTCCCCCCCCCCCCTCTCCCCCCCCCCCCCCCCCATCCCCCATAAAGGCAATTAAAAACACGGTACGTTCTTTTTTTGTGAAAAGCGAGATTTTCAATGTAATACATAAAAAATATCGCTTTCACACAAATGGACTTACTGCGTTTTGCCCTCATAGGGCAGATTTGTACAGGCGACTGACCTCATTCAGGAGAGATAATCCAATATTCATGATTTGCTGTTTTCAGAGGAATTACGTTGTGTATAGGAAGCAGTAACTTTCTCACCACGCAGACATCGACGCAGTACTCTAGATATGGCGTCTCTCTCTGTCTCGGTCTCTCTCAGCCTCTCATTGTTAATTGTTCTCTGTCTGTCTGTCTCTGTCTGTCTGTCTCTTTTCTGTTTAAATTTCGCTTTTTCCGTGAAGTTTGCTGTTTGTTTGCCTTACATTTGTTACTTTTATTACTTGCATACTACTTTTTGTTCCTGTATTCTACTTCCCCTTAGTTCCATTACTTATTTTTATCGCCAAAATTACCATACAAGAAAATGTGCAAAAAAGGCCAAAAATTTCGAATCGGACATTTAAATGTATATCACCTGGCGAACAAGGTGCCGGACGTTTGCGTTTATGTTAATTCACCTAGTTACTTTCATCTCTTTGGTATAACCGAGACACGCCTTGCCTCCAACATCAGTGATGAGGCCATCGCAATTCCAAATTACTCCATTCTTAGGCGAGATCCGTCAGTCCAGGGTGAGACAGGTGTAGCGGTCTACATCCACAACTCAGTTAAACACATAACCCGCAGGCGCCGAGACTTAGAAACTAGCAGTGTGGAATGTATTTGGATAGAGATTAGGCAATCTAAATCCCCTCCTTTACTTGTTGGGTTTCTTTACAGAAATCCTGCGGCCAATTTTGAGTGGTATGACAACTTTGTACACTTGATTGATAAAACAGATATTCATAAAAGCGAACTTCTCCTTCTAGGGGATTTTAACATTGACACTCTTAAACCTCACCCATCATGGGAGTGTACCACTACCTTAGTCGGCCTTCAACAAATGGTAACATCGCCCACTAGAGTTACGCCATCATCAGCCACTGTTATAGACCATATTTATACAAATAAACCGCTGGCAATTAGCAACGTTCAAGTTGGTAGTCTTAGCGTAAGTGACCACTATCCGGTAAGCTGCACGTGGCTGTCCAAGCTTCCAAAACTAAAAAAGCAATGACATACGTGCATAACATACAGATCATTTAAAAAGTTCAATGAAAATACCTTTCTGTCTGATCTAGCTTCTGCAGAATTTACTGAAGTGTACAATGAAACCGACCCAAATAAAGCACTAGATACGTGGTATCACATCTTTCTCAGAGTGCTAGATAAACACGCGCCCTTGAGACAACAAAGAGTTAAATACGCCACTTTACCACCCTGGCTGACTGCGGATCTTATCGAGGCCATGGAGCACAGGGATGAGCTGAGAAGAGAGAAGCGCTTCACCGATTACAAGAAAGAACGTAATCGAATAAAATCCATGGTTCTGAAGGCAAAGAAATTACTTTTCGATAAAGTTATTCACGAAAGTAAAGAAATCCAGACCAAAAAGGTGACTGCCAAGCGTGTGAAATGCAAAGAAGTACCCAACGGAGAAAGAAACACGCTTAGAAAAAAACGCTTAGAAAAAAATACGCCACTTTACCACCCTGGCTGACTGCGGATCTTATCGAGGCCATGGAGCACAGGGATGAGCTGAGAAGAGAGAAGCGCTTCACCGATTACAAGAAAGAACGTAATTGTGTTGTGTTGTAAAAGAATTGTGTTGTACCGTTTTTTTCTATGCGTGTTTCTTTCTCCGTTGGGTACTTCTTTACGAAAGTAAAGATTGTGCCACAATATGGCGTGCGATAAATTTAGTTACTAGAGGCACGAATAAAAGCACAACTCCTTTACCGCCGCATCTCACAGCAAACAGCTTCAACAGCCACTTCGTCTCCGTAGCAGAATCATTAATCCCGCCGGGAACTGAGTCGCATGACTATGTATGCCCGGACAACTTAGTCGATTTCTGCAAGCAGAGAACTGCAGGCACAAAACCTTTCATCATACCCACTATAGCGGTCCATGAAATTGGTAAATTAATTACATCCTTGGAAAATAAAAAATCATCAGGACTGGATGAAATTAGTGCGAAAATACTCAAGATATCCCTCCCATACATTGTAGAGAGTATCACTTATATCTACAACCTCTGTATTAATTTTAATTGTTTTCCAGACGCATTTAAAGACGCGAAAGTAATACCTCTACCTAAATCTAAACATCTTAGTAAAATTAATAATTTTAGGCCCATATCACTTCTACCTGTTCTGTCCAAGCCCTTAGAACGGCATATTCACAAGCATCTATCTATATGCCTGGAAAGCCGAAAATTAATCTATTCATTGCAGTCGGGCTTCAGATCAGAACACTCATGTCACACTGCGCTAATACGGATGATAGACACCTGGTTATCTTCCATCAACGACTCAAAACTTACAGGAGTCATGTTTCTAGATTTTCGTAAAGCCTTTGATCTAGTAAACCACGAAATACTGATCAAGAAAGTATCCATGTACACCAACAACTCGGCGTCGTTTCTCAAATCCTACCTCGAAGGTAGAAAACAAAAGGTATTACTAAATGGCTCATACTCGAATCAAGGTTTAGTGAAGCATGGCGTACCACAGGGCTCTATTCTTGGTCCCCTTCTATTCTGCTTGTTCATAAATGATCTTCCTCTTGCGATAAAAAAATGAAAGCGTTACATGTGATATGTTTGCAGATGATGCTGCTGTACACACGCCAGATAAGGATATATCAAACATCAATTCACGACTGCAAAACACACTGCAAGATATTGATGAATGGTGCAGTCATAATATTATGATTTTAAACCCGGTAAAAACGGAGAGCATGGTAATTAGCACCCGCCAAAAACACCAGCTTGGCTCTCTCTCACTCAGTCTGTCCCTCCAAGGCAAAACCATCAGCCAAGTTACTAACCACCGCCTGCTAGGAGTCACGGTGGACAACCAGCTTAGGTGGCAGCTACACATCAGTAACGTTTGTAAAATTGTCTCCAGAAATCTGTACATCTTAGCAAAACTTAAACACATTACTGATATGGAGACACGTCAACTGTTCTTCAATGCCCATATTAGATCGCATATAGACTATGCTTCTACTGTGTGGGATGGTTCGAGAGATGTCAATTTGAAAAGATTGAACTCTCTACATCGGAGAGCTGCCAAACTAATACTCCCTGATCCCAGCTTAACTACTGACCAAAAATTGGCAGCCTTAAAAATTCTGCCCCTGAAAGATCATCTAATTTACAATAAGGGAATGGTTATGTTCAAGGCATTAAACGATAAGCTACCCCGATATATCACATCGCTATTTACCGTCCAGTCATCAACATACTCCAGATCAAGAAAATCCCTTATTGTGCCGCGACCTAGAATTGATCTCTATAAAACGAGTTTGACGTTCTCTGGCTCTAGTCTTTGGAATGCCTTGCCTAGAAACGTCACGACATCAGCTACTTTCTCCTCGTTTAAAGTCAGTCTCATCAAGTACTTATTTTTGTCAGCAGCATCCCCGTGACTGTGCACATATTGAAAAATACTATTTCTCATTAGATCATTAATTGCGTGTATCACAGGTTTCGACTGATGACTCATATTTATTCGGTACAGCTTGTATGTAGCTAGCTACTCATATGACTGACTAGCTTAAGCCGCGTAAGCGTGTGTGTGCACGTGTGTGCCGGCGTTGTGCGTGTGTGCGTGTGCGCACGTGTATATTAGAGATAGAGAGTGGCGTGCTCAAATGTGCATGCGTTATGTATGCGTATTAGGTTGTGTGTATTCTCATTATATTATTTTAATTAAACCTCATAACATGTCATTATGCCCGACCAGTAAAGTTGGTAATTCCTATGTCACTTCCCCCCCCCCCCCCCAACATTATTTTTTTTTCTTTTTTTCATTCTTGGCTTGTGCTGTGTCATGTAATTTTTTTTCCTTCTTAGTAGTAGAAAACAATTAGTACGATAGTAACTCTGTAATCAGTAGATTTAGCAACGGCAAGTTCGAAAAATGGTTGTTACTACCAAAACTTTTACCGTTGTCAAATAAAGGATCATTGTCATTGTCATTGTCTGTCTGTCTGTCTCTCTGTCTGTCTCTCTCTCCTTTTTGATGTCGTCGTCAGAAATAAACGTTGCTTGTCTACAAGCAATTCTCTCTCTCTCTCTCTCTCTCTCTCTCTCTCTCTCTCTCTCTCTCTCTCTCTCTCTCTCTCTCTCTCTCTCTCTCTCTCTCTCTCGTTTTAGTTCTCTTGCTTCATTCACAGCGTAATTGTGTTTGTATTAACTCTTTGTAACTCGTAGTCTGTGGCATTCACACGAATTCTTCTCCTTCAGGTGAGGAATATAAACGTCGCACTGTGGTCTTTCTGGACGATCGGCCACTCTACCAACTGACGTGTATTTACTAGTGAACTGTTGATGACTTCACTTTGTAGAGCTTTATACTTGGACGTTGACATAACCCCTGGGCCCTCTACCGCAGCCAACTACGACTCCTCGAACGCTTCCACCAGCGCTGCCTGCGTACCATCCTGGGCATTCACTGGAGTGACTATGTCACCAACGTCGAGGTCCTTGAACAGGCTGAAACTGTGAGCATCGAGGCTTTGCTGCTGCGGACACAGCTCCGCTGGGCGGGGCATGTCTCCAGGAAGGAGGATCATCGCCTACCAAAGATCACCCTGTTCGGCGAGCTTCCTACTGGACACCGTGACAGAGGGGCACCAAAGAAGAGATACAAAGACTGTCTCAAGAAGTCACTTAGTGCCTGCCAAATCGACCACCACCAGTGGTCTTCGCTTGCTGCGGACCGTGACACCTGGCGCTCCACCATTTACAAGGCAGCTGTCTCCTTTGAGGACTCTCGCAGAGCTAGCCTTAAGGACAAGCGGCTCAGGAGAAAAAACAGAGATGCCGCAGCTCAGAACCCTGGCCAGACCTTCCCCTGCAGCCACTGCGGTCGAACCTGCCTGTCTCGGATTGGCCTCCGCAGCCACGAACAAGCCTGCAGACGTCGTGGGCAACTCCTATAAAATCTTCGTTCGCGAAGTCAAGCCAAGAGAGAGTTGATGACTTCACTTTGTAGAGCTTTATACTTGGACGTTGACATAACCCCTAGTGAACTGCTTCGCGTGAGTACCACTGACACTTCGCGGTTTTTGCGCGCATATTAATCTCAACCCTACAGTAGAGAGACCAATTAATGCTCGCTAGAGGGACTGTTGTGATTTGATTAACTGTGGATTCTTGCGTCTTGTGTTTATGTGCTTAGCTCGAGCGTGTGACTCAATCAGGGATAAGTGTTATCCTATCTACAAAACGATTTGTCGATATTGTCCGACAATATACACAGGCCGCCTCGTAACCCGGATTAGATCAGAGCATCATACACACGAACTATTTCTGCGTACGTGCTCAATCGGCCGTATACTGATAATCGTATCGAAGGACTCTGAGGGACTGTGGTGACCGCGAACCTGTCTATTAATCGAAGCTGATTGACGACTGAACGCTTTGTATAATGTCACCTGTATCTCTTCGTTAAACTTAGTGACACTTTGGCATCATAGCCTAAGAGCGGTGAATCTTTTGAAACCGATACAGTACGAGTGTTTTGTTATTGAACGCGTGTGCTTTTTTTTATATACGCAATACGTGTGTGCTTTTATTATACGCCAAGCTTGGAATACACAAGTTTTCTATTTTATAACATACGCTTTTATCTTCGTTAGCTTTTTTTAAATTTGTTTTATTTTTGCATACTTTTTATCTCATTGTATTATTATTTTGTTGTTCCTCCATTTAAAGACTGTCTTTCACTATGCCAAAAGTAGCAAAAATATCGATGTATTAAATATTGGTCATCTTAATGTATATCACCTTTGTCACAAAATACCAGATATAAATGTTGTCCTAAACCAGACTTCACCATTTCACATGTTTGGATTTACCGAATCTCGCCTAACGGCAAATATTAGTGACCGCGCCATAGCCGTACAAAACTATTCCATTCTTAGACGAGATGCGTCTGTCCCCGGTCATACTGGTCTAGCAGTGTACATACACAATTCTATCAAAATGTTTGTAACGAGGCGATGTGATTTTGAACTCCCTAACATTGAGTGCATGTGGTTAGAAATAAAGTTGACCAATTTCAAATCATCCCTTATGTTGATAGGTTTTGTGTACCGCCACAGCTTCGTGGCAGGACGACTTTGTAGTAATGATGGATACAGTTTTACGGAGCAAAGCTGATATACATATTTTGGGTGACTAACGTTGATTTACAAAAAAGACCATTCTTCATGTAGATCCATGTTAAATTTTCTAGGTTTGAAGCAGCTTGTCCAGTCACCAACACGAGTGACTTCGTCATCTTCTACACTGATAGACCATATATACACCACAAATGTCAATGTTATACAAAAATGTTCATGTACCTAATATTTCCATTAGTGATCTCTTTCCAGTTTGCTTTTCATTGCCTGCTCGATTACCGAAACAACCAGCTAAAGGACACAATACTATCAGATCTATATCCTTTCGATCAAGCTGCGTTTTTACATGACCTGGCTCAAGTGTCATTCGGTGACGTTTATAATTTCAATGACCCTAATAAGGCCCTGACCCGCTGGTATGAGCTGTTTCTCGCTGTTCTGGATAGACACGCCCCATATGCGTACCAAACGTGTCAAACACCCTACTATGCCAGAATGGCTCTCGAATGAAATTAAACAAGCGATGGTAGTTAGAGACATGTTTAAAAAATGCTATGATATGTAACGAGTACAAAAAGCAGAGAAACCATGTCAAATCTTTAGTTCGAAAAGCCCAAAGACAAAATGCCGAACGTGTCATTGCCGGCGGAAAGGACATCCGCTCAGTCTGGCAAGTGATAAACAATTTCACCAAAGGTCACAGTAAACGGTCGCCTAATATTCCACCCGATCTCACTGCGGATGCGTTTAACACTTATTTCCTAACTGTTGTTAAAACTCTGGTGCAGACCAATACCAACGACCCTGACAACTACACATGCTCGGATCAACTGCGTCACTATAGTCAGCAGAGAGCGGGTCACGCATTTTCTGTGCCCCTTATGAGTGTTCTGGATGTTGGTAATCTATTTCTAGTTTAAAAAAAAAACATCATCTTGCGGTCCTGACGGCATCAGTACTAAGTTTTTAAAATTATCTCTGCCATTCATCGTTGAGTCACTGACATTCCTCTACACTCTAGCCATTAGGCATAATGTATTTCCTAACGAATTAAAAAGGGCTAAGGTAATCCCTCGTCCCAAAAGCAAAGACTTAATCAATTTAAATGAGTACAGATCTATATCCATTTTATCATCAATTTCAAAACCACTTGAAAGACATATACATACTCATCTCCTAAATTTCCTTGAACAAAATCATCTGATTAGTGTTGCACAATCCGGGTTTCGACCTTTACATTCCTGCCAGACTACTCTAAATGACATTATTGATAAATGGCTCTCTGCCACTAATGACAAAAAAGTATCAGGCGCAATCTTTCTAGACTTTAAAAAGGCATTCGATCTTGTGAATCATTCCATCCTCCTGAAAAAACTACCACTTTATCACATCAACTCGAATACTGTTTCCCTCATGTCTTCATATCTCAAAAACAGAATACAGAAAGTGAGATGGCCTTAGTCGCCTGCTCGGCGTTAAAAACCAAAAATCAATCTCTCTCTCTCTCTCTCTCTCTCTCTCTCTCTCTCTCTCTCTCTCTCTCTCTCTCTCTCTCTCTCCTTCCCTCCCTCCCACCCACCCACACATCCACCCGCACGCACGCACGCACGCACGCACACACACACACACACACACACACACACACACACACACACACACACACACACACACACACACCTGCAGTGGGTATTTTCGTACGATGCGCTTTAGAGGATTAATTTCGAGGGGTTTGTCTCACTAATCCCCCCCTAGGGCGACAATGCCCACTGAAACAGCCTATCACGCCTTACAATCAGTTTCTCTTCATAGTTCTTTAAGGAGAATATGTAAATACTTACTACTCCCTTTGAAATTATTCTTAGCCTTGAACCCATATGGCATATGGGACGCAATTTTCGAGATTTTTGACCGTCATTAAAGTCGACTATAATTTTGTTTGTGTCTTTACAATCGTCTGCAAGCTTTGAATTTTCCGTCGAAACTGTTATCGAGGTTTTGTTGTTGGTTATGGTTGTGGGGTTGTTTTATATAATAGGTTTTGACAGGGGCGGATCAGTTACCTCGAGTGGGGGAGGGGGAGGGGGGCGTGCGTGTTGACTCTAACCATTCACGGTATCTGCATATGCGGACCGACGGTACAATACTTTCCCTGGGTTGAAACTAGGTAATTAGAAAGATCCGACGCATAATGTGTTGTCAGTCCAGGAGTGAAATTATCGTAATTTGTGCTCTTGCAGCTGTTGTGGTTGTAAATGGATGAGTGAGCAAATGAAGATGTTGTTCAGTGGAGCAGAAAGATTCTAAGATGCGTGAAAATCCATTATATATAAAAATCAACTAACGAGACACGAGATGGATGGAAGGAAGACTGTGCAGGCGCATTGTGTCCATAGAGGCAATGAGTACAATTTCTTATCAATATTAACCTAAATCTACTCATGTTCCTGTTTTTGGAACTGAAAACATCTCTACCGAGCATGACATTCAGTCCTGACTGATATATCGCTAAAGTATACTAATGTATTCAGGGTCAAGAAAATGCATGGCCCAGGTCGCAATTCCAGATGAGGCATAAGCCGCGTATCCGGTGGCGGCATGTCTCGAATGAGTTAAGGGTTCCTACCCCACTGTTGGTCACGTTTAGGTTGATTATCAATCCCGAAAATTTGCGGGTTCTACCTGAATAAAATCTCCGCAATTGTCCTCCGTGCCATCAAGCTCAATCATGTTAAAGGTGAGGCGGACGAGGAAGCCTGGATGTTGTCGGATGATGTAGACACAGTCAACATTGGCGGGATATGGTCTGTTGCTGTAGTAATCCGATCCAGCAGAATAGATTCTACCGCTTTCAGAGAAGAACATCGTGCCGCATGCTGTTCAAACGTGGCAAAAATATAAGACAAAGAAAAAATGGTTGTATTACCAGCCCACAAAGTTATAATAATGCCGAACTTTATATATAGCTACAAATGCACTACTTTGTATTAAATTATGAACAGAATGAAAAGAAAAATCCGTTCTCATCCATTTCCCTCCTCTCTAAGCCAACCTCTGATCAACACACACGCCGGCGCACACAAACAAAGACAGACACACGCTCTGTGGGCTGGAGTAGCGACAGGAATTCTGAAGAAGAAGAATAGCACGAGCAGCAAAATGACGTCACTATAAGTTTCACGTCATGGCATCGCTGGTCTCACGACTCCGTGTACACTGCGACGAATTTGATGTTTCACGTCACGCATCCGAAAGGCATGCTCTTCCAGAGCTGACTGTTTTGTTCCACACAGCCTCTTCCAGGGCTAACTGTTTAATGGGAGTAAATAATGGCTCCAAAATGTGCAAAAATGAATTAATTATTATTGAAAAAGTTGAAGAGGTACAACGCTGGATTACGAACTCATTCAGTATCTCCCTTTAATCCCCCCTCCCACCCCCCCTTTCCCGCCCCGCCTGATCCGCACGGCAATGGCACACACAAACACAAACGGCAGAATGGCACACACGAACACAGACGGCAGACACACGGTGCTTCCTACCAGTTATATGTTCTGTGGGCTGGCTACGCCACAGCCATTTTGAAAAATAAGGTGGAATGGCCCATGCCCACAGCGCCTCTTCTGAATGCGCTTACATGTATATTCCACCTTTTCCACAATACGTTCGCAAATATCAAACAAAAATAAACGAAGGAGAACATTGCACCAGCTCATACACATGTAAAACACTGATTCATTGATTTCATCAGAAAAATCAAACAGTGACGTAAAAGCACCCAACGCGTCGGTGTTTTATACAATGTTCCTTATTGAAGCAAATCACCAGATTTGCGTCAATCAGGGACATTGTTTAAAACACTGACGCGTTGGGTGCTTTTACGTCACTGTCACTGTTTGATTTTTCTGATGAAATCAAGGAGTCTTACTTCTGACATTTTTCCCGCAATGAACTTTTATTTCGAAAACGTTGAAGAGGTGCAAAGCTGGCTAACGAACTCATCCAATGTCTTTCTACAAACTAGCCACATCCAAAATTTCAAGTGCATAAAATCAAAATTGCGGACTCTAATCTGGGTCAACGGACTTTCTGTAAACGGTCTTTTTGTATTCAATGATCTCATTGCAAATTACAAAATGCCCTTAGCCACCTACTTTATAAAATATTTTGCCAATTTTCAAGTTTGTGCGTACAGTAATTTCAGAGATTCTCGTGTTTACATACATACGCACACACACACACACACACACACACACACACACACACAAACACACACACACACACACACACACACATACAAACATACACATATACATACATACATACACACATACGACGCTTCGCGCCAGAATGACGTTCAACAGCAAGGTCAGAGTGGCTAGATGTGACGTTCATTTTTATATTGTTACTTCTTTGAAAGACCATGAGCCCCGCCCGCCTGTTATGTCATTTGCATGCTACGGAACGCGCTCCGACCAGCCTCATCCTAAAGTCTACCGTATTTAAAATACGGTAGACAAAAACGGTTGATCCGCATGCGAGTCCGTAATTTTTGTTATTCTTACTAGGTACTTTGCATACAGCTAGATTATGGTTGATGAATATATCTACATTTTTTAATTGAAAACTGCCTATTAGATGGTTTTATCAGAGTCTTGTTGAGTCTGGAGGCTACGGCCACCCTGACAGACCCATGGTCCCGGGTATATTTGTATAGATAATGCCGTTTGCGTGAAGTACCCCATGAGCGAAAAACGCGCAAAATAGCTGATTTAAGAACACCATAAAAATGTATCGAATGTGTGTTAAAGTGATAAATAAAACGTTACGTCACTTCATATAGTAGCTTAGTATTTTCTCTTAAAAGAAGTGGAATTCTAAGTGCAATCTACAAAAATGTATTTTTAAACTCGCAAATTGCCGGGATGTTATCAGTAACAATACAAGTGTTTGCATTGTTGGGCAATTGCTCAGGCCCTTAAGGCGTACTTTAGGTCATATTTATTACATTGGTTATGAAGTAAATATGGTGTCCCGCACAAAATTTGGCACTTCGGGTCGTTTGCGTGTACGTATTTAATAAGGGATACAAGCGATGTATGACTTCCCGCAAATCGTGGTTGGATACGCGATTAGAAAGTTTATCTATAAGTAATTAAATGCACTTCAGAACACTTGATAACCGCTATAGTGCAGCGGTACGATACATTCTCGGCACGCAGGTAACCGAGCCCCGTAGAAGCCGATTTGTGTTTTTTTCTCCTCATATTTTACCATCCGTTTAATTTCTTCTTCTCAAATTAAAATGTGGTCATTTGGTAATTTTTGTTGTTGTTGAAATATGTGAATATCATCACTTTGGTGATGTGGATGTTAAACCCCGAACAAACCAACCAACCGTAGTCAGTCGTGAATACAAATGCACACTGGTTACCTCGATACATTTGTTTATTCATTCTTTCAGCCAGTCATTTTGTGAGCGTGTTTCCATTCATTCAATCATTCACTGATTCACTTATGAAAAAGCACACCAAAGAGTGTATTCACAGACACTGTTTTTGTTTTTTTTACTGGCGTCGTCTACAAACATTAATTTACGTGAATTTGTTGGTAATATACGTGCTCCAAGCAATGCTACACGCTCCTTTGGTGTCTCCGTGAAAGCAGGTCGATGAACATCTCTGGTTCAAAGATGTTCGTGAACAGATTGGTAGTGGGTGTACCCATCTCTCTAACTGAACCTCAGTTTCCCAGCAGTTTTTTTGTTACAAATTATAAGGAAACAAAACAAATGTTACATGTTGCAATATGCTCTGTCAAGTTCACACATGATCATTGTGAGTAAAGAATAATATCTGTGTTTATTTTCAAAACAAGTGCTTTATTTGCAGACATACATTTAAACTACACAGTCAGGTCTGTTCAACACATATTAGGCTACAATGCATTTAGGCACCTACACAAAGTAAGTACCTCAAAATACAAAACGTTAAACGTTTAGGGCTGAACATCTTTTGACCACCAAGGTGATTTTAAAGATGGGTCACAAAAATAAGGTCAACAGATTTTGACCCCAGCTAGATTCGAACCCGGCACATTTGGGATGAGAGTCGAACACACTACCACCGAGCCACCAGCTCCCCCTCAAAATACATCCCACTGCGTTATAACAGCAAAGTTCAGAGTGTCGAGCCATCAAACTGCACTACACACATACTGTGCACAATGCTGGCATGTAAATCAAACAATACTGTTACCAGTACCACCCTATGCGTCCCATTGCAGCACAACAAAGTGAAATGCAGTCTCAAGCCCCATAACTTACACTGTACAATGCTGACGTCAACACAAAATACCATAACAACTGCATACCAAGATTAAAATGCACTGTGCCGTGCGTCTGTCACATAGTCTGCACAATATAGGCATGCACACCAAACAATACTTGTACTGTTCTTGATACAAACTCAATGCTTTGCAGTCGATCATATCATAACGCTGCAAAATACAGTGCTGGGCTGGCGAAGTGCTTACAACATAGTCAGCATCATGCCGGCCCGTAAACCAATGAAGCAATACCAATGCTGCTTTTCAAAAACTCAACATGGTGCAGGCCTTTGTGTCACAACTGATTGCACATTGCGTAGCTCCCACCACATACCCTTGGTACTGTGCACAATGTTGGCTTCTGTTTGACTTTGTTTATTTAACTTTGGACCTGCTGGGGCCACGAGAAAAATCACAAAGAAACATACATGAATGTGCTTAAATAGTAAATATTACTACACTGTACATATGTTTCTTAGACAGCACGAATGACCTGTATGTACACAGATCATAGTCAGGTCTTTCTGTTTGCTGGTGTGTGTCATGTACAGTACCATATCTGGAAAACTTGAGAAATGAATCATGTGATTAGCAATTCCAACACGATAATAAGTAAAGCCACACAGCTAAAAGTTAAAGGTTGACAGTGAAAGAAAAAAACAAAACAAAAGTGAAACAAACACAAAATACAGTACATATCATATCCCTATAATCGGTTACCACCCAACCACATAAATCTGTTGTGACAGCTGGAGGGTAATGCAAGAACTGCTTAGTCAACTCACCCTTGATAAGTATTGCGTTTTTCATTGAGCAAGTCCACAATTTGGCACATTTTGAGCTAAGGGTTCAATGACAACCCTTCCCCCCCCCCCCACCCCCCTTGCTTTTCTATATTTTGGCACATTCCCCTTAAAAAAGGACCCATGGGTTTCATACTCTGCGGCCAATTTCCCATGTGCGTACATTTTCATAAAAGGAGCGGTGATAAGTTTTCTCCATGTCTCACACCGACGCTGCACAAAATCTATCTGTACAACTGTTTTCTAACCCATAGGAGTTCGCTGTGGAGTGCATATTATGAATGACTGATGACTGAATATTATGAATGACTGTATTTAGTAACTTGTCACAAAAAAGACCTGTTCATATGATGAAATGTCTTCAAACAATGAACACATGGGCAGTAATTTTGTTTCCTGGATAATAAAAAATAATACAAATTAAGATGTGTTTCCAAATCGCGACGTGACAGCAGAGTGACAAAAATGTTACAGGGCTGCCCAGCTTTAAGGTGTGTTTCCAACTTGCAAAGTGACAGTGGTGTGACAAAGCAGCAGCTGAGCGGCAGGTGGAAAATCACTTTGTGTTTCCATATAGCTGTGCGACAGTATAAGTTATTGGTCGCAGGGGTTTGCTACACGGATCATTGTAGGCCTGAGAGAGGTCAAAGGAACCATTGTACCCCGAAGGCCAGAGGGGTACTATGGTTTCCTTGACCTCCCGAAGGCCTACAAGGGTCCGTGCAGCAAGCCCCTGCGCTCCAATAACGTATTTGTTTTCATTCTTCCACTATTTTCGTAAAAAAATCAAGAAGACATCTTCCGACCTGGATCACGCCAGACATGACTGACGTCGAAGGAATATACATTTATACATAACAGACTTACGACGTAATTTTAAATATTTCATGACGTTGCCGTCTCCAGTACTGAATGTGCTTATTGTTACGAACAACACTAAGTAACTTTTTACTTTAGCACGTTTTGGTGATCTTTTATAGAACAAAACTCGCATCCAAGATGCGTCACAAAGAGGGCTACAAGAAGTCCGCCATTTGTCGCTACAAGGGTTTTGTATCACGATCACGTGGTGCGGTTTCCGCTAAAGGGACTGGTCGTGTGACATAGAGATGAAAACAATGCAATTTGGCCCTTTGTTTTGATTTGAAAAAAGCTCAAATTTGTCGCGCACTAGAAAGAAGTACTTAAAGCTGTTTACCATGTCGAGCGTGACAGTGACAAGAAAGCGGCGGTGATAGCTACACATATCAAGACCATAGAAATGAATAAGAATGGCAAAGCTCACGTGTATGACTGATCAACATACTTAATCTAACCTTTGTGACTTTGACAGTTCCGACAAGGTCACGCTTTCTCAAAATTCACGCATTTTTCACTTTTGTCAACCCCTCATAACCCTTGACGTTGTGAGTAGTGAACCAAATTAGTATGCATTAAAAGGTCTTATCTACATTTGGTTGAAAAGTCTGCAAAATTCCTGAAAAAAAACAAAATTCTGCCGAACAATAGAGCTCATATGCTGATTTCTTGTGACCCTTGACCTTTCCAGGGTGCCTGTTTTCACAAAAGCAGAGTACAAATCCAATGATGGGTCATTTCTTAAACGGGATGGGCCAAACGTGTGTGTTGTGTGTGTGTGTTGGATGGGGGGGGGGGGGTCGGGTGACATCAGAAAGCGCAGGGGAGAGGGGGGGGGGAGGGTATGCAGGCACCTTCTCGCCAGCCGCAGAAATGTCGAGGAGTGGGAGCTTGGCGGGGAGGGGAAGGGAGTAAAAGAAAATGGATGGGCCTTTAGGAACACGTGAAAAGAAGGGCCTGTTGCATACATAACAAACCTGTGGGTCATTGACCCCTCAGCTCAGAATGTTTTGTGTCATTTGGGGAAATCATGTGCCAGTGGCACAGGGCGCACTCCAGAAATCAACCCTGAGACGCCCAGGTTTAATAATAAAGGGTCAGAAAATTGATTTACAAAAACTACATCATTTTTTTTTTTAATATGTTCACTCATTTCGCTCTTTCTTTCTTCTTTAAATGTGTTTACAGCCTAACGTCTCACACAAGACACACAGTTATTTGACATGACACGCCAAAATAGAATACAGAGGAAAGAAAACTACACATTCCAACAAACGCAATGAAGGTCAAAACAATGCTAGAATAATCTACCATGGCAGCAAGGACAACTGAACGTCGCTATTTCCTAGAGACATAATGTGTTTACACTGGGTCTTCAAAGACACAGTCTTTTCACAGGACGAACCAATCTAAGTCGTAGGGGGAAGAACACTATCCCACGCTCTCCCAAAAACGCAATCAACGGCAAAACAATGCCAGAATAACCCACAGTGAACAGCAAAACAATGCTGCCATTCAGCAACAATCTACCACGAAGAAGCGGCCCATGAAAAAGCAATGAACGGCAAAACAGTGCCTAAATAACTAATACCCAGTATACGTAAGCGGTCTAACATCTAACAACTCAACAACAGCACGCAAAATAGCATACACACTAGAGAACAAGGATACAACACATGACACCCAGAAACGTAATAAATATCAATGAAAATGAATACCAACAAAAGAGTAAAGCCACAGAACCCCCAACCAAAGTGAGGGTATTTTAGTCAAGTTTGGCCCACCCACGAGAGCAGTACATGGCCAGCTTACCAAAATGAAAAACTTGCACGAAATAGACAAAGAAATGAGTGGTGAAAACCACATCTAGACCTGTGTCATGAAACTTTGTGTATGTGGTCGTTCCGAAATCAGACTGACAATAACATGTCTTTTGGTGTGCGATGCTGAGCACCATTTTCCAGAACTTGACACGACCCAAAATCAAAAGTCAAAGCAAAATGACTTCGTATATCACAATAGTATGAATGGCTGATGTCACAGCATATTAACATATTCAACATGCAATCCGCACTTTCTGATAATATACTGACACCACTCGTAACCTAACAGGTTGCCCGTTCAGTTAAATACACGCACGGACCCCAGTGTTGGTCAAATCTGAATGCAGCCGTGGTTAAGAGCGCCAACTCATCACTAAAAACAGAACAACTGACACTGTTATGGTACGCACAGTGGCGCAAGCATAGTGCGTCTCGGACGCAGATGCGCTGCGTTATAGTGCGTCTGCCTACCTCTTCGTAACATTTAAGGCCATTCTGAGTTTTAGTGCGTCAGAGACGCACAGACGCACTAAAACGGGAGCCCTGGCCTTTCCAAAGGGTCGTCCGAATTAGCATGCATGGGAAGGTTGTACCATCAGGTACCTTTGTATCAGGTTTGGAATGGCAGTTGTAAATGGTATTTGAGGGGGGGGGGGGGGGGGAAATCCCCAAGCGAGGCTATTTGTGACCTATTGCCTGATCTCCTGTGACCCTTGACCTTTCTAAGGGGTCATCCAAATTAAAATGCATTGGTAGGTCTTATCATCAGGTATCTCCGTACCAAGTTTGGGGTTACAGTTGTTAATAATAATTGAGAAAAAACATCATGGGCAAAATATGGCTATTTTGTACCTATTTCCCGATTTCTTGTGACCCTTGACCTTTCCGAGGGGTCAGCGAAATTAGTATGCATAGAAAGGTCTTACCACCAGGTATCTTTGTATCAAGTCTGTTTTGAAATTGTGAATAATATTTGAGAATTTTTTTTGGGGTCAAAATACGGCTATTTTCACCTATTTCCTGATCCCCTGTGACCTTGACCTTTGCATAGTCTCCAAGAAAATGCCAATGTTAAAGTTTACCATGGACGACGGCGGACAGATGACCACTGGCTCAAAACATGCACAGACTTTTGCTTCGCACGTAAACAATACATGGAAGCTAAGCGACAGCGGGCTAAAAAGCAACAGCAGCACGCCAAAAATATATTGCTCAGTCGAGTGATTCAGATGCGATTTTGGTGATGGGGTCGTGGTTTTTACTGCAGTGATGGGGCGTGGATTTTACTGCACTACAAATCAAAACAAGGGTGTTAAATTGCTTTGTCACGTTGCTATATGAAAACACACAAAGCACGCCCCCACCACTGTACAATTGCCCCTGAACCGCCCGCCTGCACGTTACAATTTTGTTGCCCCGCAGCTTCCACGTCAGACTTATGGAAACACTTCCTCTTTATTTCTATGTTCTCAAGTGTTGTCGCTGTCACTGCCACTTTCTTGTCACTGCCCCACTGCTGTTGTGTCGCAATATGGAGACACAGGTTAAGACTGCAGTTTAATAGCCAGGCCTAAAGCCTGCTTGCCCTTCTCCTAATATATGGCTATGCATCAGCTCATGCAGTAGGGCACAGACTTTTGCTGCATTGCAAAGGATGTGACTGTCAAAAACCTTGACATTGTGGCCTTCACAAAATGATGGGCCCAGCACGAGCCAGGTGGATGGACATGAAAATAACAAGACGTCTGCCTTTCTACACAAGACAATCAGTTCACTTCCTTTACCTTCTTGTCGGTTGGTCATCCCAGAGAGACGTACACGCTGAACTCCCTTTCCTCATCTTTTGCAGCGCTTTCAACAGTGTGGCTATTGCAACCTGCAAAAGATAATTTAGAATAAAAAGATGTTTTGAAATGTACATCATGCGTGCATATATGTGTCTGCAAGTACTTTTAAAAAGTAAAAACATGCATACTATGACTACCATGACTAGTCATAGCAAGAACAAGAAAGGCAAAGTTCTTATGGCTCACGTGTATGACCAATCCATATAACAATCTGACCTTTGTGACCTTGAGTTTTCCAACAGGTCTCTGAAAGTGTCTAAACATAAGTAGAGGGTTGGCTTCTGTACCTGCGAAACCTGAGTTTTCTCAAAATGCCTACATTTTTCACAAATTTGTCAACCTCTGTGACCCTTGACCTCTGTGAGGGGCCGATTAAATTATTATGAACAGAAATGTGTTATCATCAGCTGCCTTCATGCCAAATTGTATTGAAAAGTTTTCAAAACCTTTTATAAAAACTACAATTCTATCAAAAACGTGCATTTTTCACACTCTTGCCAACCTTCTGTGACCCTTGAGCTTTCTGGGGGTCATCCAAATTAATATGCATAGAATGCCAAGGCCGTATCATGTGGTATGTCCATACCAAGTTTGGGTTTGAAGTTGAAAATACTTGAGAAAAGACAGTTTTTGTAAAAAAATATGGCTATTTTATACCCCTTTCTGGACTCGCCATGACCCTTGACCTTTGTGAAAGGAACATTAAATTTGTACGCATAGAATGTTCTTACCATCAGGCATGTCTGTACCACATCTAGGTTTGAAGTTGAAAGTAATATTTGAGGAGAAAAAAGTGTGTCAAAATATGGCCATTTTTAACCACTTTCTGGACCCCCTGTGACCCTGACCTTTGAGAGGTCAAACAAATTGGTATGTTTAGAAAGATTTTACCACAGAGTACCCTTGTGCCAAGTTTGAAGTCTGAGGCTTGAATAGTCTCCGAGAAAAATTAATGCCACCTTCTCAGACTAGATGGCGGCCATGCAACACCTCCTGGCCGCCCGCTCCGGCAGAAATGGTCATCGGCAGTACTAAACAGACATTGTACCTTCGTTTGATATACGATGTCATGCCCTGCCATGCTGCATCACGACCGTTATTTCTTTTTGATGACTTTTGGCAATTTGATGTGCTGTGACTGTTAATTGGATCAGTTTTATCCGCTGTGCGATGCTGGGAGTTGATACACGCTGATTCTTGTTGTACCATGCGGATATTAGAAGAACAGCGCGCGTTATGCTGTGGCAATACAACCAACGTGCTTTCCTCCCCTTTCGTCATCTCGGGAGTGGCTCTTCCCACGCCACGCTCAACATCACTGCCTACGGAATAGCGCTAGTGCATTTACGAAGCTAGTACCAGCAAGCTTCAGGCCCCACATTCCAGCCGAATGATGTGATGACACACACCTCCCGGACGCAGTGACTGTGTTTCTTACCGAACAGCGTGCCAGTGTGTACTCTTTAGAAACCATTTTGAACTGCTTTTACGTTAATGATGTAGTCCTACTACTATTGCTTTAAAAATGACTATGAAGTTATATACTAGTTAAGTTATAATTAAGGTGGTGACTGTTTATGCCGGAGCGACTGTCTAATAGCCGGCGCTGTTCTTATGGCGACGGGCCCCCAGTTAGCAACTGAAAAAGTATTCGTCTTTTTGTTGTTGTTGTTGTTTTTGTGCGTATTTTTGTTATTTGTGTAACTAGTCTCAGCCAAGCAGAAAGTTTAAAAACATTATATTATGTGTTATAGAGATACTAAGGATAGGGCCGTCTTTAGTTTGCTTGTGTTAGGGAGGTTCGGGTCGGTTTGGGGCCGTTGGCGCAGGCCATTAAACGCTTTGGCGACGGGCTTCACCCGTCCCGAGCCATTGTCCATTTGTTTGAAAACTGTTGTGTGAGTGTGTGTGTGATTTCGAGTTGCACCTGAGGTGGCGAAAAGAATTTCTCTTTTGAGATAATAAAGTACTCTTATTCTTATTCTTATTCTTAAGTTGACCACAGTCAGACGATGGACGGCCCATTACAAAGACTCAATTTTGCTATCGCACGTGAGCCAAAAATGAGACGCCATTGAGAACAAAATGACCACAATGGGTGTACACATTTCTAGAATCAGCATCAAAGTGTAACTTGCAGGAAATGTTTCAAACAGGACACAACTCGTTAACATATTGCTGTTTAGCAACAAAGAAGTACCCAACGGAGAAAGAAACACGCTTAGAAAAGACGGATAAATAAATAAATAAATAAATTGTGTTGTACCCGTCTTTTCTAAGCGTGTTTCTTTCTCCGTTGGGTACTTCTTTGCATATTACACGCTTGGCAGTCACCTTTTTGGTCTGGATTGTTTAGCAACAGCACACACTGGACAAAAAGGGTAGTATTCAGTGTTTTCTAGTCCTTCTGTGTGCACTAAGTGCGTACTAAAGAAAACGACAGTATTGCAGACTTGCCCAAGGCTCTAGTTTCCAAATCAAATGTAATATGGCGCCACTTGTTGACAGCAAGTGATTTTAGCATTCGGTGTTGTAGAGAATGCTGGTAATAGTCGTAGTATCCACACCATCTTCAAAATGAAAGAAAGCATTACAGTATGATGTGTTTATTCACATCACAGTTGTGTTTTGTTCTGAACCTGATTCTAGTCACAAATCTACCGGTATGATTTACTTTGAGTCCAGGCACTGCCTGCTTTCAGCTGTGGCCTTCTCCTTTTCAGCAAACATGACCTGGCTAGCTCCCACCTCTTCTTGGTGTAGGCGTCATACTTGTGTGCTCTGGGCGAGATTCCGCAATGAGACGTCAACAGCAGCATTGACCTGAAATAAAATAAATGTTTATTACTGTGTTGTTCCGCAGCATGACAATTTCACTTCTGATCTTATTTCCGGATGGGTCCTTTCCAAACTCCTCAAAAAGGGACTTTGTTAGAGCATTATAAACAATTCGGAGCCGAGAGGGGGTAGCTACCTTTGTGCCAAATCTGATAGAGAAATTGCAAAAACTTTGATATAAACTGAAATCATACACTGAAATAGAAAATTTTCACACATGGTCATCCAAAATGGTAGTCAACAAATATTAGGGTTTCAGTCAAACTAGCGTAAGTTTAATTGAACTAACCTACATACATACCTATAAAGTACTAGGTAACCCTTTTCATCCTGATACACCCATCGATTGAAAGAAATGGGACTATGATAATTCAAGGGTGGTGCCAGAATAGCTTGGCGCCTCATCTGCCAAGCTATTATGGCACCATTCTTGAACTAAAATGCTTGACCTATCTCCTAATCTGTAATAAAAATAGCCTTCATAAGACAGTAAGATTTTTTTTTCAATCAACTTGAGGATGTAATGGGTTAGTCACCACATGAAATGATGTGTTGCTATTGAATTATACACAAACCTGAAGTTGACTATGTATGTGTATAACAGGGATGAACTGATGCATGTAATGCACTTGCTGTGTAGTGGAGAATATTATGAATAATAATATGGGCCATACTGGTGTGCTATCAGATAACACTGGTTACATGTAATGCACTTGCTGTGTAGTGGCAAAGATGAATAATAATAATAATAAGGGCCAGACTGGTGTGCTAACAGATAACACTAGTTACATGTAATGCACTTGTGTAGTGGCAAAGATTATGAATAATAATAAGGGCCAGACTGGTGTGCTAACAGATAACACTAGTTACATGTAATGCACTTGTTGTGTAGTGGCAAAGATTATGAATAATAATAAGGGCCAGACTGGTGTGCTAACAGATAACACTAGTTACATGTAATGCACTTGTTGTGTAGTGGCAAAGATTATGAATAATAATAAGGGCCAGACTGGTGTGCTAACAGATAACACTGGTTACGTGTAATGCACTTGCTGTGTAGTGGCACAGATGATGAATAATAATAAGGGCCAGACTGGTGTCCTAACAGATAACACTGGTTACAGGTTATGCACTTGCTGTGTTTTGGCAAAGATTATGAATAATAATAAGGGCCAGACTGGTGTCCTAACTGATAACACTGGTTACATGTAATGCACTTGCAGTGTAGTGGCAAAGATGGTGAATAATAATAAGGGCCAAACTGGTGTCCGAACAGATAACTCTAGTTACATGTATGTCAAGATGGGGTTAACCCATTTAACCCCAAGGCCACATTTGCCACATTTTGAAAGTGTCACCAAACAACTATGCACCAGTTGCAAGAGATGCAAAAAAATGAATTGATCATGATAATTCGTTATTTGGGTTTACCGCCGAGCAGGCAACTAAGGCCATCTCACGGCAGCATGATAATTCAAGGGTGTTGCCAGATTTGCTTGGCTTCTTCAGGCATCAAGCTCATCTGGCACTACCCTTGAATTATCGTGGTCAGTCTATCCCCTGCTGTGGGGTGTTAGGGCCAAATGGATTAACTGGCAACTGCTGAGACATAGCCATACCTGCTAAAGCATTATCCCATATAGTGCTAGCTAGTTTACTATTGGTTAACCTCCACTGCCAGAGAATTTCTCACTTTTGGGTGAAAAATCAACAATAACATCTAGCTCCTCCCACAAACAAGAAAGAAATTTAAAAGTAATACTTTTTCAAAAGCGTATTCTTTTCCCCATACACACTGACACCATTTTAAACATAAAATATTACGATAGAACCCGAAAAATATTAGAAACAACATACCCAAAGTTGTGCTAATTTTGATCCGCACTCAGGAATGCTTATGCACGCTATTTATTGTTTAGGTCGTCACCGAGAGGCAACATGAACGAAATATCGGCTAAACACCTATCCTGACGACAATACATGGAATCTAAATCTAAAACGATGTGTCTAAAGCAAAGGCTGGCTTGTTTTACTGGCACTAAGTTGCTTAGTCCTGCTGCAACCACTGGTACTTGGTTGATCGGCATCCGCCAGAGTGGTCCTGTGATGAAACTCTATGCTCACGCATAGGGTTCACACAGATGGTTTTGTATGGTACGGTTTTGTCAGCGGTTTGCCTTGGGACAGATATTCCGTGGGGGCACGAGGTCCACGTGAAATCGTAGGGAAACATTTTGCACTGGAGTTTTTGAGAGTTCAGGCGAACAGAGTAGGGAAGTCAGTGCGGGCTAGACTGTCAGTAAGGACGGAGGTATGCCAGATACACTAGCCGTATTCCAGGACTCTGAAACCTAGAATTCAGGTATGTGTTTTATATGTATTATCAATAGCTACTGAGTTAAAGATAGTATGCATTAGTAAGAGTTAATTCGGTTGTGTAGCGTTGACTGGTTTGGTTCAGTTATGTGGGTTTGGAATTCATTGAGGTAACCGGTGTTTTTCCTATGTGGTTATTTACCGAGATGTATAACTAAGGGATGTGTGTGCTCAGGTCGTTATGACGGTATTACGTGGTTGGTTAAGTATAGTCTTTTCAAATGCATGAAAGAAAGTATGGCGAGTGTTGGGTTATAGTCTGTTTCAATGTAGTGACGGAGTTCTGGGGTGTTACGAACGTAGTTCGGGTTATGAAGCACGTGCGTGTTGTGAATGAACGTGTGAGAGTTATGTGTATCAGCCATGTTACGTAACGTATCTCATATCATCTAATATGTGTGTGTTTAGCAAGTGTCATGATTTAGGACTTTATTATTCAGAGTGCTTCTCGGGGGCGAAACGACGGACGCCGAGACGTCAGTCACCAGAGGCTACCGCCGAGTGATCTCTTCATCTCTTCACTCAGGAAGTGAGCGACCGGTGCCGAGACACCCGGGTCAGCAAGGACTGCGCTACATAGCGAGTTAAGAGGACGTCCACGGTACGAGAAACGGGACGACTCGGAAGTGTGCAACGAAGGATTTGCACGCCTAGACGTGAAAGGACAAAACGTTACCAAGTGAGAACACCAGTAAAACAGGTTGCATTGTGAGAGACAATTACCTAGCCTGGCATTTACATTGTGTATGTGTATGCGGTGTTGATGTGCTTGTAGGGAGAAGCGTGTTGTACATAATTTTGATAGTGTTTTCGTTTTATTTACATAAAGGTCCACAGTAGAAAGAGAGCTAGTGTTGTTTTTTACCGCGTCCGTCTGAGTCAGTGGCGGTGTATGCGTCTGTTGTGCGAGAGTCTGTACGTACGACTGGGGCAATTCTGCGTGCGTTACAGGAAAGATGAGTTCCCCCGCTATGGAGGTCACACTTGCACAACACGAGCAAAAACTCCCATTAAATGTCATAAAACTGCTTAGTGCGTAAATGTACAGGAAATCCTGAAGTTTCCATTATGACTAGTTGCCAAATAGAGCAAAAGTCACTGTCAGAATATTCACACAGTGGACATAGAATGTGACTGAAAATCTCACATCATACACTGATTGCTTTGAAAATATCATGAACAAATCCTAATAAAGATGCTGCCTGCAGTGTAGTCGTTTCTGGTGTATCATTTGTATATGTGGATACGTCTGTCAGTTTATGATTATAAATAGTATGCATAATGCTAAAGGCCCGGATACACATGCCCGGTTTTGAGGCCGATTCCCGATCAGTTTCGAATCGGTAGGTGTTCGGGCCGGACTAAAAAAAACGTGTGCACTGCCACACATTTCCCGACTTGTTTAGCCGACCAGTTTGAACCGAAGATCAAAGTCGTACCTGTTCTGCAAAATGGCTGCTAGTTTTGACAGTGATGTGCTTGCATTATCAGCAGTTTTGCATCATATTCGGGATGAGGCGTGCAAAACATCAGCAACGGCGGTGGTACTGATCACAACAGGCGTGTTCCGCCATTTGCAAACTGAAACGACATGCTTTGCGAGACGCGTTCTGATTGGTTGAAGCTTACAACCGGGGCCGATTCGGATCGGAAAAATAGAGCAGGTTCTAGACACCCGATTCAAGCCGATTGGGACCGGATCGGATAATTGACGTCATCCGATCGCAATCGGATCAGAATCGGCTTCAAAATCGGGGCGCAACCGGCACGTGTGGCGGGGCGTTAACACAAAGTACTAGGAAGTGCATAGTGCCACAGCAGGCAACACAGTATAATGCAGTATAAATATGAATAAGTAACAACAAAACGCTTTCTTTTGAATATCAGTGAACTGACCAAAATGCGACCAGATCACTTATTGAATGACCTGCATATTGTCAGGAAAATATAACATAGCGCTGAAAGTGAAAAGGGTTGCTTTTCTTTAGGTTGGGGGAGGGGGATGGTTGACAAAATGCCAGTGGCAAGGATAAAATATGCTTTGTAATTTGCAAGGCTGGTCTCGACAGGTGCTTTGTACTGGCCAGGGTGGTTGCAGTTTATTTGCCACTGAAAAAAATGATAAAAGGAAGGGGGGGGGGGCGGTAGGGAATGGGTGAGCAAACTAAGTACTGGAAGCAGTTAGTGGTCCATAATGCCAAATTCTCACTTAGCAGTTAGCAGGACTTTTTTACACGCAGTACGTTTCCTAGTTAATAAGCACTGACACTGGTTTCATTTATATTTACAATGTCGACTGCATACCCTCTCCCGTATTAGTAGGCTCTCTCTCAGAATGCATGGAAATGTTGCTCTATGTGGTGACATGGAATGCATACTCCTGTCAACCCACAGTAAAATGTTGTCTTGAGTCTTTGCAGGTAAGCAGTGGCGACGGCGATTCTGCTGTGGGGACCTACATTTCCATGCGTAAAATGATAGTTAGCTATTGGGGTTTTACGCTGTGCAGGTGACATCTCGCGGCGGTGCATAAAAGGGTTGGAAACCCAGAGATTGTGAGATATGCCACTTTGTTCGACATTGCTTCCAGTTCCACTAGTTCCATCACTTAGCAAACACCACAACCCTTTTTTTTTCTAATTTAGTTTACCTTTTCGTTGCTGATGTCTGATGGGATTTGTTGTTTTCCTGGCTGCCACGTAGACTGCTTCCCGTCTGGTTGACCCGTTCATTTTTTTTTCAGACCTGATGTTTTCTTTCTCGCCATCTTACGGACGGTTATGCGTTACGCTCGATGATTGTCGCAACTTTATGCAAAATTATCTTATTATTTTCTGAGGAAAGAAAACATTTTATGCATAGAAACAGTCAGCTTAAACACCCATTTCAGACAGTATATCTCTTTTGTCAACTATCGATAAATTGAGCTTGTTTGCAATACGACGTGCCGTAAGTTGTTTTTGGTGAACTCCATCTCTGGTTTCAGACGCAAGATAGCGGTATCTAAATGCTTAGAAAAGATGCGCGAAAGACCTGTGTTATACCACCTTAAAGGGAGACATTGAATAAGTTAGTACTCCAGCGTTATACCTCTTCAACCTTTTGAATAATAATTCATTTTAACAAGTTTTTAGAGCCACTGTATACTCCCATCAAACAGGCAGCATTGGAAGAGGTTGTGTTGAACAGCCCTGGAAGAGGATGCATGCCTTTCGGATGAGTGACGTGGAACACAAAATTCGTCACTGTGTACACGGCGTCGTGAGACTAGCAATGCCATGATGTTAAGCTTATAGTGACGTCATTTTGTGCTCGTGCTATTCTTCTTCAAAGTTCCTGTCACTACACGAGCCCACAGAGCGTACTAATGGCGGGAAGCGCCGTGTGTCTGTCTTTATTTGTGTACGCTGGCGTGTGTGTTGATCAGAAGCTGGCTTAGAGAGGAGGGAAAGGGATCAGAAGGATATGCTTAAAAATATGAACTGTGAATGTTCCTACCCAAAAAAGACGCATGTGAACTCCATACAATACGGTAGACTTTGAGATGAAATCCGCATCTTTTTATTAGAGTGACTGAAATGCATGCGGACGAATGGCCCGAACAGTCATATACGTATACGCAATGTACGGACAATGCATACGGAGTCGCGATCGCGTATGTTTGTGTGTTTGTATCTCTGTGCGCACTATCGTGCGAGTATGTGTGTATAGGTAAGTGTGCGCGCGCAAGCGCAAGCGTGTGTGTGCGCGTGTGCGCGTGTGTGTGTGTGTGCGTGAGAGAGAGAGAGAGAGAGAGAGAGAGAGAGAGAGAGAGAGAGAGAGAGAGAGAGAGAGAGAGAGAGAGAGAGTCAGTCAATGATTCAATGAAGCTTTATTTATCAACGGTTGAGGCATTGACATCGTCATAGACATAGCCATTTTTGAAACCTGCCGTTGCTACAAAACTACGAGACAAAATACCAAAAAACTAAGTATATAGTTAAATGTAAATGAAACAAAAACATTGCTAGTTTAGGGAAAGAAAGTCCCATGACAATCTCACACACCTAAACTGACACACACACACACACACCATCACACACAGAGTTTGTAATTGGGAGCATACATAATCAGATGTACAGGGCAGTATATATTTCACAACGTAATGATCACGACTGCTTCGAAAAGTACTTGAAGAGACTGATTTTGAAACGGGCTAGAGAGGAAGCGGATTTTACATAATCAGGAAGCGTGTTCCAAGTCTGCGTTCCCGCAAATGACAAACTAGATTTGTATATATCAATTCTTGTTTTGGGGACTAAGAAAAGTTGCCTAATATTACCAAGCCTAGATTCCGACTTAGAGAAAAGAGTTGTGATATATTCCGGTATTTTCTGTTTCCACACTTTGAACATAAAAATAGCCTTATTGTATTTGAAGTGGTCTTGCAGCGGCAGAAATCCTATTTTGGCGAGTTTTTCTTCTGTTGTGAGTCGTGGGGTCAGGAAGGATTAACTTTGCTGCCCTTCTGTGTAACGAGTTGAGTCTCTTCAAGTGGACTTCACTGCACCCATCCCACACCGTTGACGCGTAATCAATATGAGAACGTATGTGAGCATTATAGAATAGTTTGCGCGTGTCCGAGTCGGTGTAATATTTCAGTTTGGACAACATGAAAAGATTTTTGGCTACCGTTCTGCATAAAGTGTCCGTATGAGCCTTCCACTTAAGCTGACTGTCAATTGTAATCCCTAGTAGGCGGTGTTCATTAACGTGTTCTATTTGCCTGCCCTTTCCCGTAGTGGCAGCCCCGCCAGTTGGCTACCATCAAGCATAAAATCGCTGCATTTTGTGCCAACTTCAACTCAAAGTTATCATGCATCTACTGCACCGATTGTTTTCATTTTTATGTCAAAATAATAAACGTCCTTTCCTCTTTCCAATGATCATAATATGATATATGTTTTGTTCGTGTGAAAAAACTGCAAAAATAAACTTTAAAGCATGTGTTTCGGCTCGCGCGAGCCGCAGGCCGACTTCCCGGCATTTGCTTCGGGTAAGCGCCTACACGATCCCACCATTCAACAAGCCAGCAGATTTACCACACACACGCTACACAGCTATATTTAGTATCAAAATGTGGGCCATGATGTCAGCTTCAAACTGGTATAAGGTGTTTGATGATTTTTTTTATACACACATGAAATATTGTAGTTTTTCACAAAAATAAGGACAAATTTTCGTTTTTTTAGCAAAACAAAACGTATAAAAACACACATCTGGGTACCATTTTGTAGAGGAACGTCAAATCTATCGAATGGTGTTAGAGGCTAAATTATGCAAATGTGGTGGAAAATCTGCTTGAGGAATTTCCCACTCACGTTGCGCGCGACTACTTCTGACCGCAATTCAAAATGGCGACGACTGAAGACGAACCGGTACTTCCACTTTCGAGGAAATTGCAAGAAAACTACGTAAGTAAAAGCTTAATCGCTTTGCAGATTTATGCTATATTGTCATTTGTATGGTTTAGATGCTATTGTGTTTATTATTCTTCGGAATTCTTGCATACACATCCTTCTATCACTGCGTTTAGCCTCATTGATCATCGCATCTTTCTTTGGATGGAAAGTACCATTAAATATAGGAAAATACTTCACTACAGAAGTCAGTTAGCTTTACTAGCTGCTTAGTAGTGTATTTGTAAATGCATTTATCACTTTCCTATTTAATTTCAAACGTCGATGCTCATCTGTTATGGTTATATTCAAGTTTAACTGTCGGGCATCGAAGCGAGTGATAACAGCCAGGAGCTGTTTGATGAGCGACTATGCGGCATTGACAAAATAGGTCTCAGAGCGGCCAGTATTTCATCATTTATCTTCGTTTCTTTCGTCGAGATAAATAATTACTCACACTCAGCATGATCAAAATACCCTGCTTTTTATTTTTCTTTACTCTAGGCCTAATTAAATCTTCTTCCTCAAAAGATGTTTAAGGTAAACAATGACATGAGTACTGTTTGTGTAAAGAGCCATACTCAGTCATCATGATATTGATAGTGAACCGCCAGTATTTTTTTAAACTGATTAACATTATATTTAACAAAACAACCTCCAGTATTTTTAAACTGATTAACATTCTCTCTCTTGGCTGGACTTCGCGAACGAAGATTTTATAGGAGTTGCCCACGACGTCTGCAGGCTTGTTCGTGGCTGCGGAGGCCAATCCGGGACAGGCAGGTTCGACCGCAGTGGCTGCAGGGGAAGGTATGGCCAGAGTTCTGAGTTGCGGCATCTCTGTTCTTTCTCCTGAGCCGCTTGTCCTTAAGGCTAGCTCTGCGAGAGTCCTCAAAGGAGACAGCTGCCTTGTAAATAGTGGAGCGCCAGGTGTCACGGTCCACAGCAAGCGAAGACCACTGGTGGTGGTCGATTTGGCAGGCACTAAGTGACTTCTTGAGACAGTCTTTGTATCTCTTCTTTGGTGCCCCTTTGTCACGGTGTCCAGTAGCAAGCTCGCCGAACAGGGTGATCTTTGGTAGGCGATGATCCTCCATCCTGGAGACATGCCCCGCCCAGCGGAGCTGTGTCCGCAGCAGCAAAGCCTCGATGCTCACGGTTTCAGCCTGTTCAAGGACCTCGACATTGGTGACATAGTCACTCCAGTGAATGCCCAGGATGGTACGCAGGCAGCGCTGGTGGAAGCATTCGAGGAGTCGTAGTTGGCTGCGGTAGAGGGCCCAGGACTCGGAACCATACAGCAGGGTGGTGAGGACCACAGCTCTGTACACGCTGATCTTGGTGCCTGTTTTCAGCTGTTGATTGTGCCACACCCGCTTGAAAAGTCGCCCGAAAGCGCTGTTCGCTTTTGCCAGCCTGCTGTCAAGCTCCTTGTCCAGCTTGGCGTCCGACGTGATAATGCAGCCAAGGTAAGTAAACTGGTGCACTGACTTTAGTTCAGACTCGCCGATGGTGATGTGAGGAGGGCGATACACTGTCTTGGGTGCCGGCTGATGGAGGACCTCTGTCTTTTTCAGACTGACCTCGAGTCCAAAGAGCTGGGCAGCGTCTGCGAAGCAGGACGTGATGCGCTGCAGGGCTCTCTCTGTGTGTGCAACGAGGGCAGCATCATCAGCAAAAAGCAGCTCACGGATCAGTTGGTCTAGGGTTTTCGTGTGGGCCTGCAGTCGTCTGAGGTTGAACAGGCTGCCATCGAGACGATACCTGATGTACACTGCATCGTCATCATCGAGGTCCACTGTGGCCTGCTTCAACATCATGCTAAAAAAGATGGTGAAGAGGGTCGGTGCCAGCACGCAGCCCTGCTTTACGCCGTTGAGAATGGGGAATGGTTCTGAGAGGTCATTGTTGAGTCTGACCTGACCTTGCTGGTCCTCGTGTAGCTGGACAATCATGTTGAGGAACTTTGGGGGACAGCCAAGTCGCTCCAGGATCTGCCACATGCCTTGCCTGCTCACAGTGTCGAACGCTTTTGTTAGGTCGACAAACGTTACGTACAGCCCTTTGTTCTGCTCGCGGCACTTCTCCTGTAGCTGTCTCAGCACAAAGACCATATCGGTGGTGCTCCTGTTTGCTCTGAAGCCACACTGGCCCTCTGGGAGTTGGTCTTCAGCGATGGCAGGTACCAGCCGATTCAGGAGCAGCCTTGCAAGGATTTTTCCAGCAATGGACAGCAGTGTAATTCCCCGATAGTTGGAACAGTCAGACTTCTCACCTTTGTTCTTGTACAGGGTGATAACGACTGCATCACGGAGATCCTTTGGTAGTGTTCCTTCCTCCCAGCAGCAGAGAAAGAGGTCATGGAGCTTGTTGTGCAGTGCTGTGCCTCCATGTTTCCAGATCTCTGGCGGTATTCCATCAATGCCTGCTGCTTTGCCACTCTTGAGCTGGTGGATGGCTGTGAGGGTCTCTTCAGCGGTGGGCGGTTCGTCCAATTCAACTTTTACTGGGAGCTGTGGGATTTGTAGGACGACTGCTTCTTGAACAGTGCGCTCAGCGCTGAAGAGGCTCTGAAAGTATTCCGACCAGCGGTTCAAGATGGAGGTATTATCTGTGAGGAGTGCCTGGCCATTCGCGCTTCGCAGGGGACTTTGTACCAGGTGCCTGGGGCCATACACTGCTTTCAATGCTTCGTAGAAGCCCCTGTAGTCACCATTGTCTGCGCAAAGCTGGGTCCTCTGTGCAAGTCTGGTCCACCACTCATTCTGGAGATCTCTGAGCTTGCGCTGGAGACTGCTGCAGACGAGGCGGAAGGCAGACTTCTTCACAGGGCAGGAAGGCTGGGCTAGGTGGGCCTGATGGGCGGCTCTTTTTTTTGCTAGGTGTTCTAGCAAACTGATTAACATTATATTTAACAAAACAACCTCCAGTATTTTTAAACTGATTAACATTATATTTAACTAAACAACCTCCTTTGTTTTAGGTGGTGATGACGCGTACACTGTACTCAAGAAAGTCTTCCTAGCCAAAGGGAGGGGGAGGCGCCCTGACCTGCCCACCTTCAGTGCACTGGATAACTCACTTCTTCTTCAAGTTTATCTTCTGAAAGAAGAGTGTGACAAGACTTTTGATGATGCACCAGCATTTCTTTTGAACCTTTTTCCGGACTTGACAGAGAGTCGTCTGAGATGTTTGGTGTCTGAGACAAAGCTGAACTGGGAAAAACAGAACACTATACAACTGCAAGAGGATTTTTATGAAGAAGCGTCATGACATGACGTGTAGGACCACACCTACACCAACTTGGCATCACCGGACAGCAACTTTTGACAGGCGATTGCCACCTGGCATCACTACAGTCGCCAACAAAAGGCTTACTTCTTGACCTGGAGTCATTTAGAAAATGTGAAGGCTCTAAATTCGAAATGATGTATAGGTGGTGGTTCAGATTGACCCAGCAGACTGTGACCGCTACAGCAATGAGGAGGAGGGTTGTAAAAGTGGGCAACTTTAAGAATCGACTCATTGGCCTGAAAAAGGGGAATGTAGATGCGTTTTTGGCGGAAACACTGGATTCTAGCATTGTGGCAGCGTCTAATCCAGCAGAACTAGGTAACACCACCACGACATTGGATTCTGAAAAAAAAAGCATGACACTGACCATTCAGCAGTTGGGGAAGGAGCTGACCAGTGTGCGGCATCGCATTAAAGAAGTGGAGCAGGAAAATCAGACACTTAATATCAAGTTTCAGGCTGAAATGAGGACTTTGCAGCAAGTTTTAACCGAAAGGACGCATCAGCTGAGACTTGTTGAAGTGAGATTAGAGGGACTCATATCAACCACGACAGCATCACAGCTCGCTTGAAACAGTATACGAAAGGGACACTTTCCAGAAAACTAAAGCATACGGCAAACAAAGTTATGAAGTTTCAAGAAAGTGTCGATGATGCAACTACTTTTGCCGCAAACATCGGAGACCATTACCAACGTTTCAAGAACACTCTGCTGTAGTGTGCATTTTTGTTCAGTGCTGATTGTATTGCTCAAGCAGTGAGCTGGTTTCATTGGTCCTTACATCTGTCCTTTGACTGTGCAGACTGTCTCGCAAGGTTCAGATCAAGCCGAGCTGCTATTTTAGACATAATAATATATTCGTCAATATAATTATAACGTACATTATTTCCAGGTGTCTCTTTACATGTTTTCTGTTCATAATCATAGCTGAATATCCTTTTTTTCCTCCGTGCCAAGTGGCCTCAAAATCTGTATACTGGTTAAAGTTTTTCAGTCATATTTCTGCTTTCAACATGTTGTCGGTGATACTTTTATTTTATTTGTAGCATGTTCAACATGAATGACAGGATGTATGGACGTGATTTTAATTAATATTGCAGCAGAATATATATTTTGACTTGTGTCCAAACCGCATGAAAATCCATCAAGGCGTTCAGAAGTTATGCTAATTTTCGTGTTGCGCGTCGTTGTTCATGTCCGCGATATGTCATTTTGAGCATTTTCTGGACTTTGGCACCTTCTATCAGAACAGTTTATGTATATTACAGTCTGAAAAAAAATATGCTTACTTTTTGTATATATATTTGTTAAAATCATCTCACAAAAGGTTATTTTAAGCGAAAGATTGTTCACACTATGGTCACAAAGTTGGACTTCTGTGCAATATCAACTCGGCTCCGATTGATTTTTTTTCCATTTTTAGCAACTCGTTGCACATCATTGTACTGCATTATGGTTTTCATATTGTTTCTGATACTCTCCTGATAATACAGATTGTGAAATAAAAAGATGAAGCCTGTATCTTCTTAAGTGTCTCTGTATCTCTTGTCTGAAAATGGCTTTTCATTAGGTTGGCGGCCCACGGACGAAAGCCTAAAAGTTTAAAATGTTGTATCTCAGGAACTAATCAACATATTTACAAAATCTTTTTTGCTGTTTGTTTGTTTCTTAATGCTCTATTAATAAAACAATGTAAGGAAGGTCTCAAGTTATAATGAAATTTTGGCTGCATAAAAGATTAAGTAACAGGGGTGCTAACTGGTGTTTTTGACGAGTGGCGATTATCATAGATTTGGTTTTAATTGGATGAACAATCATAGAATTCCTGTGACACCATTCAGACACTTCATCAAGACTATGCTGCAAGTTGGAAGAAATTACTTGTATATCTTTGTTAGTCATATGAATGGAAGTGTCATCAGCAAAAAGATCACATTGTACGTTCTTGCAAGTTATATGAAGTGGCAGGTCATTGATGAATAGACAAAATAATAAGGGACCAAGCACGGATCCTTGGGGAACTCCATACTTTATATCTTTTAGAGAAGAGTAAGATCCATTCACTAGAACGTTTTGTTTACGATCAGTTAGGTATGATCTAAAAAATGCAACTACTTCTGTACTATTCAAGTATTTCTGAATCTTTGTCATTAGAGTGGTGTGATCGATTAGGTCAAAGGCCTTTTTAAAGTCTAAGTAAACGACACCTGTTATCTGGGATTTGTTCATACCGTTGAGCCATGCGTCAACGAGGCGCGTGAGTGCTGTGTGGCACGAGTGTTGTGGGCGAAATCCGGATTGAAAGGGGTGCAGGAGCTTGCGGTTTTCTAAGTAGGCAAGCAGGTGTTTGTGGACATGCCTTTCAAGCGGCTTTGATAGAACTGATAATAATGAAATCGGTCGATAGTTGTTAGGGTCAGAACGATCTTTAGTTTTTGGAAGTGGAATGGCTTTAGCGTATTTTAGTTTGTTAGGGAAAGTATGTTGCTTGATACAAAGGTTGTAAATGTACGTAATAGACTCTACTATGTACGGCAGGGATAACTTAGGTATTTGCGGGCTGATGTCATCAGGCCCCGAAGACTTTTTATTTGGTAGTTTACTAATGAGCAAACCCACCTCATGAACTGCTAGCAAGGGAATGCTGAAGGGGTCTGTGTCCGCTGTTCTGTGTTTACAGAATTCAGAAAGCAAGTTAGAACATTCATACTTACTGCTATTAATTGAGGCATTTAGAGTTTCAGCGACTGAAAGAAAATGATTATTAAAAGTTTCTGCAGTAAGACTGCTGGGAATGGTTGTTGATGTGCCAGGGGAGCCTTTAGTTAGAGTGTTTAATAGGCGCCAGATAGTGGAAGTATCCTTACTGTCTTTCACTGTGTCACGGACTAACCTTTTCCTTGCCTCTCTGATCATGTACTTAACACGGTTACGTTGTTGCTTAAATTCAGGAAATAGTTTTCGACTACGCAGATCATCTCTGAGCGCCATCGCTTGCATTATTTCTGGGGTTAACCATGGAGGAAGAGTGTTTGATTTAACCCTCCTCTCACGAAGGGGTGCGTGTTTGTTTAATACAGTTAGAAAAAGAGTGTACCAAATAGAAAGGGCAGTGTCCGGGTCATTGGAGAGAAGTACATCGTTGAACGGAGTATTATTTAAATCAAATAGGAATTTATTATGTTTAAAGTTCTTGAATGATCGATATGTTATGGTTGTATGGCCGTTCTTTTTTGCTTTCGGAATCTTTTTTGACCATGAACAAACAACTGGATAGTGATCACTAACACTTAGATTTGAAACCTCAACATTACTGACGGCTTTGGGTTTATTAGTGTATATGTGGTCTATAAGTGAGCACGTATTCTGAGTAATTCCGGTGGGCGATTTTACTAACTGGACTAGACCAAACAATGAAGATATTGTATCCCACGCAGTGTGATTCTTAAGGAGGTCTATATTAAAATCTCCCATGAGAAGAAGGTCAGCCTTTCTTTTGCACGCTCTGTCAAGGATCTGACTAAAATGGTCATACCATTCAAAAGTGGCGGCAGGGTTTCTGTAAAGGAATCCAACTAGTAGCGGTGTCGATTTAGGGCATTTCACTTCCAGCCACAAACACTCTACGTCTGCTGTTTCCAAGTCCACGCGTCTATGGACTAAATGCTGAATGGAGTTGTGAATGTAGACAGCGGTGCCTGTTTGACCTGGGGACGAGGGATCTCTCCTAGTCAAGGAAAAAGTAGGAATACTAATGGCTTCATCGCTCACACACGAGCTCAGGCGCGTCTCACTAAGCCCAAATAAATGAAACGGTGTGGGATTGCTAATGTAGACAGATATATCGGCAGGGTTGATAGTCATTACTTTTTTCTTTAATGAAATAAATTTTCTTTAATTCTGGTAAAAGGTTAAAGAAATAATTTTTCTTTACTTTTTTTTGAAAATTAAAGAAATAAATTTTCTTTAATTTTTCTTTTTAATGAAATAAATTTGCGTTAAATACAAGAATGATCATTAATTGCTCAGCTCAGACAAAAAAAAGTGGCATGCAGTTGAAAAGTGACACGCCACCAGATTTCCTCCTCTACCCACTATCTAAAACACTATCAGGCCAGATACATGCAATAGTTATGAGAAGGGGGAAGGAAAAAAAAAAAAAAATCTCGGAAAACTGCACAGCGCAAGAAAAAGTCATGCGGCTAAAAATGGAACAATTCAGGCTTGTTTGATCTTATTTCGCGATACTGACAAATCCACTCATCTGCAAGAGCCATAGATCCTCAAGAACCCCAGCAGTCTTGGGTGAGGGGGGCGGGGGGTTGGTGGGTTAATGACGATCTATGCCTACTACAGTTAAAAATGTATACACCTGTGCTGTCCAATCGTTGCAGTACCATCTGCCTTCTCACTCCTGAAACGAAAACCACCCAACTGCAAGAGGCATAGATCCTCATGAGCCCCCGCAACTGCGGGGGCTCATGAGGATCTATGCCTCTTGCTGGGATAGTCTGCGCTCATGTTTCGCTCAAGCAAAGTGGATCTCTTAAGTTTTTCACCTGTCCAATCGTTGCTGTACCATCTGACTTTTTACTCCTGAAACGAAAACCACCAAACTGAAAGAGGCATAGAACCTCATGAGCCCCCGCAACTATGGGGGCTTGTGAGGATCTATGCCTCTTGCTGGGATAATCTATGCTGGTGATTTTCTCAAGCAAAGGGGCTCGTTAAGTTTTTCAACTGTCCAATCTTTGCTGTACGAGTGCCATCTGCCTTCTCACTCCTGAAAAGAAAACCACCCAACTGAAAGAGGCATAGATCCTCATGAGCCCCCGCAACCTCAGGGGGCTCGTGAGGATCTATGCCTCTTCCTGGGATAATCGACGTTCATGATTTTCTCAAGTAAAGGGGATCCGTTCAGTTTTTCACCCAGAGGCATAGATCCTCCAAACCGCCTCAAACCGGCTGCAACTGGGTCAAACCGGCGCGGCTTTGTGCATAGACACCTGTTGTTCGTCGCGGAAAAACGTACTGAAGTAACGAAATTTTTAACGAAAGAAATCTATAATCGTTACTTTTATTTTTTAATTCGTTGAATTTTCTTTAACTTTTTAAAAACATTAACGCGTTAAATTTTCTTTAACCAAAAATTTAATTTGTTAAATCGTTAAATCATTATATCGTTAAATCTTGCAACCCTGTATATCTGTTAGTTTATTGTACAAATGAAAAACATTGAGATGCCCTATTCGCATAACTTTCAAATTTATGTCTATTACGGAGTAAGGCAAATTTGTACAGAACAAACAACAACAACAACAAAATAAAATGTCAAAAGAAGGAAGTATACGTTGAGATTATTAAATGAAACAGCACAAATGTCTATGTATATATAAAGCTGGTAAATAGATAAGACACAATGAAATGATTTAGCAGACTCGTCGGCAGGGAAATAATCCAACTGCTCGAACATCAAAGTCCCGATAGCAAGTTCAGTTAGGCGTATCAGCCGCACACGAGCACAATACTGGCCGGGGTTTGGTAATCCGCTTTCAACTCGATGCTGCTCAGCGAAGTAAAGCGGAGACATAGTTATCACTGGTAAATTGAAGCTTGATTGAATCGTCTTGATTCAATCGAGTTTCCTTCACGCTGATAGTCTGCTGGTATTCGAACAAGAGAGAGAGAGAGAGAGAGAGAGAGAGAGAGAGAGAGAGAGAGAGAGAGAGAGAGAGAGAGAGAGAGAGATGATGATGAAACGTTTTTATTCAGGATAAAAAGTTTTAGGCATAGCAATGCCTATCTTCCAAACTGTCCTGCTACTCTACACATATAAAAATACATCAGACGATACATCAAAAGATAAAACATATGTAAGTAAAAAGACCCACCCCCCTCCCCCCCCCCCCCCCCACCACCACCACTCAGAGGGAGAAAAAAGAAAGAAAGAAAAAAAAAAAAAAAAAAAAAAAAATATATATATATATATATATATATATATATATATATATATATATATATATATATATATACATACATATACATACATATATATACATATATATATATATATATATATATATATATATATATATATATATATATATATATATATATATATATATATATACACAGGTATGAACCTGACATGTTAATGCAGACAGTCGAACTATTACATAATCTGTAGCAACAGTAGAAGAGTATTAGGTAATAGGAAACTTGTCACTAACTGTACTAACTATACGAATAGTAGCATAAGGGAGCCGAACATACTATTACTTCTGAAGTAAATATTTATGGAGGCGATGTTTGAAGACGCTAATCTTACAAATTGATTTCAGGTGTGGAGGTAACATATTCCACGCTTTAGCGCCTGAAAAAGACAGACTGGTTTTACAGATGTCTAATCTAATTTTTGGAAGGTGGATCAAACTATTTCTCGTGTTTGTCCTATTATTGTCGGAAAATAGAGTTTTTAGGTAGGGTGGGGCTTTTCCGTGCATGATCTTGTGCAGTAGAACACAGCGATTAAATTCAAACTGTTTCTTCAATGTTAGTAACTTGAGAGATTTTAATTTTTCATCAGTCGAAGTAGGACTGGGAAGTATTAATTTAATGCCCCGACGATACAAGGAATTAACTTTTTTCATGTGAACTTCGCTGCATCCATCCCAGACGGTAGAACTGTAGTCACAATGCGTTTTGATATGCGCATGGAAAAAGAGTTTACGGATATCAGTATTAACTATATGGCGTAGTTTTGATAACAGGAATAGATTTTTGGAGATTGTTTTGCATATTGAGTCAGTATGCGGCTCCCAGCTTAATTGGTTGTCCACTATAACGCCTAATAAGCGATGCCTAGTTACTTGTTCAACAAGCTGTCTATCTAAGGAAAGTGTTAAAGGTGGTAGGCCATGCTGGTGTTTCTGACGTGTAGTAACTAACATGCTCTTTGTCTTTGGAATACTAATAATCATGTGATTATCACTGCACCAGCCTGCTACTTCATCAAGACTTTGTTGGAGTACCTTATTAATGGTTGTGATATCTTTATCAGATGTGTGTATGGTCGTGTCATCTGCGAACAGATCGCAGTTTGCGTCTAAATGAGATATGCACAGTGGCAGATCATTAATAAAAAGATTAAATAATAAGGGCCCTAGAATAGACCCTTGTGGAACACCGCAAGTTACTAAACCATCAGAGGAATACTTGCCATTTAGCAGTACTTTCTGTGTTCTGTCTCTGAGATAGGAAGATATAAAGGAGACAGTATTTGAGTCAATGTGATAGAATGGTAGTTTTTTTAGTAGGATAGAGTGGTTGACAAGATCAAAAGCTTTTTTCAGGTCAAGAAAGATTGTACCTGATACTTTATTGTCATTTATGGCAGAGAGCCATTTATCAATTAAATGATTGAGGGCAGTTTGGCACGAATGTAGAGGTCGAAATCCTGATTGTGCTGCAGTTATCAGATGGTTTTGCTCCAGAAAGTTTAGAAGATGAGTATGTATATGTCTCTCGAGCGGTTTTGAAATACTGGATAATATGGAAATGGGCCTGTACTCGTTTAGGTTGCATAAATCTTTGCTTTTGGGAAGCGGGATTACCTTCGCTTTTTTCAGCTCGTCGGGAAAAACGTTATGTCTGATCGATAAATTATAAATAAAGGTCAGGGATTCGACGACGTAGGGCAGAGATAGTTTTAAAATCTGACTACTAATGCCATCTGGACCGCAAGACGATTTGGTCTTTAAACTGGAAATAGATTTGCCTACATCTAGGACAGTCATAAGCGGTACTAAAAATGGGCCGCAGGCTCTCTGTTGACTATGGTGACGTAGTTGATGAGAGCAAGTGTAGTTTACAGGGTTAGGTGTATTTGACTTCGCCAGAGTTTGAGCAACAGTTATGAAGTGAGCGTTGAATGCATCAGCAGTAAGATCGGGCGGAATATTAGGCGATCGTTTACTATTACCTTTGGTGAAATTGTTTATTACTTGCCAGACTGAACGGATGTCTTTGCCGTCGGCAATAATTTGTTCTGCATTTTGCCTCTGTGCTTTACGAACTAGAGATTTGACATGGTTTCGCTGCTTCTTGTATTCAGTAAATTTCTTGTCTCGTTTTAATTCATCTCTTACCTCCATTGCTTGTTTTATCTCATCAGAGAGCCATTTTGGCATAACAGGATATTTGACGCGTTTGATGCGCTTAGGCGCGTGTCTATCCAGAACGGCGAGAAACAGCTCGTACCAGCGTGACAGGGCATCGTTAGGGTTTTTGCAGTTTTTTATATCATAAAATGGTACTAAAGATAGTTCATATAAAAAAGCAGTTTGGTCGAATTTTTTAAAACATCTATACATTATGGTAGTGTGTCCTTTGATTGACTGTTTAGCTAACCTAACAGACAACGTAAAACAAACAGGAAAGTGATCACTAATGGAAATATTAGGTACGCTAACATTTTTTACAACGCTGACATTTGTGCTATATACATGGTCTATCAGCGTTGAAGATGAGGAAGTCACTCTAGTAGGTGACTGGACAAGCTGTTTCAACCCTAAAAAATTCAACATGGATCTCCACGAAGTGTGTCCTTGCTTTTGCAAGTCTATGTTGAAGTCTCCCAAAATATGTACATCACCTTTGGACTCCTGAACCACATCCATCATTAACACAAACTCGTCCTGCCAGGAGGCTGAGGCCGCTGGGTTTCTATATACAAAACCTATAAGAACAGGCGAGGACTTGGCCGTTTTAACTTCTAACCACATGCACTCTATATTAGGGGATTCTAAATCACAACGCCTCTTTGCATAGTTGTTGATGGAATTGTGTATGTACACAGCTAGGCCAGTATGTCCGGGGGCAGATGCATCTCGCCTGAGAATGGAGTAATTGTGTATAGCTATGGCATGGTCACTAATGTTAGCTGTTAGACGAGATTCCGTAAATCCAAAAATGTGAAATGGTGAGGACTGGTTTAGGAGAATAGTTATATCTGGTATTTTGTGACAAAGGTGATACACATTAAGATGACCGATATTTAAAGAATGAATGCTGTTGCCACCTATTGACATATTAAAGGCGAACGTATAGATAGTCAAGCAGAACAGAGCAAAAACAATAATAACAGCAAATACAAAAATAAACAAAAACAAAAACTAAAAAAACAATGTGTGGGCTGAAGAGAGAAAAAAAATCGTACAGACACCTAGCGTGTAATTACACAACACAAAGTGTCTAAGTATCCAATTGGTACTAGAGGATTCCAATAGTCAAGAGCTGTAGGCGGTTCAAACCAACTAGCACACGCTCAAACAATCTTCACACGTGACTGCTGGCGGTGACTAGCGCAATCACAGCAGACAACACGCGGTCAAAACAATCCGTCACTCCTTTGTTTGGATTAGCTGTGTCGCCAACTGAGAAACCACTCGAGTATATTATTGTTTCAGCCTGCACAGACGCACTGGTTAGCTTTTCTCCGGAAAGCAGGGATAAGCAAGGTTGTCAAGCAACGCAATAAAAGTCCACCGTGCTTTATGTTATAGTCCAGTCACAGGTTTAAAGATAGGTCCCTTTGGGTCCATGCAACACCATACGTAGTTGTAATAGTTACGAAGGGGGAAAAAAAAAAAAAAAAAAAAAAAAAAAAAAAAGTCACATTCGTGATATAAATGAGACGTCATGCAACAGTCTGTGATAATAAGTTTATGCATGAGCAAATCACCTTGTCAATCTAAAACGTCATAAAAAGTCTGTATGTCTGAAAGTCTATGTTTACTATTAAAAATAAAGCAATGGATGACATCATCCTCCACTCCAAATATCAGATCAGCGCTGACATTGTGTCGAAAAGACTCTCACAACAGTTAATAGAAAACGTTATGAAGATCCTCTGTCACACAATGTTGTATCGGTATGGTTTCATTCGCTAAGTCATTGTTTATTATTGTGTCGCAGTGACTCACATAAAATCAAGCTTAGATGATGTTATGAAGAGTCTCTGTGACACAATTCTGTATCAATATAGTTTCATAACCTAAATCATGGTTTCCATTGTGTCGCAGCGACTCACACAATACCAAGATTCATTAGTGTTAGGAAGAGTCTCTGTGATACAATCTTGTATCGGCATACTTTGTATCAGCGTAGTTTGATATGCTAAATCATCGCATATTAGTGTGTCGCAGTGACACAAATAACATTAAGTTTTGTTAATGTCATCTAAGAGTCTCCGTGACACAATTGTTGTGAACTGTACTGTACTGTTTAATAAATCGTTGCAGCATGCACTGTGTCGCAGCGACTCACATAACATTAAATATAGTTAATGTTATAAAGAGTCTCTGTGACACAATCTTGTATCGGCACTGTCTGACGAAATCGAGGTTTGAATTTTGCCGCACTGGCTGTACTTAGCATGAGGTATTGGTGATTCCACGAGGATTCACTGCAACACAATCATGTACAAACACAGGCAGTGTGCTTATGCACTGGGCCTGGATGAATAAATAAGCTGTGCGATTTGTCTCAAGACGTGGTCCGGGAGGTGAAAACTGTCAACACAAGCAGGGCCAGCACGACCCCAGGCGTTAGTAGAAGATGGCGGAGCCGGCGTGACTGCAGGACTTGGTCTCGTAGGACCCAAGGGCGGAAAGTCAGTCGGCTGAAAGTTTGCTGGCTGATGTCCCACGAAAACCTGTTGGGGACGCGGATGGTGGGAAATTGCGTCACCCGGCTGTGGGCGGCACATTGCTGGCTGCTTCAGTTGACCTGATAAGGCCTGATCGTGGTGGACTGGCCCCTCAGACCTGCCATGGTCGTGTCTCCGAGTCAGGTTGTGGCCACGCCCTTCTGACCTGTCAGAATGGCACGGCTGTAGACTGTTGTGGTCAGACTGGTCCTTGTAGATTGCCGCGCGACTTTGGCCGCGGTGAGGTGCAGAAGGCCGGTATTCACCATACCGTATGTTGAGGGCCATGCGTTTGGTGCCCTCGGCGCTGGGGTGTTTCCTGTCGCCGTCACGATAGAGGGCCTGACGGGGGGCGAGGTTCCTGGTCAAGAAGGTGGCAGTGTGGTCGACTATGGCGATATCCGCTTGTCTGCAGGCTGCGTGGAGGTTGTCGTTGGATTTTGTTGCTGCTGCAAACAGGGGGTGGCGCTGACCAAAGGGCGGCATGATGGTGGACGCCTGGAGAGACGCCTGCGGGAACTTCCTGGCAAGCAGGTTGATCAGCTGTAGCCACGTGTTGCAGGAAACTGGCGCATTCATGTTTTGGCAGCTGTTAATACCAACATGAAAGGTGACGTGGCGCACATGTCGGACAGGTTGGCGCGTGCCAAGCCACTTGAGGAGATCGCTGACTGTCAGGCCTGACACCGCCATGTTCTGCACGACAAAGTCCGGCGCCGACATTTTCCGGTCGTCAATGAACCGGATGACCGAGTCGCCAAGGAGTAGAGCGTGCGATTGCGGGTTCACCTTCGCCAGGCACAACTTTTCATAAGGTGTCAGCAGCTTGGTGGTGTTGATTGCAATGTCTGAAGAACCGGGTTTCGAACTGTCAGATTTTCTGGTTACATCACTTGTTCTGTTGTCACTTTGCTGCGCGTCGAGGGGAGCAAAACGGTTGTGAGTAGTGACGCCGAACAGTGATTCAAAAGGTGGGGGGCTACTCGACCGGCGGGAGTCAGGATCTAGGGTATTAGACGCATGACTGGTAGGAGACGGGGTGGCTGGGGGCCGGGGGCCAGGTGAGGGAGACGTGGAGGATAGTGTTGATTTCATTTGCGTCAGCAGTTCAACATGACTTTTCAGAGTACCAATCGAGGCACCCTGTGCATCTTTGGCAGCAACAAGTTTTGCCACCTGTTTGGCGATGGCTTCCTTCTCCGTAGCTAGTTTAAGGAATTCGGCACCTGTGGCCTGTTCCACTTTGATTAGGTCTTTCTCAACAACAGAAAGACCATGTTTGATTTTGACCTCATTGTCTTTCACTTGGGCGTCGAGTATGTTCTGTTGCTGACGGAGTTTGTCACATTCAGCCTTGACACTAGCCATCTGATTCTTCACGGTTCGTAGTTGAGATTGAAGTTCATTGATGTGAGCCTCTGCGGTTTCCATTTTTTTATGCATCTGACACATATATCGTAGGGCGGCTGGCAGGGTGGCTAATTGTGCAATGGGGAGGGGCATGTTGGGAATTGACGGAGTACTAAGATTTAGCGGGAAAACAAGCGGACCACTATGTGTGACGATTCTCTCACCGTCTGATACGACCGCGAGGTGGTGGTCAGGTCGGATGGCCAGGGTGGGACTGGTATGTATGGCCACCACTGAATGGCCATTGTTGTCAGCGGGGGCTCCTTTGCTGTCAGAGCAGTCAAGCGACAGGAGAAGGGCTTGCTGGGCGGAGTCAGCAGGTTGGCTAGGTGGGGACTGGGTCGTGTCAGGGGGTGATGTGCCGCTAAAAGTCACCACACCATTGCTGTGTGGAGGTGAGAGATTGGAGGCCTGGGGGTACGTGTCGACTTTGGCGGGAGAGGGCGGTGGCAGGGCCAGCTGATCGGCGGGGGGTGTTAGGGATGGAGACTGCTAGGCAGACAACATTTTTTCCACACAGTCTTTGAGCGGTTCAAATTCTTTATCTATCCAGTCTTGGCAGCGTGCTCCCTGGGCTCTGATCAGACAAGTGGTGTAAAAGATAGTGATAGCGACGGCGAGTTTCTTGCCTGGGCCCCTGTAGACTCGTATCAGGGTACTATGTAGGGCATCATTTTGCAGGGGAAAGATGGCAGAGTCTATTTCGTCTTTGTCACTGTCCTGGTCAATCCATTCGGCTCTGTAACCAGGGGGCAGGGGGTGTTTGATGTAACGTTCATGCAGAGCTAATCTCCACAGTTGAACTCGCGTAGAGTCCGTCTCAAAATTCTTTTGTATGGGGTCCTCAGTGGAGTTGATGTTTTGAAGTGTGGGTTTTGGAGTCTTGGCGGCGGCGCGTGTTATGCGATGGGTGGACATAGTGTACAGGAGATGCGGTGGAGGGGGTGGAGGGGTGATGTCTTCGCTCAGCGCGTCAAGTGATAGGAACCATGGCGGTGGTGGAGGGATAGGGAAGGGGGGGGGTGGTGGTGGAGGGAAGGGGTGGTGGTGTGCTACATACTAAGTTCCAGCACAGAGCTTGTCGTCCATTGTGAAAGGAAGGTGTACTGATGAGAGGGTGTAATGGTGGCCGGAGGGAAGATGGTGGGGTAGTCAGCAGGCAAGCCAAGCGGTACACGGCAAGATGCTGGGCATGTTATACACACATAGCGTGCTCGCGTAAAACATTGCGCTCAGCTCTGTGCTGTCAGTGGGCGGTATCGAGGGAGGCTACACGCGCGGCTCCTTATCTTTCGGCCCGCGCGCGCGCGCCTGAGACCTTGAACAGCCGTGCCAGTGGATGAGGGGGTGCAATCAGTAAGGGGTGAACGTGTCAGACTGCAGCCCCGAGGGAGGGGGAGGAGAGAGGGGGTGGGTAAAGGCTATAGTGGGCGAGGAGGAGTTGGGGGCTACACGGCGGCCACGCCATGGCCGCCATCACAGTTTTCAAATGTGAGCATTGTTGAGAAAATATAGTTCCAAATTACTCACGTTCAGTCTGTCCAATTTGCACAAAAACACACCATCACAATCCTCGTTCACTCATGAAATCACACACCAAATATCACTTAACATACTTCTGTTAGTCCATGGAAAAGGGTGAACTAATGCCCACGATGTACTACTACGGCCGTGAGCGCCGAGAGAGAGAGAGAGAGAGTAGAGAGAGAGGAGCATGGTCAGCAGCCGGCCGTACACCAAACGCGCTGCCTGGGATTTTTGTCTTTGCTTTATAATCGGTATGCGGATTTTTTTTTTTTTTTTTTTTTGCACCTGGAAGTGCAGATCGTTTCAGCACGAAGTAAGGCGACGGTTAAAAACTCCGGTACAGGATGATAATGACTCGGTGAGGAAATATCCAACAAAGGAAGAAACACTCCTTAGAATACTTTCTGGATCCTATTATTGCAATTTACACTGTAGGTATTTATTCTATTTCTAGTTTTCACCGTCTTGGTATCTGTCTCCACAGTTTTTATAATAAGACGTACATATTACTCCTCTGGAGGTATATAACGCCCTCCTGAATGGCGACTTAGCTGCCGATAGTCTACCTAGTATGTCAACACGAATAACGCAGAGTTTGTACTAGTATAGTCTGGATCTAGTTGTTTGAATTCCCGTTTTCGAATGAAGAAAATTAATATATTCTGCGCGCAAAAAAATAAAAAAAATCAAAAAATCCCGACACCTGTACACATCAGATACTCCGCTGAAAGAAAACCGTGTTAAATATAAATGCCAAGAATAAAATTGTTTTCCTCCCTGCGTCACACGACCAGTCACTTTAGCGCAAACCGTACCATGTGACCGTGATATAAAAACCCCTGTAGCGAAAAATGGCAGATTTTTTGTAGCATTCTCTATGACGCATCTTGGATGTGAGTTATGTTTCTTAAAAGATCAACAAAACGTTCTAAAGTGAAAAGTTGCAAAGTGTTGTTCGAAACAAGCACAAAGTACTGGAGACGGCAACGTCATGAAATATTTTAAATTACGTCATCAGTCTATTATGTATAAATGTATATTCCTTTGACGTCAGTCATGTCTGGCCTAATCCAGGTCGGAAGATGTCTTCTTGATTTCTTTTACGAAAATAGTGGAGGAATGAAAACAAATACGTTATTTATCGTGCTTTGTGTATAGTGTTGCTGAGTGTGTATTTTCGTTTTAGTTATTGAATTTGTTGCTCTGTGCTTTGGTGAAATTGTGGCATGTTGGTGGCTGAGCAGACGACAGTGTGTTGTCTCTGATTGGTTTAAAAAAAAAAAAAAAACTCGCCGCTATTTTTGTTCCGTGGTTTCCCAAACTGTAAAAATGCTCGGTGCATGGTGATGAGATGGATTTGGCGAAGGCTTTTGCTATTTGCGCTGTGTAATTAGTGGTGAAATATTGTTTAAGTTGGCTCCTCACGTCGTAAAAAAATAAGGCAGAGGATGTGTATTACGTCAAATAGGACTACTTTAGTGCGTTTTTTTCTGCTATTTTGTCGAACCGAGTTGCTGTCAACACTCAAAAACGAGGTCCTAACGCGTCATCGAGATGGCTATAAAACGTCCGCCATTTTTCGCTACAGTGGTTTTTATATAACGGTCACATGGTACAGTTTGCGCTAAAGTGACTGGTCGTGTGACGTAGGGAGGAAAACAATATAAGTTATTGGTCGGAGGGGTTCGCTGCACGGACCCTCGTAGGCCTTAGGGAGGTCAAAGGAATCATTGTACCCCTCAGGCGTTCAAAGCACGATATTGCCAAAGTTCTCTCTTCACGTCACTCGATACGGGATTATTTGAAGAAAAATATCTCACGAATTTTCGAAGACTATCTGACATCATGTCAACGCTGTAAAATAAAATCTTACCTTAAAATTCATCTCAGTACTAGTCCTGCTGTTAACAACGAGCGTTTTGGGGTATTCCTTTTTCCAGATATCCAAACACACATAACACTTTAGAATATAACAACGACAATCTGCTGCACACTCGAAGCATCCCCTTCAGTCATCTTGAATCTAAACTAAAGCACAAGGCACCATGCTGACGTGCACAAGCTGTCACATGGTCAAATGCCGATCGCTTCATCAAAAAGTTCTTAATTTTTCTGAATCACACAGCAGTCAAGAAGCACTGTCACTGTCATACTTTGACGACCTTTTGTAGACATTGCAGCTTGAATCATTCTGTACACAAGCCAAGATTAACTTTTTACTCGCGAAACTTGCGCTTCACACGGAATCATGCTACATCACACTCTGTCTCGTAAAGACGGGGAATCCCCGCGGGCAGAACATGTATATTCAATGGTGTCACCTATCCGCCACAACAGCGACCGTCTTCATAAACTGATTTTTTTCTAAACAATAAACGGAGGAAGGAAAACAAATACGTTATTGGTCGGAGGGGTTCGCTACACGGACCTTTGAGGGCCTACAAAGGTCCGTGTAGCGAACCCCTCCCACCAATAACTTATATTGTCGTCGATGCGTCACCACTAGTTCGAATTGTCAAATTTGATTCGTTAGCAGCATAAAAGATATATATTCTTGCATCAGCCATGCTGAGAATCTCATTCGAGTGGTTTTAAAATCTTATCCTACGAGCGAAAGCGAGTAGGATAAGGTTTTAAGACCACAAGAGTGAGATTCTTAGGATCATCTTACACCGATGTAAGAATCTATTTTGCACTCACCTCTTTCTTGGCATGAATCTGACGTAAGTTGGCTTTCCGCACACGCCTAGCCACAACACAGCGGCAATTGTGTCTTGGCAAAAATCTTGACGTAATTTACTTTGTAATGTAACGTCAATATTTTGGATGCCAGACGAATGTTCCTACATGATGATGTGATAGCGCAATTCATGACGCCAGAGTGCCAGTCGTCGCAATGAAATGATGTCATTGCACGTGAGCTAAAAGCAGGTCAAGTTTCAATATCGCGTGTGCCCGTACCTTTTTGTAGACCAGACTTTCTACAAGACATTTTTGTGCACGCTTGCTTAGCCGCTTACGCAGCAAAGATGTATCACACACGTGTGATACAGCCAAGCTGTATCACACGTGCGTCATACAGCTTTTCCGCTCAAAGGCAGCAAAGAAGGTGTGTAAGAAAAGTAAAATCTTAGTGTTGCTTATAACATAGTGACACAAATAGTTTAACCTTCACGATTGTAAAAAAAATATTAGCCTTTGATAAATGTGGTAAATTTACTCACATGAGACCCAGGAGGCGCTAAAGTTTAGCTTTTTTGATCCTTTGGCAAGGTGCATTCTGACGTAGGCGACGTTCTGTACAGCCTTGGGCAGGACGGATATTGACTGTAGAGATCTGACTTCTGACAGAAGCGTGTGACCATCACCGTCCACCAACTGTAGTCGTTGTTGCACAAAGACACAAAAACGAAAACTTAGTAATTTGGAATATATATATACCGGATCCATGTTCCACTATCTGTCACGGGTTTTGACACAAAATAAGTAAATAAGAAAAATAAGTACTTCAGGAGGCAAGCAGCTTACTGTTCTGCTCCCTCACCCACTCGTTCACTCACTACAAAGTACAAACAGAATGTCATAACAGAAACGGTTTACTCACTGAGAGGAAACTGTCGTTGGACTGCTCTAAGGTGTCTACCCCTTTGAAGAAAAAGCGAATGTATCTGTCTGGCGTCGTGATGATTTTCCACACACAGTCTATGTCGTGAGTGTAGTTATATCCAGTTTTGTACCTGGGGTATGGTAGGGTGCCCGAGTCCTCCGTACTGTAGCCACCGCAATCGTCAGGTACTGAACGAACAAAATGCCATATTCTAAAGTGTAATAGGTCGTTGATAAGAAGTCAGAGCAGATAAGGAGGACGAAGAAGACTTTTTACAATTGACATTAACCTCCTTGTATATACGGCCTTCGTTACTGTAGCACTACTGGTGGATGTATACAGGAGGGAGTAAACAACAAGAAACTAACTACTAAACAGGAGGAGGCATCAGGTCTCCACTTACCGCGGGTTCTTTGCCCAAGAAACTGAAAATACAAACTTCAGACTGACACGTTAGACGTAAGCTTATAATCCAGCAATTGCAAACTATGCACTAGATACCCTTGGCACAAAACAATAGTCCATAAGCTAGCCCGATCTGCCGTGCACCTCCCCCCCCCCCCCCCCCCCCCCCCAAGTACTCAATAAGATGGTTTCAAAGTGTACCGTTATATGTCCTGAGATGTTTAAGCCATGTTCCCTGAAAATCCTTAGGAACACACCAGAGATATAGCCGATGGCGCAAGGGTACCCCCCATTCAAGCTCTTCACAGATGCTAAAATGAGGTTGAGAAACATTTTTTTCAGGCAATATTATGTTAATGCACACCTTCTGCATCCTCTGCAAAAAACAGAATGAAAAACATATTGAATCTCTGGCTCACAGTGAAGGTATTTGTGCACCCAGTAAACGGCCATTTCCCGGAAATCGCAAAAATGACGAGGTCATCGGTGTGGGTACACAAGTGTCAGGGTACACATGTACTGATGTTCTCCGGCATCCCTTTGACATACTTTTCCACGAGAATGTAAAATAAACCTTCCATACTCGCTATGCTGTCGAAATCAATGCGGGTTCCGCTTGACCTGCTACCCTGAGTAACGATCGTGCTGGGGGCGTGTCTTGTTCGACTCGGTCTCCGCGCCAAGCGACTGAGCCAGCGTCACCTAGTTTGACCTTTGATCTGTTATCCCTCGAAAACACGAAACAGAACAGTGGTATTTATACCCACTTTCTGCACTGCAATTTCACATCTCGCACATCGAAGTCTACGTAACTGAAAGCATCTCTGGAAACGACAAATGCACCATCGCAGCAGAAACACTACCTCTGTGAATCGAATGAATGAGAGCCCGCACAGACACAAACGTGTCACGACTAGCGATGTCAGTGCCCCAATTTTGACACACACCGTAGTTTTCAGATCTTTGCAGCATAAAATCTGATGAACTAGCTCGTAACTTTATGATAAAACAGGTTTAAAATCTTGCGAAATCAGTAAAAGATAAATTCTACTGAAGATCATGAATTCTGAAAATCACTAGCGCTCGCGGAACTATATCGACAAAGACCGTAGCCGGATTCCGGATGGGCGGTCAATCCAAGCTCTATATTCCCTTGTCCGATGTCAATTCTACTTAAGGGTATCTTGTCTCACTTTCTCTTTCTTCTCTTCAATTCCGAGTCTGTCGTTGTCGGCCTGCACGAGTCGACTGATACTTTCTTTTTTACTTCGCTGGTTCATCCGCCATCTTGTCTCTGATTGATTATAATTATGCAGATGACCTAAGGTCGTATAGAATGGTTATGACGTCAGCAACCATCGCCTATCAGCAGCAATCTTTTTATTAGGTGCAGTCACAAGATTCCGGCGGCCTCTTTTCGCTTTGAACGGACGAAAGAAAGCATTTGGTGGAACAATAGGGTGGTCACTGTCTAAGTGGGTGTGTATACTGAATCCCAGTAAAACCTTTTTTGGGGGGAACTGAAGCATTAATAAAGGTCGGTCGTGCCCCTTTAAATGGGTTGGTTGGTTGGTTGGTTGTACATTGCTTAACGTCCCGACAGCAACAAGACTTTTTCAGGACGTGCCTGCACTGCTTGTGAACAAAACACTAAACAGAATATTGAATTATGTCGCCAGCCGGTCTAATACGCTAAATAAACATAAGACCATTTAGCAACACACATCCAATATCAAGAGCTATAGGCAGTGCAGACAGTAGGGAGAGTTTAAAAAAGGAAAATACTGGTGAATGAACCAAGGGTAGACAGAAACACATGCCCCAGAATAGAGGGGAAACCCCACTCTGTGGGGCTGACCAGGGTGACCCTGGGAACTAAAAAGTAATTAACCTCACCCAAGTCCCCCAGGGCAGACCCGGGTGGGGGAATTTTAAATGGGAAAAAGCCATCATTCACCACGAACGTACCGTAAAGGATGCAGTCTTTCCTTATTTTCTTGCACTTTATGCTCACATTATTGAAATTTAATAGGTAAAGAAAGGTCAAAATAAAATGGAATAACTTTAGTAGTTTTTAAAATTAATTTTGTGTATTTTTACAACTTGGGGGTAGGGATACAAAATCAGCCACTGTGGCGCTCACAGTAATCACAGCATCACCTAGTCAAATTTATTATAATTGTGACATCATGTTTTAATGATGTAAGCCTGAAAATGGACTGTCAGTGCTATAGAAAATGTCTGAAGGCATCTGACACATTATTTTTGTCTTTTTTTGCGATTTCGCGGAAATGACCGTTTACTGGGTGCACAAATACCTTTACTGTGAGCCAGAGATTCAATATTTTTTCATTTTGTTTTTTTGCAGAGGATGCATAAAGTGTGCCCTTAACATAATTTTGCCTGATTTGGGCTTCTGGAATGAATTCTGATTTATTTAGAGTAAAATGTTTCTCAACCTCATTTTAGCATCTGTGAAGAGCATGAATGGGGGTACCTTTGCCCCATCGGCTATATCTCTGGTGTGTTCCTAAGGATTTTCTGGGAACATGGCTTAAACATCTCAGAGTATACTAAGGTACACAGTGAAGCCCATCTTATTCAGTATTGGAGGGGGGGGGGAGAGGGAAAGGAGGGGGGAGGGGGGTGCACGGTAGACAGCTTATGGACTACAAAGGTAAAGATGCACATTTCAGAATAATGCATTGGTCTCAGTTTTCTTTGTTTCTTTCTTTCTTTATTGTTGTTGCTGTTTTGTTTTATCGTTTCTTTTGTTTGTTTGGTTTGTATTTTCTTTCTTTCCTTGTTTCTTTCTTTCTTTTGTTCTCTTTTCGGGGGAAAGGGGTGGGGGAGGGGTTGGGGGGGGGGGGTGTTTGCGTGTGTGTGTGTGTGTGTTGGGGGGGGGGGGGTCAAAGCAAAATAAGAACTAAATAGTAAGATTGTGTAACTACGTACGAGGTTCTTGTAAGTATAGTGCGATCAATACGCACCCCCTTCAAAACACTCTATTCCGGCGTCATCATCATGTGTACACTGGGGCTCTGCTTCTTTATATGGGCAATGCGTCACATTGGCCTCAGTTCCATTGCACTGCAGCTGGCTTCTGAATATTGCCCCCTTTTTAGACACATCAAACTTGTACGCAACTTCATGTGCGGGGATCGGGGATCCGCCATTTCTGGAACAAGTGTTAAGCGAGGCATTGTATCAATAATTCTTGAATAAAACACTTCACCTCAGAGTGCCACTAGATCTTTTCTATTGCACTCAAAAAGTAATGACAATTAAATGCTTTTTAGCGTCAAGAAGAAAGCAGAAACCATCACACTCAGCTAGAAGGATTAGTTCATTTTCATCACGCATGTACGCAGGTTTTGTTAAGCATATTTTATTAAATGCCATATAAAACTGAAACCTGTGTGAAATATATTTGTGTAGGCCCATGGCCCTTTAATGATTCTTCAGCAGGACAACACCTGTCTTCACATAATTATAGCCAAAACTGTTCGAGCCCAGATTAAGCAAACACAGAAAAGCACTGTGACCTGGCAAGCAAATTCAAGACATGATGCTGGGCAAACAGGATGTACTATAACGCAGACGTTAACGCCTTCTCAAAGCACATGCGACCGTACAGGAGCTTAATATTGCCCTTATCGAGCAGCGGGGGAACGTTCCACGCGTCGTCTATGCGCGTCTTGCGTGTTAGATGAAAAGAAGGTGCCAGGTGAAGGCGGCCATGTCCGATTGAGAAATTTCTGTTCGGGTGTGATCAGACCCATGCACTGATCCCGCCCAGCATAAAATTTGGTTTCTTTTGTCGCTTTGGAATTCGGTCTACAAATAAAATAATTTTGTTTGGACAAAAAAGGAGTTTTTATTTGTTTGAAAAAAAAAACACCAAAAAAAAAAATCGCGCAACTGTATTTTGGGGAAGACAGAGTGACCTGTATCCGTGTGATAATACCCTGCACATCTCCTGCCATTGAAAGGGCTGTCTCAAGGTTATAATAATAATAATAATAATAATAATAATAATAATAATAATAATAATAATAATAATAATAATAATAAGGGATTTATAAGGCGCCTATACATTAAGTTGCAAAACCAAAACCACATGTACAATTACACAAAAGAACAGAAAATGACTAAATACATGAACGCTGATAACTAAGATGGGAAAAGATGGGTTTTAAGACTATGTTTAAAACAGACACTGGACTCAATGTGTCTCAAGGATTTAGGGAGATCATTCCAGATTGATGGACCCTGGTCAGAAAAAAGATCTCTGCCCAAATCCTTTAGTCCTTACTGTAGCAATTCAAAGGATTTTATTGTCATCAGAACTGCGCAACTGCCTGGAAGGGATATAATAGTGAATGAGCTCTGAGAGGTAAGTGGGTCCTGTGCCAAAAAGGAAAACATGATAAATGGACACGATTTTGTGTTTAACTCTCTCCTTGACTGGCAACCAGTGGAGAGCGTGCAGGATGGGGAAGACATGGTCTGACATTTCGCTTTCATGACCAGACGTGCGGTTGAATTTTGGACTCTCTGGATCCGATCAAATAGATACTGCGGGCATCCATATAAGAGAGAGTTGGCATAGTCAATGCGAGACAGAACAAATGCATCAGAGTTTTTGTAGCTTCGAAGGTAAGAAACTGTCTAATGGAACTTATACGACGCATCTCCGAACAGGCTGCCCTGCAAAATTTTAATCACCTGTTTATCCCCTGGACAAGTCATGCTCAATTGCAACACCCATATTCTTCACTGATTGAGAGAACCTGATAGTGGTGTTCTCAATCGTGATATGCTGAGGTAAAGCTGTAGAAGAGGTCATTCTGGGCGATGCAATGAGCATGGCTTCCGTTTTTCGCGCGTTCAGTTTGAGCTTACTTTCAGATATCCAGTCTCACATCAAGAATGCAATGTGACGCGCTATGGATGATATCGTCGACCTGACTCGCACTACCTGACTTATAAAGCTTTGTATCATCACTGTAAGCGTGATATGAAACAGCAATAATACTAGACAAAGGTTATACATGCAGTAGAAAAAGCACTGGGCCTAATAATGAGCTTTGTGGGAACTGACCACGGAGGCAGGCAGGTGCAGAGACATGGCCATCAACAGACACAGTCTGTATTCGCTCAGTAATGTAAGAGTGGAACCAAGACGGGGCAGTACCGTCAATGCCAAAACAAGCTGGAGACGATTATTCAGGGTAGTGTGGTCGATCGTGTCACACGCGCTAGAAAGATCTAGTAAAGCGAGCACTGACACCTTACCATCATCCAGAGCAAGTAACAAAGTACCGTTTTCTTTCAATACACTTTGTCCCTGGTCATAATGCTCGCAGACACAACCCGTTCATCAGGTCATACAACTAGTCGGCAATTTCTTATCTGATTTATGAATCGGATTTTCAAGAACTGTGAACGTAGTGGTACTACGTATTAGAGTTGTTGGCCGCGACTTCACAACATTGTTTAATGGCAGTCGTCGCAACAATAACAAAGAAAAATAATTATAAAAAAACTAATAAAAAAATAAACAAACAATCAAACATCGCGTCCTGTTAAAATATCTAGGAATTTTGCTCTGTATACGTGGTCTCTTGAAAAGCATAAATCCAAATGTAGAGACACTGGCCTCAGTGAGTTTCAGTCGACAAAGCACAATGTCCTGTTTTGGGCTGTCTCATATTATTATAAATACAAAACAGCACTCGTAGAGAAACTGTATAGGAAGTTTCGGTCAGTGCTAATTCCATTTATATTACCATTCCAACCAACTACAAAATATTTTCGTATCCTCACCCTTGTCCAAACAGTTCCCTGCAGACTACATGCGCATTGACGTACTGGTGAACGTAGTTGACTGCCTCTCTGCGACAAACCGTGCCCCATACGCCGTTAATAAACAGCTCCATGCGACCTTGATGGGGGTCACCGGTGCCATGTAGGCGAACAGTTCGAGCTATCGTCACGTCTGAAATCAATAGTGTTAAAAATTCAAACATGGCGACACTGCAGACGAAAAAGATGGTAACCATCTTGTTATTTAACAACCGGACCATTGTCTAATAAGTATTCATATCTTTTCTACATAAGTACATGTATACATAATCATCATGCCCGTCCCTATATCGCATTTCTACAAAGAAATGTATTAAATGCATTTCAACTTGTCCCATTTCAGTTTTGTTATAAAACCAACTAATAAAACAATCAACCAGAAAGATGTTTTAGAAAATAGGACAAAGACATCTGATGATCTTTTCCTTTTAAAGTATGTAAAGACTTTTTGCTCGTTTGTCGTGTAATTGCTGATTTTTAATTCCATCGGACAAACGAAATATCGTCTAAATTTCACTTCATTTGGGAGTATCTGCTAATGATATGAAAGCGGACAAGTTTAATATTTTCTCTATCGATATGATATTATTCTTTTAAATCTTGTATTTTTTTTTCTGAAAGCGACATAACAGCCCTTTCCTCCTTTCCTTGAGAACTTACTGTTGTTGCAGCTGATGCCAATGGCCTTCATGGGGTTACAGTTCGTCTCTTCATCCGTAATGACGCACTGTGATATTAAAGTCTCCGTCCCTGCACATCTGATCCGTCCTCGGTAAGTCTCGCCCGGTGCAGCGCCGTATGATCCGCCATAGAACATCAAAGCTCCCTCTCTAATGGTTATAACAACAACTTTTAAATAAATAAATAAAAAGACTGACCTGAAAATGATACTTTGTTGTGTTCCTCTAATTATATCAATCTTAATAAAAAAAATAAAAGAAGTGCTGATGTAATTGTTATTTATTTTGATATTTAACCTGACGAACCTTGATCTTTACGTGTTATATTCTGGAGGGGGAAAAAACACCACACACACACAAAACACGACCACCAAACAATGAAAACTGTTGTGTGTCGTCCGGATTAGCATGAATAGGTAATCACTACACTGTCACATCTGTCAGTTTCTAGATTATAAATTATTCACGACGACCCGGAAGTCAGAAAGCAGTTTTCTTTCAGTTTTAGAATATACCACGTACAGATCTAACCAGCGGGTGTTCTTACCCGGAATAACCACTCTGACGACAGATTACGGGTGCGACATTCGTGACGAGGTCTCCACACAGACTGATCCACACGCCTTCATGAAACCAGTCCACCCGCCCCTCGTATTTCTCTCCGGTGGGTCCGACCAGGCGCACGTCGCCTTAAATTCAAGAAACACAAAATATATGCTTGTCTGTGATTTTGGACCTTACGGCTCCAGGCCGTAAGGTCCAAAATCAAAGACCAGCACGCAAATACAGACATCGGGTATTTCAAATCGACAGCGAATCCACTATTTTATGTTGTTTTGTCCTGAGTTTGTTATAAGCGAATGAATTCACGTTTCAACGGGAAAAACGTGCTATCGGGACCTCGACTGAAACAGTGTTTGTTAGATGCGACCTATGTTGTATCCGACCTTGTTATCAGCAAAGTCGAATTTTATTGCGTGAAGTAATTTTTTATGAAAAAAAATATAAAGTTAAAACTAACTTTCATCTGAACAGAATTGTAACTCCGAACCCCTTCAATGTCGACAAAAACGAAACAGGAACCATCTGCAAGAGGAATAGCTCCTCATGAGCCCCTGCAGTTGCGGGGACTCATGAGGATCTATGCCTCTTACATCACTTTGTATGAATGTTTATTGGACGGCTTGGACTCTTTTGGGTTAAAGTAACAAAGATTTCAGAAACAACATTTGCGTCCACTGGCAGCGACGGGGTTAAGATCTAATAGGACATGTCGGCACACTTTTGTTTATCACCGAATAACACCTTTTTTAATGTTATCGGAATCGGCCATCTAATTAATATTTTGTGAGAAGGAGGACAAGAAAATATGCTTCAAGTTCATGTGTTTTAAATGTGGGGTGGATTATCAATGTTCGATTGAAACATGCGATTTACCTATCTACCACAAAATAGAGCGATGACTGAATAATTAGCTCGAGCACATGCTAAAGTGAAAATGTGAAGTAACACGACTCATGCATATTGAAATCACGCATGTATGGAGTAGGGAGGTGCGCCGTTTCAACTTTAAAATTAGAGTTTGACGTCATGTCAGGTACAGGCTTCTTTTTCACACTAGTAATAGAAAGCAGTGGTGGCATCTTGCAAATGCACAAGAGTTTTGTTCAAGTGTCTACAGTGATTTTAGTGGAATGCCTGGCAGAAACAGAAGATGGGTTTCTTGTGAATTATGGGATTGGTGTGAAGATAATTATCGGGTTTGCTGGCATCTCAAGCACATTTGCAAGAGGCTTCAAGCGTAAACATGTCGCGGAGTAAGTCCACTTTGAAGGTTGTTTTGGTCACATTTCAGCCCACAAAAAGACACCTGGCATAAACTTGTTAGGCAATAGGGCTCTCGTGGGTTACCCACAAGAAAAACCTGTTCAGCTCGCATGTTATTTGGTGGAGCCGAGTGGCTCAACCAAATAACATACTCAGTAAACACTTTTCTGCAATCCACTCGAACCCTATTATCTACACACTATGTGTTCATGCTGATTTTTTGTCAGGAAAAAGAATAAAAATGTTCTTATAGTGAGAGTAGCATACATATCAACAGAAATATTATGAATGCAAAATGAAATATGAACATTAAAATGTAGCTTACCCTCTTTCGCTTCTTCTAAGGCTCCTGGAGTGAACAGGAAACAGCACAGAGCGAAGGCGTTTTGCCAAGAGTAGCGTTTGACTGAAATTTAAAATCAAATAAAAGTGTTCTATCCGACTTTGTGAGCATTGTATCACAACAGCTTGTTAGAGAATTATTTTGATATAAAATGCACGCGCGTTCAGTGCGTTTGCAATGCCTGTGAACTAGGTTTATTTGCAAATATTTTAAGACAGTGACAAATTTTACAATTAAAATATATTATTGCTGTTTGTTTGTTTTTTTGTTTTTTTTTCTCTTTCTCATAAACAGCGTTTACTTAAGCCCCCTGTTTGTTGCGACTCTTAGGTATGTTAGGCCCAGTTGTAAACGAAAAAGTTTTAAAGTAATCAGCTGAAATAACTACCTTTCCTGATCCTCTCATACATACAATTGCAGATTACCATGAATGACGTTCACTTCACAAATAACGCACTTTACGTATGGTCCGATCGCGTTTTGGCAGAAGTATGCATTATGGGCCGATTGCTCTGAAATTTGGCACCGCGGTAAAAAATCGTGATAAAAGAAAATTCCACACGTGGGGCATCGAAGATTTTGCTTAATGTTACCATGGCAACCAATATTAATAATGATCGATACCATATCCTATGTATACCGTTTTTCGGTGATAGAAATAACATTTTGCAATCTTTACTATGGATTTCAGGTCGTCCGTCATTTAAATAGAAAAAAAATCACAATTACTGGTGGACACTTACTGGCCATTAACAGAGAATTTGTCATTGCTGTTTGTTTATGGAATACACTGGAAAATTGCTTGAGTTGTGTTTGTCAAACACAGACCCTTCATTGATAGCAGTGTATTGTCGTTACTCGGCAGAAACACAGCTGCTAAAAAGATAAATAAGTTAATTGTACAGACCGAGTTTTGCTTCATGACAACCATATTTAAGCCCGAGAAAGATATGTGTATGTATTATTGCATTTGAGGGTCAGATTATATGGAAACTGTGATCATGAAAGATCCAAACCGTTCTCTAGGATAATTGTGGTTTGCACCAACTGATGGGTGTCTAATTCCGTTACACTTCTTGTAACTGAGCCATTTAATCCGGTATTGTTGCTTACTCTTTACAAGGGATGGTTTGAATGGTCAAAATTTATTAAAAAAAATAACTCAGATGCTTATCCCTTTTAAATGTAGTTTCCGTGGCAACTAGTATATTTTAATGTCCAAACCAACTGTAATGATGTTTTATAGAGTTTCTAGAATCAATATACTTGGTCGATTCCAATTGTATTTGGTAAATAGTCCTTACCCAGACGGACTGTGATATGTAAGAGCAGCATGTCTAACATGAAGGTCAAGGTCGCAGCCTGTATCTATTATATATATGGACTAAATCTGCTTCAAAGGCATTTTCTATAAACCGCTCTTCAAACCTGCTTCCGGGTGGTTCAAGTGCTTACTGTTGTAAAAGAAAGAACATGATAAGTCATACCAGTGTTTTTTTTTTCAAGGTCAAGGTCACAGTGGTTTCAACATTGACTGTATTTTCAGGCAATTTCCTGAAAACTGTTTGACCGATTTAAAACAAACGCTATGGACTGATATTATGGAACAAGAACAAGTTTGCAATAATATTATAAATTCCGTGATATTGATGTCAGGGTCATCTCCAGTCTATGTTTCCGGCTGATTCTCTTAATGATTTCTTTATCAAGCTTAAACCGCTTTGTGCGTGAATTGACTCATAACTACAAAATTTTGTTTCAACAAATGTTACGTCTTCTGCGTTGAGATCATGGTCACAGCAAGGACAATTTTATTTTTGTTTTGTTTATTACAATTTTGAAAGAAGGTTTAAGTCGGTTTTAAATCTAAATTTGATTCATGACGGTGATGTGTATTACATTTTACATATGCTTTCTTTGACAGAGAGCAACGACACAAAGAATAAGTTTATGACAATACGTTTGTGTCTAGCAGTGGTTCATGCCCACACACTCCCTCACATCTTTCTGCCAACAGCTAAAAGTGAGTTGTGGCCATGAGTCAAAGAAAAACAAAATGTACAGACGCTTATACTAACAGTGTATGAAGTGAGAGCTGGCTTCAAAAAGAATCCTACACTTGTAGAATATATGTTAAATAACGATTTTTTAAAAAGGGAATGGAAAAGTGCAATACAAAGTGTCTTCAACGACCGTGACCTTACATTATAATGATACATTTCTTGCACTAAACACTTTTTACACCTAAAACAAGTATTAGTATGCCAAATCTAAAGCAAACCGGTCACACGCTTGTGGATATAATCATGGTCTAGATGAGCCTTAAACAAATATGACTACTATAGCCTTGACCTTGCATGCAGTAACCTAACAATTTATCATGACACTGTCATTTCAGTAACAAGTACTATCACTCATATCTCAGCCAAAGATAGTTAACGTTGACATATATATGGTCCTCAGAAGAATGCACAATGTGAAACAAATATGATTGTCGCGGCCTTGACCTAAACGGAAATGGCGTCACTCATTAACAAAACAATTTCAATTATTATAGTGTATTGCTATCTCAAGCCTAGAATAAATTAATCAAACTTTTTCAAAGATCTCGTTTGAAAAGACCAAAAACAAACATTGCCGCGGTGACCTTGACCTTGACTACAACGGCTTAATTTTGTTAAGTACTCTTTCATTTATCAAAGACTATCATCGTGTAAGGTTTCAATCATATCGGTCCAATGGTTCTAAAGATATTGCCCTAAGAATCCATGAATTGAAAACTAAAATGGCCACCACACCTTGACCTTACCATAAGATTTCTTGCACATTAACATTTCTGTGTTTAATATCTCTCATTTCACCAAATTTGAACCAAATTGGTCGAATTTAACCGGAGGCTTTAAACCAAGTATGGCCGACGTGACCTTGACCTCACCAGTAGGGATTAGCAAAACTTTACAATGGCAGTTTCTCTTACGGAGAACATTTTTAAGATGTGTTTGAGCCAAGTATTTGAACGCGTTTCATTAATATCGCCTACCAATGGTACCGGGAAAAATACAGGGTATAAACATAGGCATTTTGATTCCATATGTTGACCCATGACCTTTCAGGGAAATCAACCAAAGTAGTATGCATGGACATATCTTATAATAAACTATTTCTAAGTAAAATAAATTGATTAAAACGTTGGCTAAAATACCTGAGAACTCTAGAGTTTGTCTGAAAGCAGGCATTATTATCTATATGTTGACCTCTTGTTCCCTTGCCCTATCAGACTAGTCCACAAACCAAGCACGCACATATATGCCTTCTCCGAAGCAGCCTGTGATCCATGTTTGATTTTAAATGTTTCAAACTGTAATAACATCTGAACAAACTAAAAAACTGGTGAATTATGTCCCTTGTTTTCGTCTTCGTGTCCTTGACCTTTGGGAAAGGTCAGCAAAATTATATATTTTTTAAACTATTCTTGTGTCAAGGTTAAGTCTCTGGCTTCTATAGTTTGAAGGAGTATTCCGATGTTACATTTTTCAGTACAGTATGTATTGCCGTTGGCCTTTACTTGACTTCATCCTTAATCAATAGCAGTTGTCTGATAGGCATAACGTCATCTTACATGAACTGCTTGTGTGAGCTGATGTTGTGCGTAAAGTAGTGCTGGTCGTTACAGGTATTTAAACACTATTGCGACCTTTGACCATGCCCGGACATATGCAAAATGCAGAAAACAGTTGCTAAAATATACTAATAAACTGGTATCTATGTAGGCAAACACAGCAGCTCAAACTTATCGCTAAAGATTCTGACTATTATGCATTAAAATGGAAAATATGCAAATATGCATCTTTTACGAACAAACAAACGTACAAGCAGCAAATTATGCAATTAACAATCTCTGTCTCAAATGAACACTCAAAAAAAACAAATTCAGTTAATGTATTATAAAATGTTTTGAATTGTTTGTGCGGTATGGTCAGAAAACTAAATCTCGCAGGGTTTAAGCGACTATAGTGAAGTGCGGTTGCTATGGAAAACAAACTGAATCCGCGATGCCCCAGGTGTCAAAACGCTCATCGGATGGAGGACTACATCTGTGCAAAATGTCGGGAAGACAACTTCAATATGCACAAATCACGCCTAAATCTGCCCTAAGCGATCTGGCTAGTAGTGTCTGTGCCTCCCAGGCAAATGCGCACATGCTAAGGGGAGAACTTTGTTTACGTCGGGCTCAGTTCAAAGAAGAACTAGTTTAAAAATGTTGCAAAACCTGTCGAAAACATTATTTTGCTCCTCTTGCCAGAGTTGGCTGATAATACACGCATTCTCGTAAATTTAATAGGGTATAGGGTGTAACTAAAGACGTATATCAAAGAACTACATCAAAACTTTCTTCGGAATGAAATTATTGGAAGCACGTGGTTCACGAACATTGCGAACGCACTATATGCCCACACCTCTTTTATGCTGTCTTCGATACACAATAAAACTCAATTACACAAACTATGAAAACGCTGAGATCAAAGCTGTTTTCCTCACTTACGACAGACATGAAATACTAAAATCGAGAGACAATGACAATGATTCTTTATTTTACAACGATTAAAGATTTTTGTTGGAAAAAAGCATTTTTCGAACTTGCCCTTGCTAATCTAATTTACCTATAATGCACAAGGTACGAATATACTATTAAAAAATAGACCAAAAAATCAAATTAAAAAAAAATAATGGAAAAGCAAAATATAAAAAAATAGCACACACACACACACACACACACATACACATACACGCAGACACGCGTGCGCGCGCACACACACACACATACACCCCCCCCCCCAACACGCACACACACACACCGTCAAACATACACACACATACATGCTCACGCGCCATGCAATAATCATATCCTGTATGAACAGCAGATACTTTTAGCTACAGTTAAAGTTATAGGAAGTGGTATTTATGCATTTCCTAATAAAGTGTCACAGTGAAAATATGACGATAATGACAGGAGGTATTTGAAAAGAATGGCTCTAAAAGACGAAAGCGTTGTCGATGTTGCGACATGTTTAGGCAAAGCGCTCCACAGACAAGGGCCTGAGAACGCTACACTTATTTTGTAGAGATCGATTCTAGGTCGTGGCACAATAATTGATTGCCTTGATCTGGAGTATGTTGATGTTGTTCCTTAAACGATTTTCAGGGGGAGAATCACCAATGTTCTTAATTTATTATCGGTAGTTGAGTTAGGTTCCGTAAGGATAAGTTTAAGGATAAGAGAGAGAGAGAGAGAGAGAGAGAGAGAGAGAGAGAGAGAGAGAGAGAGAGAGAGAGATCTGTCACGCCAATGATTATAGATCTAGGCGGCCTAAGAACGCATACGAGACATTATTTGGTACATGTCTCAAAAAGGAGGAATTGTGGTACACAATTAAAACATGAGCCAAGTTCATGAAATTTAATTTGCAGCATGTCGTATCAATCTACTTTCAGAATTAATCTGAAAACATATTGGGGTCAAGTTGTTTCGGCATAATATTGAAATCAGTCTTCAGAAACTTTAAGAGGTTTCTAATGTTTCACCGTGACACCGATGTGCAGATAAAAGTGATATGAGAATGAATGCAACTAATTTTAATATGAAATAATTAGATGAACTTCTTTTTAGCCCTAAGACTTAAAAATGAATTTTTTACATCATTTGTTGTGTTCATATACTGATCATAGTCGTGTGACACTGAAGCGTTAGAAACCATACTTAAACGTTCTTTGAAGAACTTCCATATTTTCCTCTATTTATTAACACATTCCTTGCAAAATCATCAAGATTTTTTTCATGCTTGCTATTAATTGTTACCTTGCCAACTGGAAATAGGAAGGTGTTTGTGATGTGAGTTACTGCGTTTCGTGTGATACCGTGTGACAAGACGATGATGAAAAATAGTATAATCTAACTCTTTTTTTTTTTTTTTTTTTTTTTTTTTTGGGGGGGGGGGGGGGGAACAAAATGTGCGCCACAGCGGTCTTGTTAAGTCTCTTCTATTTATAGATAGGACTATTTAGGGGAATTAAATAGCATGTCCATGATGTCAAAGGCATGCAGGCCTAAACCTCTCACAACTGAAGTCACAAAAATTACGTCATGTCCGGTTACGCTAACCTCGCTGCTGAACGCATATTTGGCGTGAAAGGCCGTATGTGTGTATGTGTGTGTGTGTGTGTGTGTGTGTGTGTGTGTGTGTGTGTGTGTGTGTGTGTGTGTGCGTATGTTTATAGACACGAGAATCTCAGATATTGCTGTATGTACACGCTTGAAACGTGGCGAAATACTTTATTTAAAGGGTGGCTAAGAGAGCCTCCTAGCATGTAGTAACTGGATGTCTCATTGAAGACATAACCGTTTATCGAAAAATAAGCAATCCAGACCAAAAAGGTGACTGCCAAGCGTGTGAAATGCAAAGAAGTACCCAATGGAGAAAGAAACACGCTTAGAAAAAACGGTACAACACAATTTATTAATATTTCGGGTAAATACCCTTTGTCAAAATAGACAAACAAACAGAGACATTAGCCGCTACTTAACTTCATATGCAGAAGGAATGTGGCAACTCCTTTTACATCTTAGGTTTAGCTTTGCACATCTTCAACTTTTTTAATAATAATTAATTCATTTTTGCAGGTTTCGGAGTGGCAACTTTCTTTCTCCGTTGGGTACTTCTTTTCGTTTATCGAAAGTCGGTTGACCCAGATGATGGTCCGTAATTTTAGTCGTATTTACTTGAAATTTTGGATATGGCTAGTTTGGAGAAAGACATTGAAAGAATTCATTAGCCAGCTTTGTACATCTTCAACTTTTTTAATAATAATTAATTCATTTTTGCATGTTTCGGATCCACTATATAGTCCCATAAAACAGTCAGCCCTGGAAGAGGCTGTGTGGAACAAAACAGTTAGCCCTGGAAGAAGCAGCGTGCTTTTCGGATGAATGACGTCAAACATCAATTTCGTCGTGAGACCAAAGACAGTACATTATGTACTGTCTTTGGTGAGACTAGCGATGCCATGACGTCAAGCTTATAGTGACGTCATTTTGCTGCTCGTGCTATTCTTCTTCAGAATTCCTGTCGCTACTCCAGCCCACAGAGCGTACTAATGGCGGGAAGCGCCGTGTGTCCATCTTTATTTGTGTGTGCCGGCGTGTGAGTTGATCAGAGGTTGGCTTAGAGAGGAGGGAAAAGGATTAGAAGGATAAGCTTAAAAATATGAACAACTGTGAATGTTCCTAAAAAAAAAAACGCATGTGAGCTCCAAACAATACGGTAGACTTTGGGATGACTGAAATCATTATCTTGTATTTGAGATATTTCAACATCAGAACCAGGCCAAAAACAAAAGGTAGAGATCATTGACAGCGAGGACAGCTCTCATTTTGAAGGGGCTTTGTTCATCCCATCTTGTTTTTATCTACCGTATTTTAAAAAAATACGGTAGATTTTGAAATGAGGCTGGGGCGGAGCGTATTCCGGAGCATGCACATGACGTTTTTGGCGTGCGGCGCCGAAATTCAGGCAAAGAAGTAACACAATAAAAATGACGTCACGTCTAGCTACGTAAACCTTGCTAGAGAACGTCTTTTTGGCGACAAAGCGCCGTGTGTGTGTGTGTGTGTGTGTGTGTGTGTGTGTGTGTGTGTGTGTGTGTGTGTGTGTGTGTGTGTGTGTGTGTGTGTGTGTGTGTGTGTGTGTGTGTGTGTGTGTGTGAGGATGTGAAAGCGACTATAGCCCGCGTTTGAGGACGGACAAGCTGGAAATTTTAGAATATTGTCCCTAAAAGAATAATCTCGGGACCTTTTTTTTTTTCGATGTTTTGCTCATTGGCGAGAAAATGGCCGTTTCACAAAAACCGGTTGATACACACTGGAGTCCGTAATCTTTCTTATTTTTACTAGATATTTTGCGTATAACTAGATAAAAGGAACATATTGAATGAGTTCTTGTACCTCTAAAACGTTTTGAGTGATAATTAGATATTTTGGGAAAAAAAATTATTTTCACGTTTTGGGGATCAATTTCAAGCATTATATGGGTTAATCTTAAAACAATTGAATGTTTTTTTACGAAAAAAAACCCAATCTTCTCATTATTAATCAATCCAGACCAAAAAGGTGACTGCCAATTATTATTAATTATTATTAATCGCATGATTTTTTTGTATACGGTATTTACATAAGCCTACAGTTTGTCTCGGTTGTCGGGTACGATTAGGTTCATTGTGACCTGTATGCCCTAGGTGTGAAAATCAGTTTTTTGCATCACCTTTTCGGAGGCATTTGTAAAACAGCTAACATAACTTTAATTTTTCTGTTACGAAAAAAAACTATCTTCTCATTAATACCCGTATGATTTTTCATGAACAGTGTTTGCACAAGCCTGCTGTTTGCCCCGGCCACGGGGTAGGGTTAGGTCAAATTGTGACCTGTAAACCTTAGGCGTGAAAATCAGCAAGAATATTGCAAAGTTGATTCTCTGATATGTCAAATGTTAGTACTGCGATGAGTGACGTATAACATCAAGTCGTCACTATGAACACGGCGTCGTGGGACTAATGGTGCCATGACGTTAAGTTTGAAGTGACGTCATTTCGCTGCTCGTGCTATCTTTCGGCTGCTTCAGCTATTCTACGCCAGGCCACAGAGCATACGAATGGCGTGTGTCCGTCTTTATTTATGTGTGCCAGAGTGTGAATCAGAGGGTGGGTTAGAGTAGAAGGAGATAGATTCCTGTCACTACACGAGCCCACAGAGCGTACTAATGGCGGGAAGCGCAGCGTGTCCGGAGTGGCGGATCGGGGGGGGGGGGGCCGGTTCCCCCCCCCCCGCCCCCCGTCATCAAGGACACAATTCTTCTTTTTTTTTGATGGTTATTTGTGGACGTTGTGTTTTACTATTCGATGGTTCTTCTTTTCTTGTGCGGTGTATTTTACAATTATCTCACGGGATCGGTGGGTGAGCCTAGTGTGTTCATGAGACTATAGTCAAATATCCTCACTTGCCACTCTTTACCTGCACCTATCACAGTACCCAGATATAGAGTGTCATATAGATGCTTCATTTATTGGAAACGCACAAAAACCAATACACTGAAGCTCCATTCAATGCGCACAGCACCCATTCCAGAGTAAGGTATCTGATTTCCTCTATTCGGGCTCCTTTTTTGAAGCTATTTCGGTCCTTTTTTTTCTCTCCAGATTTCACCACTTTATCCAGCTCTGTTATATGCTGTGATATAATGTATGCTACTGAAGATTGTTTGATCTCTTCTGTGTAGCTTGCATCCATATTCATGGTTTTCATAATAAAATGCAAATTGTGATACGTTATTTTTTCATGACACCCCTGCATTGTGACCAGTACCAAATTTGAATAACTCATACACGAGTGACTCTTTTGATGTGTTTTATGATGCGCTTAAATTGTTCAGTGATCACTGTATATACATGTATTATTATTATTATTATTATTATTATTATTATTATTATTATTATTATCATCATCATCATCGTCATCATCGACATCATCATCGTGATTAATTAATTAATCAATTACATAAAGGACCTCAGAAAGAAACTCACCTCCGCCCATTCTGAAAGCCTCAAACGCTGTTTCGGGCACAGGAACGTGTCACACCCGCACAGTCTGCTGGGTCGGGCTGAACTATACCTGTTCTGACCTGCGCAATTTGATTACATTGCAGCTAACCAGGAAGAGGTTTGTGCAGGGGAGATTGCACATCATAGCGAGCTTTGTGACAATGTGACTGTGATGAAGCGTACGACTGTGGGCAAGTCTGCGTGCGTTACAGTGACAAATGTCACAATTTTCATGGACATTCTTCGAGTGTCCACTTGCATAGTGTTTATATAAGGAGAATGAGTGGGGAAGTGTGTGTGTGTGTGTGTGTGTGTGTGTGTGTGTGTGTGTGTGTGTGTGTGTGTGTGTGTGTGTGTGTGTGTGTGTGTGTGTGTGTGTGTGTGTGTGTGTGTGTGTGTGTGTGTGTGTGTGTGTGTGTGTGTGGTGATGGCAAAGCTCGTAGAGCGTTCATGAACTTTGTGACAACCCTGGTTACAGAGCACACCGAAACATCAGACAAGAGTCCCGGAGTGTTTTGTATTAACAATTGTCACATTGTCACACATCTCGTTACAATGTAATGTCCGGGCGAGCGAAAGACAGCTTGAAAGATTGCCGTATCTATTAAGAGCTCTAAAGTAGTCCGGGTTTTGCAAGTACTGATATGGCGTTATTGCTCATATGTCAATGTTGGGCTTGTTTAAAAAAAGAAAAAAGAAAGAAAGAAAAAAACAACAACAAACAAACAAACAACAACCACATATCAGCTCTTGCAGGTCAGTAATACGGTCACATCATGTGCATTACACTATTGTGATAAGATAGAGCGAAGGTCGACCGTCAGTAGTTTGTTGGCAAATTTCAGAGCTATAGTACTGTAGTTAACGGACCCCGTCAGTGGTTTAGGAGGTTTTACAAAATTATTTAAGTTATGTTTACGACGGACGGCACCCAACAACGAACGAAGGCGAAGTCACGGCCGAAAACAGCTTGTACCATAGACAACACTCCAAACATATCCAAAAGGTATAGATCCTCATGAGTCCGCCAGGCACATGAGGATGTATAACTCTTGAAGGTGCTTGGACTGTTATCTATGCCCATGGTGGAAGCAGCTTGTTCGCTTCGCGCTCGTTCGTTGTTGGTAGCCGTTTGTTTCAAATGTAACCTGACTAGTAATGCCCAGTGACCGAATAATGAAACGACGACAGGCATGTTTTGCATGCCAGTAGAACCATTGACGCATCAAGACTCAGTTTTATTTTCTTACTATTGTATTGTCCCACGAGGAGGAATTTGTGCTGCCTTCCTCGGGAAAGACGCGTCTCCGCAGTGCAGCGCCAACCGACCTACCTAACCTTTTTTTTTCGCGGGGGTGGGAGGTGGGGGTGGGGGGGGGGTGGGGGTGGGGGGTGAGGGAACCAATATTGCTGAGGGAGGAAAGCAGGAGTACCCGGAGGAAAAACCCCGATGAGCGGCCCGAACGCCTGGAATTTTATCACGATGTAACTAATCGCAGGTTGGCGCACGCAGGGTTCGATCCCACGCCGCACTTTCCCTGTGACATTGGTTACGGTCCACTGAGCAGCAACCCGCTAGCCCAAGAACAGTTCCGTCGACCACCGCTCAATCAATAAACTGAAATATGATCGGAAATATGCATATGTACGAATTTTTAGCAGTGTGATGCGGTACGTGTGTTTCAGAATGCGATAACAAGTATCAAAAGTGAAGAGTACGGCGTTTTCGTCCCTGCGAGAGGCGGGGGAGGGGGGGGGAGTAACGGAGGAGGGCGTGGTCGTGTTTGGTTTGCGGTAGGGTAGGACCAGAACTTGTGAGAAAACGCACATTTTAATGTATACTCTGCATGTATACGCTGCCTCGTATTGGCCTTTCGCTCAGATAGATAAGACAGACCTGTTTAAACAGTGAAGTTGCAAGTATGGGAGTTTGGCATTCTCATATATGTACAAATAGCCATCAATTAAGAGATATTGTTTTCACTCCAACGTCACACGACGAATCCCTTTAGCACTGACCTCACTAAACGCTACACGAACCCTTGTGGCGAACATTCATGTTTCAAAACGCTCTAAAATTTAAGTTGTTTGTAGCACACATTTGCAACAATAGCTTGCGTAATAAACCACTAAAGAAAGAAACTTTGCGTGATCCACAGCACATCCTCTTCGTCTGCCGACTATTTCAGTCTTCCGAGGCAAACACTCACTCACCTCTTCTATTACGTTATTCTGACAATTAGTAGACAATGCTGCTGTGCTGGTCGTGCAGACAGCAAGGTCTTGAAAGATCTTATGATTCTTGCGTCATAAGTCTGTTATGATATGATATGATATGATAGAAGTTTATTGCCATATGTAGTAATACATTGCGGTGCTGCGCAACATAAAAAGAAGAACATTAAACACATCAAAATATAATTAAGCTACTCACGTGCACACACACACACACACACACACACACACACACACACACACACACGCACGCACGCACCGTGTGCCTTAGTAACTATTGTGGTCTAAGCATAAAGGCAATAAACACGATTTCACAGTAACACAAATCACATAGGACATATCGTAATGTAAAACTGAACACGTCACTTGCATCATAGACACAACAGTGCAGTTAGCCTATTTCCTACACATATATGTATGCATGTTATTTTGACGTCAGTCATGTCCAGGTCAGTAGAATTTCTTCTGGCCGGGAAAACAATCATTATTCAGTGACCTTTCGTCGGCTTGAATTCTTTACGAAATCAGCGAAGGAACGAAAACAAATACGTTATTGGTAGCAGTGTTTTGCTATACGGACCCGTGTAGGCCTGAGGAAGGTCAAATTAACCATTGTACCTCGATTCGGGTACACTGGTTAATTTGACCTCCCTACTGCCTACAAGCGTCCTTGAGGTAGGTCAAATTATCCATTGTACCCCTAATCAGGGTACAGTGGTTCATTTAACCTCCGTCAGGCCTACAAGGTTCCGCGTAGCAAACTTCTGCTGCTACCAATCACCTATAATGTGCCCTTCCAATAATCATTCGGACACCATCATTGAGGCAACCCCAGGAACAGTCGGGTCCCACCGAACTGTAGGTTTTTCACTTCAAGTGTTTTGTCATACCCTGCTTAGACGTGCCGCTTCCTATGTTAATCTTACGCCTAGGGAGGACAATATTTTCACAGAAGAGACAACGTATGCATTTCAAGATAAACTACTGGCTGCGTAGCGTATTACTTGCAAGTATTCTTGTGTGCTGGCCTGTGATTTCAGACCTTACGGCCCATGGCTTGCAGGTCCAACTTTACAGACCAGCACATAAAAAAGAAACCAATACTTTAGGAACCCTGGTGGTCACAATATCATGAAAAAGGTAAAAAAAAAAAAAAACATTACATCTTTTGTTTATCATCACCATGGCAACTTTGGCTGTAATTCCTTATTCATTTCTTTATTAACCCTTTGGTTGTCGGTAGCAGTTTTTGTCTAAGCGATTCCTGCAACAATCACTTAACCCTGTCGTGCATGCAGACACTGATATAGTGAACAACGCCGATGGCTGATGCACAAGGGGTTTAATACTTACAATACAATACAATACAATACAATACAATACTTACAATACAATACAATACTTACAATACAATACAATACAATACTTACAATACAATACAGTACAAGAGGGGTGTAGATGATCGTCTTGTTTTATACCTGCGTATTTCTCTGTGGGCTGGCGAATGGGTGCCTGATAGGCGGGGGCAGGGGATCTAACTGTTCGTCTGTCCAGCGCTGAGTAATTCCCCTTGGTTTGTAGTACAATACAATACAATACAATACAATACAATACAACACAATACAATACAATACAATACAATACAATACACTTTATTGTCCATGCGATGCACATTTTTTCTTCAGCATCGACATCACAACACATAAGAATATACAGAAACAATAAATACACGCGCAAATATGATAACCCTGTTCATACACGCACGCCCTCACACGTGCATACACACGAACATATAGACACCCGCGCGAATGCACTCCCACGGACAATTATATCACATACTTCGGAAGTCAATTCGATTAAGGGTAAAACTATTCCTAAACACATTTGTTCATTACGTATTTTATCTTCTTTTTTTAACTGCATTTACAGGAATGGACTATCAAGACGTTAGTTATTTAGTTATTTAGTTAGTTAGTTAGTTTATAATGTGTAAGGGTAAGGTAGAGGGCATCTTATTTCATTGGGGAGAATATATAAACTGTGCAACCATTTCAACGTACGACGTGTCTTGTTGGAGTGTTTTATGCCCAGTCGAATTAGTTGGTTTTTTTTGTTACGACGAAGATTTTGTTTAATTTTTATATTATTATTATTATTATTATTATCTTTTTTGTAGTGCTGGAGTTGAGTAGAAGTATTGCTGACGACAGAAAAGCATTGCACTTGTCCTTTAGGTGCATTTACTGACTGCTTCTTATCAGGATCATGTTTGCTCATATTAAGCCTCCGTAATCCTGCTTTCATAAACATTAGCATACCACAGTTCATATTTAGACGCTTCCTTATACTAGACTACACAGAACACGTATCGTCAACTTCGCGGCAGACACAGATAAATCTGTCGCTGATGAATCATTAGAACGACCAGTCGGTTGTGTGCTCTTATCAACAGGGAAACTCCCTAGGACACCAGTATCTCTCGATATCTTTCTAGCGTATGTGCAAAAGAAAGACAGTTCGTGTGTTGACATATCATTTTGGAACTTGGGGCTTCAGCTCGTAAGGCTGAAGCTGTAAGTTCCAAAATTGCAGGACACATTTTTCACCCCTTCTCTGCCACCTGACGTAGATTGTGTTTCTGCAATCTTTGCTGACTGAACGCCAAAGCACTTCAGCCGTTCCAGGAACATGGATTTAAAGTAGAGTCAGCAAGAGGCATAGATCTGCATATGCCCCCGCGACTGTGGGGACTGACGAGGATCTATGTCTCTTGCAGTTGGACCGTATTCACTTTTTCTAGGTAGTCAACGGGTTAAACATCTACCAAGTCAATCGACAAATGTGCAAAACTGTTTGACATGGATACACTATGAGTCCCACACAAGGACCTAGAATATGGCCTGAATGCCAAAAGGCTGGTGTTCTGCAAAATTTGCAAGAAGACGTCGCTAAAAAAAAAGTCATGCACACAAACTGTTTTCAACACCAAAGGAGTCATTCTACAAAACCGCGCAAGACAGAGATCAACAGCTGCAAGGACTACACAGACTATGTACATACATGTTGTTTTGAACAGACTCTACAAAAATACAAGAACAACCACTGGAATCTATGTCTAGGGTCACAGTTCGACATGAAAACGCCCCTGGCCACAAGGCCAAACTGTTGCAATAATACCGTCAACAGGAGAATTCAAAATTTGCCACGTTCTACCCGCTTCCACAATCTGACTCTTTGCGATCTTTTTATTTCTTGTTTCCACACCTTACGAAGTGCCTTTCTGAAAGTATTTTCTGAAGTCGCTTAACCCTCATAGCCACCACTTTCAAACGTTAGACGCCTATCCTCAAAAACGACTATAGAGCATTTATGCAGTAGATAGAACAACTACACAAGTGTGTGACGGTTCTAGGCAAATGGTTTTACCAGCTCCTCTATAACATGTGCGAGTCTATATAATCTTCCCCAGATACGCACATTTCACCTACCTATGCCGTTGTGCAGGATCTTACAAGCACTTGCTGTTGAGATACCCTTATATTTTGAGCAATCTATTGCACTGTTAAACATGTATCTCTGTATCTGATCTATACACGATTAACCATTCTTATGTCGTATACAAGACATTTTTTTTGGTGTGTTTTACCCTTCTTTGACTATGAAAAGATTTTCCTCATTGAAAGTGACAGTCCGACGTAACTGACTTCAATTCCTCAATCATCCGGCAAGTCGGCATCCATCGAGAAGCTCTGAGTTTAACGTTTTCAGACGTCTTTTTATGGCAGTATCGTCTTAGTAGTCACAGACAATGTTATCTACAAAACTAGGTACTGAACATGTTTCTCTGATTTCTTTTGCCGGCTATCTGTTCAAAGATTAGCTTCACGTGGAGTGTTTGTTTTATGTGTGTCACAGTCTCACCAGTAAACAACAGCAGACATCGTATGTCTTACCGATGAGCAGACTGATAAATCTCAACAAGTGCCAAATTCATATTAACAGCCCCTCGTGTCATGATGTATCGTGTGTCAAGGCCAAATAGAAGATTAAAGATGCGAACAACACAACCAGCGCAATGTTTTCACGCTAGAGGCTTGTGGGTAACCCTTTGCGTGTCGGTATCGGTTTATTTCGCAATGATTCCTACAGGAATCATCGCGACAAAAACCGCTACCGACACTCAAAGGGTTAAATGCTATACTGTGCCCGCGAGAGGCTTATAAAACGGGCTTTCCGATTGACTATTAAATATCATATGCATTGTTGTGCTATAAAATTCAGGATAATTAATTTGTGATCAAGAAGCTCTTTCTGTTCGTTTGGTTGCCAAATACCATTTTCAATGATTATTTTGAATAAATGTGCTAAAAAGTATAAGAATGACACAGTCATGTAAAGCGTTGAAAACAGAAAATTCACGCAACTGTGTGTATGTTTGCTTGCGCGTGTGTGTGTGTCTGTGTGCATGCGCACACGCGTATGCGTGCGTGTGTGTTGGTAACATGGGTATAACGATGAGCAGGCGACTAATGCCATCTCACTGCGTGTGTGTGTGCATGCGTGCGTGCGTGCGTGTGTGTGTGTGTGTGTGTGTGTGTGTGTGTGTGTGTGTGTGTGTGCGCGCGTGTGTGTGTGTGTGTGTGTGTGTTTGTGTGTGAGGATCAGGATTTTATTTAACGTCTTTTCACTCATTGGTGATATTAGACCCCCCCCCACCCCCACCCATCCCCCCCCCAAAAAAAAAAAAAAAAAAAAAAAAATCAATAACCAAACACACAACTTGTGAATCTCAAAGAATAAAAATAATTAACATCCAAACCCACACACAAATTACTTATTATAATAGTTTACCCACAGGACTATGAATTATGATATTAACTATTAAAATTGCAATATTTATATGTAAGATGTCATAAATATTTTCTACTAATTTTTCAACTGTTATGTTATTTTGTGTCAACAGATTCGTTGTAGTAGAATATTCACAGATGTTTAACAGAGATGGGGCTTAAGCACTAGCATTTGATGTCTGTTGAGAATTTTGTTTTCCAAGAATTTAGTCTTAACTTATATATCAACAAAGCTGTTTTTCTTGAACAAGGTGGAGCATGATAAGTATGTTTCATATCATCTTTGGGAAAAAAAAACTGTTTGGCACAGAGTACATTTCATGTAGAGATAAGTGCATATTATTACAAACTGCTGAGTTATCTCTATTTATTGCTCCCTTTCTTGCTTGTCTGTCACAAATTTCATTCCAATAAATTCCGCACTGTGAGGGTATCCAAAGAAAATCGATCCCAATTTTCTGGACATAATACAGCTTATAATATGTTTATTTCATATAGTAAATCTTTTCAAATGTTACAATCCTAGCTTTTTAGACTATATAGGACAGATTTAGAAGCAACATAAATCAAAATGTTAAATATATCAAAAGGTGTAAGTTGAATATAATTCAGCGTCTTGAAAATCGCACACAGGTCAGACGTAAATATAGAAAATCCTTTACCGAGAAAAACAGATTTCTTCACTTTGAGATCCGGAATAACAAAGCCTGCACAACAGTCTGAAGAATCTAAGACAGACCCATCTGTGAAAATTTTCAAATGTTTAAAATATGTTTCTGTAATTTTTCTTTCACTAAATTTGCTAAAACGTTTACATCCTCATCTTTTTTCAAATATGTGTAATCTATATGGAAAGTAGAATTAATGTTCCCACGGAGGTATAGTAGGTGTTACTGGTAAAACTGGTATAGACTTGATATCTATATTGCAGTTTTCTTTAGCATCTTTGACAGTTGCGTATAGGTATAAGATACGGGATTGTTTGCGCTCTCTTCGGGAAATCTACATCTGCGTCTAAAAATATGTCTTCTCGTACTGAGTTTTTGACGGACAGGCTTCGGACAATGTATTTTGCAGTTGCTAATTTACGTTGGTCAGATAAAGACAGAATACCTGCTTTTTTTTAGGCTTTTACAGTATTAGTATGAACTGGCACTAGAAGGGCTAATTTAACTGCTTTACTATCAATGCTTTGCAGTTTCTTTATAAGTGTAGCTGGGGCAGTAAAGTAGACTTCCTGACCATACATAAGTGTTGATCGAACTAAAAATGTACCAAGGTGTTAAAAAAGTTTTTATGTCCTAACTCCATGGTTGTGAGTTTATAATTTTTAACAAGTTAAGTCTTTTCTCCTCGCGCTGTTACCATATGGCGTTGAGGCGCGTTCCCTGGGTGGTGGATAGGGGGTCCCTCGTGAGAGGGGTGCACCGAATGAAATAAGGTGCCGTGAACCAACATGGTCTAAAGGAAGGTGACCCCGACAGAAAACCCCTGGTCCTCCTAGTAAGGGGGTTGGGCGTGGGGGTAGCTTCCCCACCCTGCAAAAAAGGAAATAGCTACAAAAGCGCCGACGAAAAGACTAACAGTAATTCCTTTCCTGGAGGAGGAAGGTTTTTCTATCAGAAGATTTATGACGTCCTGTGGTGAAAGCCGGAAGTCTTCGGAAGCCACAGGACTGAGCCACCTCTCTCTATTGCAGGGGTGTTTTGAGTGTACAGATTGGGACGTGTTTCTTGATTCTAGTGCCAGTGTAGACGAAGCTACTGAAGTAACTTCTGACTATGTGAATTTCTGTAAAGATATGATTATTCCATCTAAGACAGTGAAATTGTATCCCAACAACAAACCATGGATTTCAAAGTCTCTCAAAGCCACATTGAATGAGAAAAAAGTTGCATTTCAGACTGGAGACAGAGTAGAAAGGAAAGCAGTACAGAATAAATTGAGGAAGCAGATTTTAGACGCTAAGAAAAAGTATAAAGAGAAAATAGAGTCACAGTTTGAATCAGGTAGCTGAGCAGATGCATGGAAAGGACTTAAAACTTTATCAGGCCACAATAAATCAAAATTCAGTAGCAGTAGCATGCCAATGAAAGAACAAACTGAATTTTCGGAAAAACTGAATGAGTTCTATTGTAGATTTGAGAAAGATGATCTGAAGGATGATTTAGATAGCATGATTTCCCAGCTTGAAGTAAATGTGGCAGGCAATGTTGATGAAGACTTTGAGATCCATGGCAAGGCGGTTGAGAAGCATTTTAGCAAACTGAATGTTAAGAAAGCAGTAGGCCCTACTAATATTTGCGGTAGAGTTTTGAGAGTATGTGCCAGTCAATTGTCTGTTGTTTATAGCCGTTTGTTTAGCTGGTCTCTGAAGGATTGCACTGTACCTAGGCTCTGGAAAACATCTACAGTCTGCCCTGTCTCCAAGAACAACAAGCCCAAGACACTCAATGACTATCGCCCTGTAGCTCTCACCTCTATAGTAATGAAGTGCTTTGAGCGTGTTGTCCTTTCTAGACTGCTCGATCAGGTCAAGCCCTATCAAGATCCTTTCCAGTTTGCATACAAGCACAACAGATGTACTGATGACGCCACACTCACACTCCTGCACCATGCATACACACATTTAGAAAAACCTGGCTCTTTTGTACGCATTCTTTTTATAGACTTTTCTTCAGCCTTCAACACTATACAACCCTATCTCATAGCTCAAAAACTTCTCTGTTACAATGTAACGCCAAGGCTTATCCTATGGATTGTCAACTTCCTTGTAAATAGGACCCAGTCAGTTCGCTTTCAAACAGCTCTCTCATCCCTTAGGTCCACTTCCATAGGCGCCCCTCAAGGTACAGTTCTCTCCCCTGTGCTGTTCACACTGTACACTAACGATTGTAGTGGCACTGACTCTACCCTTCTTATAAAATACTCGGATGACACTGCCTTAGAAGATCTCTCCAATAATGATGCGACTTACTTTGCAGAAGTAGAACGTTTTAGTGTTTGGTGTAAAGATAATTTTCTAGACCTAAATGTGAGTATGACCAAGGAACTACTGATAGACTTTCGAAGAAACCCTGCCCCTGTCCCTGTTCTGATGATCGATGATATGTCTGTTGAGCGTGTGACTGAGTATAAGTATCTTGGAACAGTCATAGATGATAAGTTGTCCTTTAACGCAAACACCTCCCTCATACACAAGAAATGTCAGTCACGCATCTACTGCCTCCAGAAACTCAGGAAGCTGAATGTGAACCCCTCTGTCCTTCAAACGTTTTACTGCTCTTTTATTGAGTCTGTCATCACTTTCGGTTCTGTGTGCTGGTATGGAGGTCTGAGTGTGAAGAACAAGAACACCCTGGCACGAATGGTAAACATCTGCAGCAAAGTGACTGGCAGTAAGCAAAACAGTGTGGAGTCCCTGTATGAACAGCGTGTGGTGAGAAAGGGTAGGCGGATAGCTTCAGACAGATCCCATGTCCTTGCCCACCTCTATGAACTCCTCCCCTCTGGCCGCAGACTCCGCACGCACAAAGCTAGAATACTTAGACTACAGCACAGTTTCATCCCCAAATCCATCACTCTAAGCAATCTGTAGGTACATCCACGCATACCCAAACCTAACTCCTCCCCCTATCCCCCTTTACCAGTGCAATCAGTAGGAATAGAGCTTGTTGATTTTAGAGAAGTTATTATATTGTGTTTCATTTGGTGGTGAACATGGACATACTGGGATTGTTGTTACTGAGTGTTTACCCACTAATTATTTTACTATGGTAGACTTTAATTATGCAGCTTGTGTAATAATGTACTGAGATGTTTGTATAATAAGTAGTGAGGGTTAGGACTAGGTTGAAACACGCGTATTATGTATGCATATGTAGAGGTGGGTGTGAATGTATAAGTGCCGCTCAGTTCAGTCCATAAAAGATGTTTGTGTGAGATGTGTAAGAGTTATGTGTAAAGATTTTGTAGTGTTTACTTTATCCATTTGGAATTTGTAGCTGTGCAAGTGCAGGGAGAAAATGTTCATAATTATGCTATAATGTTTTTATGTCTTGTTTGTACTATTTGTTATAAATGTACCACAACCGAATTTCTCTTTTCGAGATAATAAAGTACTCTTATTCTTATTCTATCCAGGGACACAACCATGGGCACATGGAACGTCAAGACCATGTACTAGAGCGGCAAGGCCGTCCAGATAGCAGCGGAAATGCAAAAGTACAAATTTCCCTGCTAGGTATCAGTGAAGCCAGATGGACGCAGTCTGGCCAGAAAAGGCTGCTAAGTGGAGAGATGATTCTGTATTCAGGTCATGAAGAGGAGAATGCCCCCCCCCCCCCATACAGAAGGAGTAGCATTCATGCTGTCACCAGTGGCACAGAGAGCGCTGATGGGCTTGGAACCTCTTGGGCCAAGAATTATCACAGCAGCCTTTAGAACCAAGAAAACGCTCAAGCTGAACGTCATCCAGTGTTATGCGCCCACTAATGACATTGACGAGAAAGAGAAACAAGAGTTCTACGACCGAATCCAGAGTGCCGTGGACAAATGTGCGGAGCGAGACATCACCATCGTCATGGGCGATTTTAATGCCAAAATAGGGGAGGACAACACCGGATACGAAGAGGTGATGGGGAGACAGGGACTAGGCTCGGAGATGAGTGAGAACGGGGAGAGGTTTGTAGACTTTTGTGCTCTAAACCGACTTGTCATTGGAGGCAGCATCTTCCCACACAGAAGAATACACAAAGCAACTTGGGTCTCACCTGACCATACAACAGAGAACCAAATAGACCATATCTGCATTACCAAGAAATTTAGAAGATCCCTTCAAAATGTTCGAGTGAGGAGGGGAGCAGATGTCGCCTCAGACCACCATCTGCTTACTTTAAGAATGAAGCTCAAGTTAAAGAAAAGCCGCACAGAGACAACAAGAAGACAACGCTATAATGTAGGCCTCCTGAGAGAGACTGGAGTGAGAGAAGAGTTCAAACTGGTGCTGTCCAACCGGTTTCAAGCGCTACAGGAGCTAGTAAATGAAGAGGAGGCGGTCACCACAGAGCAGCAGTGGAAGGCAGTTAGAGAGGCGCTGAACTCAACCTGCAAAGACACTGTAGGGTTCAGGAAACACCATCACAAGGACTGGCTGTCGGCACAGACCTTGAAGAAGATAGAAGTGAGGAAGCAGAAGAAAGCAGTTGTCAACAACAGTCGCACGAGAGCAGCCAAAGTAAGGGCACAGGGGGAATACTCGGAAGCCAACCGCGAGGTGAAGAGGAGTATCAGGGCAGACAAGAGGGCCTACACAGACAGCCTGGCAGCAGAGGCAGAAAAGGCAGCAGGCAGCGGCAACATGAAACAGCTCTACAACATTACCAGAAGATTGTCGGGCAAGTATGACCATACAGAAAGACCAGTAAAAGACAAAGAAGGCAAGCCTATTGCAGACAGAGCAGACCAACTCGACAGATGGGCCGAGTATTTTGAAGAGTTACTGAACAGACCTAGCCCACCCGACCCCCCAGACATCCAGCCGGCAGAGACCGACCTACCCATCAGCTGTGACAGACCCAGCCGGGAAGAGATCAGAAGAGCAGTGGCACTTTTGAAGAACGGCAAAGCAGCAGGGCCAGATGGCATCCCAGTGGAGTCTCTGAAAGCAGACCTAGAGACAACAGTGGAGATGCTGTACCCACTGTTTGGAAAGATCTGGGAAGAGGAGGTGATGCCGGCTGACTGGAAGGAGGGGTACCTAATCAAGCTTCCCAAGAAAGGCGACCTCAGCAAGTGTTCCAACTACAGAGGAATCACCTTGCTGTCAGTACCAGGAAAGGTCTTCAACAGGATCATCCTAGAGAGAATGAAGAGCTCTGTTGACCCCCAGCTGAGAGACCAGCAAGCAGGATTCAGGAAGAACCGATCATGTACAGACCAGATCGCCACTCTCCGCATCATCGTGGAACAGTCTCTGGAGTGGAGCTCCCCGCTGTACGTCAACTTTGTGGATTATGAGAAAGCATTTGACAGCGTGGACCTTGAGACTCTGTGGAAACTCCTACGACACCACGGTGTACCCACAAAGCTCGTCCGCCTGATCAAGAGCAGCTATGATGGCATGACATGTCGCGTGATCCACGAAGGGCAGTTCACCAGAGAGCTCCAGGTCAGAACTGGTGTCAGGCAGGGGTGTCTGCTGTCTCCGTTCCTCTTCCTACTGGCCATAGACTGGGTCATGAAGATGACAACAGAGCACATACGAAGTGGAATACAGTGGACACTGTGGACACAGCTTGACGACCTCGATTTTGCAGATGACTTGGCATTACTGTCCCACACTCATCAACAAATGCAGGACAAGACCACGAGGCTTGCTGACATCTCGTCCCAAGTGGGCCTCATCATTCACAAACAGAAAACAAAGACAATGAGGCTGAACGCAACCAGGGAAGAACCAGTCTTGCTTGCTGGCACCCCGTTGGAGGAGGTGGAGTCCTTCACCTATCTCGGGAGCATCATAGACAAAAAAGGCGACACTGATGCAGATGTCAGAGCACGAATCGGTAAAGCCAGAACAGCCTTTCTCCAGTTGAAAAAAGTGTGGAGTTCCAGAGAGCTGTCACAACACACCAAAGTCCGGATTTTCAACTCCAATGTAAAAGCAGTTCTCCTATATGGAGCAGAGACTTGGAGATTGACAAAAACCACAGTCAACAGAGTACAGACCTTCATAAACAGTTGCCTTAGAAGAATTTTGAAAATCCACTGGCCAGAGAAGATCAGCAACGTCAGACTCTGGGAGAGAACAGAGCAGATAACAGCAGAGAATGAAATTGGGCGAAGAAGATGGGGATGGATCGGCTACAGTCTGAGAAAACCAGCTTCCAGTATCACTAGGCAGGCATTGTCATGGAACCCCCAGGGAAAGAGGAACAGAGGTAGGCCGAGAAACTCCTGGCGTCGAGACCTCCAAGCAGACATCATGAGACTGGGAACCACCTGGAGTAGAATCGAAGGAGAAGCACAGGACAGGAGTTGTTGGAGATCTCTCGTCGACGGCCTATACCCGGGTAGGGGTGACAGGCGTAAGTAAGTAAGTCTTTTCTGCTTTATTTAATATGTCTTCAATATGAATTGCATCCTTAAAGCTTTATGAGGTGTTGCAGTGGAAGAAGACAGACTAATTTTGAAAAGGCAACACCTAGGCAATTTTGTGGCTTTGGGCGACGCCTTTGTTAAAAGTAAAGAATAATTGTAACACAAAATTGCCTAGGTGTTGCCTTTTCAAAATTAGTCTGTCTTCTTCCACTGCAACACTTCATAAAGCTTTAGGGATGCAATCCACGTTGTACTAGTGGTGCTACCAGTAAATTTTGGAGGCGGCTTCTAGTACATGCGTTGTGTTTGCAATTTCAGGTTACGCCGCATGCCTACCTGAAGAGCCCCCCCCCCCCCCCCACCCCCCCCCCCTCTTGGGGCGAAACCGGTTGTAGGCGGCAAAAACTTTAAATCTACTCAGCAGGTCCAATATCTGTTTGGGAATATTTTCTATCTCCTCCCCTCGGGGGGAGGATGTTACGATTATGGTTGTGTTGTCCTGTGAGAGCATACATGTGTTAATCGTAGGAAGCGATCCGATATTTATTTGAGCTATCATGGTTGCGATTCACGTACCTTTTAGTAAGATTTTTCTTTCGTTCGCGAGTAGAGCTTAATTTGCTTTGTTATCATACACTAAGTTTAACCGGAAGCTTCTAGAAACGTCGCACAGAGAATAGCGGTCGATCTTTGTTTTCCGTAGATTCGCGGAGTATAGATTAGAACCTTCGAGCAGGTCGCGCTGTTTTGTGTCCGCGTACGTGTGTCGTCAGTAGAGTAAGAAACATTTTGCTACATTGTATTATAGACATTCAAATAGTCATAGTTGTTTACTGTGCGCGTGAAGTTGGCAGCCGTTTTTTTTTTGTGTGTGTGTGTGTTGTGAAAGATCGTAAAAGTTCTGAAAAATTCTGACTAGGTCCTGAACTGCCTACCATACTTTTGTGAGACGTCATTTTACATTGGGATTTGGGGCTGAAATGAGCAGCCGAATTTTTGTAGCCTATTGTAGTTATTCTAGAAAATTCTTTCTTTATTAATATTTATGAGTTTCTGTTTCGTGTTTCATTTTGATTGGTTGCGTTGTTTGATTTTCTTGAATTATTCTGGAAATTGATTGTACAATAAAAGATTGGTGCTGGGAAGCCCACATGTACATTGTCTTGCATTGTCAGTTGTAGAGACACACAGTTTATCGTAGGTACGTGGCCCGTATAGGGTGTACATTGTGAGAAACGCAGCGTAAAGGTGTGGTGTACGTTGTATGAGAAACTTTGTGTCGGCAGTGTTAACATTTGCAGAAGAGACATTGTATCAGTGTTGGTGCATTTGGAAATGCATTGTGTGGAGATCGCATCGCTGAATTAAAATATTGTTGGAACTTGTTACGTGGTGGAGTTGTAGTCGCAGTATGATAAACACACCAGACGCACGCACGTAAGGTTCTTTTAAATAAACTTCACACAGCTGCAATCCGTCACACGTGGGCTTAAGGATGTAGACAATACTGGAGTAACAGTTCCAACAATATTTTAATTCAGCTATGCGATCTCCACACAATTCAGTTCCAAAATGCATTAACACTGATACAAAGTCTCTTCTGCAAATGTCCACACTGCCGACACAAAGTATCTCACACAACGTACACCACACTGTTACGCTGTATCTCTCACAATGTACACCCTATACGGGCCACGTACCTACGATAACTGTGTGTCTCTACAACTGACAAATGCAAGACAATGTATGAACGTGCTTTCCTAGCGCCCTCTTTATATATACTACCAATTTCCAGAATCATCTACGAAAATCATACAACGCAACCAATCAGAACGAACCACGCAACCGACACTCATAAATAAGAATTTTATGGAATCACTAAAATAGGCTACAAAAACTCGGTTGCTCATTTCAGCTCTAAGTCCTACTACTTGGCTTGACTTCGCGAACGAAGATTCTATAGGGGCTGTCCACGACGTCTGCAGGCATGCTCGTGACTGCGGAGGCCAATCCGGGACAGGCAGGTTCGACCGCAGCGGCTGCAGAGGGAGGTCTGGCCAGGGTTCTGAGTTGCGGCATCTCTGTTTTTTTCTCCTGAGCCGCTTGTCTTTAAGGCCAGCTCTGCGTGAGTCCTCAAAGGAGACATCTGCCTTGTAAATGGTGGAGCGCCAGGTGTCACGGTCCGCAGCAAGTGAAGACCACTGGCGGTGGTCGATTTGGCAGGCACTAAGTGACTTCTTGAGAGTCTTTGTATCTCTTCTTTGGTGCCCCTCTGTCTCTGTGTCCAGTGGCGAGCTCGCCGAACAGGGTGATCTTGGGCAGGCGATAATCCTCCATCCTGGAGAGGTGCCCAGCCCAGCGGAGCTGTGTCCGCAGCAGCAAAGCCTCGATGCTCACAGTTTCTGCCTGTTCAAAGACCCGACGTTTGTGACATAGTCACTCCAGTGAATGCCAAGGATTATACGCAGGCAGCGCTGGTGGAAGCGTTTCAGGAGTCGTAGTTGGCTGCGGTAGAGGGCCCAGAACTCGGAACCATACAACAGTGTGGTGAGGACGACAGCTCTGTACACGCTGATCTTGGTGCCTGTTTTCAGCTGTTGATATGCCACACCCGCTTGCATAGACGCCCGAAAGCGCTGTTTGCTTTTGCCAGCCTGCTGTCCACCTCCTTGTCCAGCTTGGCGTCTGACGTGATGATGCAGCCAATGTAGGTAAACTGGTGCAATGACTTCAGTTCAGACTCGCCGATGTTGATGTGGGGAGAGCGATGCTCTACCTTGAGTGCCGGCTGATGGAGAACCTCTGTCTTTTTCAGACTGACATCGAGTCAAAAGAGCTGGGCAGCGTCTGCGACGCAGGATGTGATGCGCTGCAGGGCTCTCTCTATGTGTGCAACGAGGGCAGCGTCGTCAGCAAAGAGTAGCTCACAAATCAGTTGGTCTAGGGTTTTGGTGTGGGCCTGCAGTCGTCTGAGGTTGAACAGGCAGCCATCGAGACGATACCTGATGTACACTGCATCATCATCGTCGAGGTCCACTGTGGCCTGCTTCAACATCATGCTAACAAAGATGGTGAAGAGAGTCGGTGCCAGGACACAGCCCTGCTTCACACCGTTGAGAATGGGAAATGGTTCTGAGAGGTCATTGTTGAGTCTGACCTGGCCTTGCTGGTCCTCGTGTAGCTGGACGATCATGCTGAAGAACTTTGGGGGACAGCCAAGTCGCTCCAGGATCTGCCACATGCCTTGCCTGCTCACAGTGTCGAACGCTTTTGTTAGGTCGACAAACGTTACGTACAGCCCTTTGTTCTGCTCGCGGCACTTCTCCTGAAGCTGTCTCAGCACAGAGACCATGTCGGTGGTGCTCCTGTTGGCTCTGAAGCCACACTGGCCCTCTGGTAGGTGGTCTTCTGCAATCGCAGGTACCAGCCGATTCAGGAGCAGCCTTGCGAGTATTTTCTCGGCAATGGACAGCAGGGTAATTCCACGGTAGTTGGAGCAGGCAGACTTCTCTCCTTTGTTCTTGTACAGGGTGATGACGACTGCATCGCGGAGATCCTTTGGTAGTGTTCCTTCCTCCCAGCAGCAGAGAAAGAGGTCATGGAGCTTGTTGTGCAGTGCTGGGCCTCCATGTTTCCAGATCTCTGGTGGGATTCCATCAATGCCTGCTGCTTTGCCACTCTTGAGCTGGTGGATGGCTGTGAGGGTCTCTTCAGCAGTGGGCGGTTCGTCCAATTCAACCTTTACTGGGAGGTGTGGGATTTGGAGGATGACTGCTTCTTGAAGAATGCGCTCAGCGCTGAAGAGGTCCTAAAAGTATTCCGACCAGCGGTTCAAGATGGAGTTTTTATCTGTGAGCAGTGCCTGTCAATCAGCGCTTCGCAGGGGACTTTGTATCAGGTGCCTGGGGCCATAGTCTGCTTTCAGTGCTTGGTAGAAGCCCCTGTAGTCACCGTTGTCAGCACAAAGCTGGGTCCTCTGTGCGAGTCTGGTCCACCACTCGTTCTGGAGATCTCTGAGCTTGCGCCGGAGACTGCTGCAGACGAGGCGGAAGGCAGACTTCTTCACAGGGCAGGAAGGCTGGGCTACGTGGGCCTGATGGGCGGCTCTTTTTTTTTTTTTGCTAGGAGTTCCTGGATCTCTACGTCGTTTTCGTCAAACCAGTGTTTGTTCCTCTTTTTAGCGAAACCCAAGACTTCTGCAGAGGATTTTGCGATAACAGTTTTCAGCTGTTCCCAGAGTGTTTCAGGGGAGGAGTCTGCTGGGTCAGCTGTGTTTGTGAGCTTGCGCAGTAAATCTGTCTGAAAGGCAGCTTTTACGTCGTCACGAACAAGGTTGGCAACATCAAGCTTTTTCTTAGGGGGCCCCCCTTTCTTGGGTTTTGGCTTGAGGTGGAGCCTGGGTTTGCAGCGGACAAGGCGGTGGTCAGTGTGGCACTCTGCGCTGGTTATCACTCTGGTGAGGAGGACATCACTGCGGTCCCTCTGACGCACTAGGACATAGTCGATAAGGTGCTAGTGTTTGGAGCGAGGATGCATCCAGGTGGTCTTTCGACTGTCCTTTAGCTGGAAAGTAGTGTTGGTGATGACAAGCTGCTGTTCTGCACATAACTCCAACAGTAGGAGGCCATTGTCATTGCAGTTTCCGACGCCATGCTTGCCGATGACTCCTTTCCAGGCTTTAGAGTCCTTGCCCACTCAGTCGTTTAAGTCGCCAAGGATAATGACTTTGTCGTCTGCAGGGGTGCTCTGTAGGAGGCTGCGCAGGTCAGTGTAGAACTTGTCCTTTTCTGCAGGCTCTGCCAGGAGGGTTGGGGAGTACACACTGAGAAGGGTGACGTGTTGCTGGTGTCTCAGTGGGAGGCGCATGGACATGATGCGGTCTGAGTGACCGGTTGGTAGGTTTTCCAGCTTAGTCGCAATGGAGGTCTTGACCATGAAGCCCACGTCTGAGAGCCGTCTTTCTGACGCAGACGTACCTGAGCAGTAGAGGATGTAGCCAGCGCCAAGTTCTTGGAGACTGCCTTCGTCCGGGAGGCGTACTTCGCTGAGCGCAGCGATGTCGATGTTTAACCTCCGCAATTCATGGGCAATGAGGGCGGAGCGACGTTCAGCGCGTCCGCTGTCTGCTGTGTCAAGCATGGTTCGGATGTTCCAGCATGCTACTTTGAGTCCGGTCGTGGTCGTCATTAGAGTGGATCCGTTGTTTTTACTTGTTTTCTGACCGTAGGAGAAGATGCCCGTTGACCGCGGCTAGCCAACTGGGGCTAGCCGTAAATGCTAATGTGTAATGAAGTCACATAAAAGTATAGTAGCCCTATCACGACCTTGCATATCCGCTCTAAAAGATTATCGACCCTTCACAAAACACACAAAAAAAGGCTGCTCAATTCACGCGCACAGAAAAACAAAATGTTACGAACTGTCGCCAACTACCCGACGTCACACATTCGAGGTCACTAGACAGTGCGACCTTTCTAGAACGGTCTGGACTAAACTTAACGCATCAGAAACGAAGTGAATTCCGCTTTGCGCGACCGAAAGAACATGTTACTTAAAAAGATACGTGAATCATAACCATGATAGCTCAAATAAATATCGGATCGTTTCACATGTATTAACACATGTATGCTCTCACAGGACAACACAACCACAATCGTAACAAAACTGTTACTCCAGTATTGTCTACATCCTTAAGCCACGTGTGGCGGGTTGCAGCTGAACAAAGTTTATTTAAAAGAACCTTACGTGCGTGTGTCTGGTGTGTTTATCATACTACGACTACGACTCCACCACGTAACAGAGGACTGGATATTCTCCAGCGGACGGCGGGGCGCCTGCTATTGCTTTATGTAGTAGGTGTTTAGGGGAAGGCTCAAAAGATCTAATAAGCGATGCATTCACAAAAGGGCAGCTGATGTCCTGATAACACAATGCAAGCATACCAGCCTGGAATCCCATGGCATTAGCAAAGCATTCTCAGAATTTAATGAAAAATTATATATATATATATATATATATATATATATATATATATATATATATATATATATATATATATATATATATATATATATATATATATATATATATATATATGTGTGTGTGTGTGTGTGTGTGTGTGTGTTTGTGTGTGTGTGTGTGTGTGTGTGTGTGTGTGTGTGTGTGTGTGTGTGTGTGTGTGTGTGTGTGTGTGTGTGTGTACACGAGGGCTCAGGCTGACCTCAACAGGAAACGCAAGCACTCACGTTCACCGAGATGAAATCATTAAAATTAGAAAATATAAAACAAACAGCAAAAACATACCCTCTTTTATTTGCATTCGAATTCTTTTCTACAGGATGACTATTGTTTTCAGCTTGCTGATATTTTAACAGACAGTATAGCAAACAATTAAAAGCTGACTTTTTCATTTAGAATTGCAAAACAACAAGAACCAAACAAAGTTCTAGAAAGGTCGTCGCGATGACTGTTTTATTTGTAGAAATGCACTTTCTGTTGTATTAATGTCTTCTCGTGTTAAGCTGCATTGTGAACTCAAATGACATCAAGTCCTCTTTTGTGAAAATCGAGATTTTCACAAAATTCCTCAGCCTTCGCTGTGCAGTATGACTGGCATCGGGTTATGACATACATTAATGCTTTCCGTGTCGGTAGCGGTTTTAGTTAACCGCTACTGACGCGTAAACGGTTAACATTCTCCAGCCCACATAAAGTTGTCGGGTTCTTTATCAGCATTAAAATAATCATCTGTCGTTGAACCTGTAGACTTCATCACTTATCGCAATTACCACAATGTATTTCGACCTCGCAGTTCGAGTGCATGTTATATTCGTCTACGTGTGTTGTCTCTCTCACATTCAACGCCGTATGTGTTCCATGGATCGATCATGTGACAATTCAAAGGGACTGCCTGATTAGCTTTGCGCCTTACCGGCGCCAAGCTAATCAGGCACTCCCCTTGAATTGTTACGATCGAGCCATCTTCTGCATTTTGTCACAGTCATCATTAGGTGATTCTAACTCCTGTTTGACTGTGGAAATGAAAGGGGCACCCGATTCTAATAAAGACATGCTCCCTACTTCCTTGTTTAGTGGGCTTCAATATTTCAGGTTGTCTGTAACATTTAGCGTCATATTAGCTTGTCTTAAAGTTATATTCCCTAGGATCAAGCATTTCAACACAGTCAGAAAACTGTCTGCAATAGATACTGCTGACAGTATGTGTACGGGTCCTTTGTGTACTATCTTAGAGCTTTATGGTGTAAGTACAATGCCAAATGTCGAAATTTATCGCTTGGAGGGTGTATTGTTTTTGTACCTCTAGTCGCGGATTTATCGTCTGCATCGGCCTTGTTTTGAATTAATATACATATTTATGAGCATACGTCACAAGGCAGAACCCGGCCGACTATCGGCAGTGTATCGCAATACTGCAGGTCACGAGGTCATCGGTGCGGTGTACACACGTGTCAGTATACACGTGTACTGATGTTCTCCGACATTCCTTTGACGTAATTTTTCACGAGAAAGTAGAATAAATCTTCCATACTCGCTATGCTGTTAAAATCACAATGCGGGTTTCGCTCGACCTGCTGTAGTATTTACTAGTAATGACCGTGCTGAGTAGTCGTGCACCGACCGAGGGCGTGGCTTATTTGACTCGCAAAGCCGGCGAGCCTACGTCCACGGTGCCTAGTTTGACCTTTGATCCTTTACCCCTCGGAAACACGCAACGCGTTCCATCATTGAAACAGAACATTTGTATTTATACCCACTTTCTGCACTGCAGTCAATTTCACATCTCACACATCGAAGTCTACGTAACTGAAAGTATCATTGAAAACGACAAATGCACCATCGCAGCAAAAACATTACCTCTCCGAATCGAGTGAATGCGAGCCCGCGGCACACAGACAAAAAACATGTTACGATCACCGATGCCGTACAACTTTGACACACACCGTAGTTTTCAGATCAGTCTTTGCAACATAAAATGTGATAACTAGCTCGTAACTATACGATAAAACAGAATTAAAATCCTCCGAAATCACTAAGAGGTAAATTCTACGGAAGATCATGAATTCTGAAAATCACTAGCGCTCGCGGAACTATAGGAAGATCAACAAAGACCGTAGATTACTCACTGATTCAGCAGGAAAGGGGCACGTTGCCACATGTCCATATTCCCTTGTCCGATGTCAGTTCTACTGAGGCGTATCTTGTCTCTCTTCCTCTTTCTTCTCTTAAATTCCGAGTCTGTCATTGTCGGCGCGAGTCGATGATATTTTCTTTTCTTCCCTGGTTCATCCGCCATCTTGTCTCTGATTGGTTATAATTATGCTGTTGAACTAAGGTCGTATAGAATAGTTATGACGTCAGATACCATCGCCTATCAGAAGCAATGTTTTCACTGGGTCCAGTCGCAAGATTTCGGTGGGCCACGTTTCGCTTTGAACGGACGAAAGAAAGCATTTGGTGGGACAATAGGATGGTCACTGTCTAAGTGGGTATGTATAATGAAGCCCAGCAAAAGCTTTTTGCGAACTGAAACCTTCAACAAGTTCTGTTGTGCCCCTTTAAGATTTCACCCAAGGAAGACTAACCTTTGTGGTGGCGTAGGAATGTTTTCGGGGGAGGTAGCCCCGAGCCTAAAAAATGTAACGTCAGGGGGGTGGGTGGGTGAGTGAGGGTAGGTAGTGTGGTTATTGCCTTTGACAAGAGCTATTTTCAATCAATATAACATTTGGACGTCAGGGAGGTATGGCCCAAGTATCCCTTGATATTGGCAGTTTCAAAAGAGGCTATATGATTCAAATCAAAAGAGTAGATATGGCAAAAAGGATCCTCTGATCATTCTGTGTCCATAGGAGGTATGGTCAGGCCCTACCCGGTCCTCTCGATTCCTACACCACTGTGCCGACGCCTTTGTCGCCTACACGGCGTTAAACCCTAATAACTAACTACACCACTGCTAGTCTATAATGAGGAAGCAAATTACCCACTCATGCAATTGACAGCCAAAGTAAGAAATAAAAGATATTTTTTTCACGTTGAGCTACTCTTGCTTTGACCCACAAATCAGCCAGACAACTTTGTAACTTATTTCTGTAAAGTAAATAACCAACTGTACATTATTAAAATTGAGCCCAACTTACATAAAAACAAATTTTAAAACAAAAGCTGGTCCTGAAATGGAATCAATATTTTAGGTTTATTAATGTCTCTGTTTAATATGTTTAGAGTTCTCAAAATGGGGAAATTAAAACGTGAGACTATCACGGATTCTAAGAAATATATAACGTTGGTTCATTTCACAGACATTTTTTTCATTTCTCTTTGTTTTGTGTTCAATGTTCCATTTTTAGTATTTTGAAAACAGAATTCTTCAGTAGTTCTGAATTGTATTTGCGACATGACGGTCTCATTTTTAACTCTTTGTGAGGTAAAACTTCCTAAATTGTGTAATATTTATTTGAAGTCAGAAAACAGATCGACCGTGACAATTCAAGGGTAGTGCCAGAATAGCTTGGCGCCTCCAGGCTCCAAGCTGTTCTGGCCCTACCCTTAAACTGCCACTGCTGATCTTTGTCCTGTTGTGGTAGGTTAACGTGCAGATGCTACTAGTACGTCATATTTAGAAGCAGGAACATCCGACATGACAGCTAGTCATTGCCACATGCCTTGTTTCTCCAGCAGCCGCCTCAACGCGATGCTGCCTGGCAACGGTTGTCCAGCATGGTAACCATGGAAAAGCGCCGACAACAAAGCAGGGGTAGGGTACTCTGACGCCCTGTTGTCTCCGAAACCCCTCTTGTCCGCGAAACCCCTTTTGTCGGCGAAGCCGCGTTTGTCACCGAAGCCCCGTTTGTCGCCGAACCCCCTTTTATCTCCAAAGCCTTGCTTGTCACCGAATCCTCGCTTGTACATCTCGGGTTCAAGGTTTTCAAAGTCTTCCATGCCGAAGCGAGGTCCTTCACCTTCGCCGAAGTCAAGGTCGTCGGCGAGGAGGAATTTCACCATCACCATGGTGACGAGAATGGCAAGGAGAGAGCGACACGTTGTCATGACGATAGATTGTGAGCACGAAGAAGTGGAGGTGGTTGTTGTTAATGGAATTTCCCTGAAAAAAGACGAGAAAATACTGATGAAACACGCTAAAGAAAATAAAGTAAAACAAACAAACAACAACTAACAAACAGAAACATGCCCCATTTTCGTGGGTTCAATTTGTAATAAATTACTAATCAAGCCCACCGTTTTGGTCCATGGTTACGTCAGTATGAAAGTACCTATTTTCAAGATTACTATCCTCATAGCAGTTCCTAAGGTGTTTCTTATCAAGCGTATCAGCATCACAGAATATGTATCCTGGTCGGTGATTTTGAACCTTACGGCCCTTACAAAGATCAAAAGGCCATCGGGCCGACGTCGTCCGCCGGACGTGCGCGGGCTAACGGCGGGAGACGTCAGCCCGTTGGCCTTTGCGCACTGGGTAGGAATCACCTCGACTTAAAGCGCTACCGATAGCCAACGGGTAAATATTAGCGCGTGCTGATATGTCCTTTTAGACCTTAAAGCTCTATAGCGGTAAATTCCCAAATTACAGACAAGCACGCAACAGCTGCTTGGTTCAAATGTATGTGACAATCGGTTTCCTTTGAAAAAAACAACCACCATGTCATGATTATGAAAGAACAACAATAACGACATGAACTGGTGACACCCTATTTCAAATAAATACGATATGTCAGTTGCGATGTTTTCCTCGTTAGTTTTCGAGAGAGAGAGAGAGAGAGAGAGAGAGAGAGAGAGAGAGAGAGAGAGAGAGAGAGAGAGAGAGAGAGAGTGAGTTAGTTTCTAGGTTGGTTGGTTGGTTAATTGGTTGGTTGGTTGGTCGGTTGGTTATTAAAGCCATCTCACGCTGGAGAGAGAGAGAGAGAGAGAGAGAGAGAGAGAGAGAGAGAGAGAGAGAGAGAGAGAGAGAGAGAGAGAGAGAGAGAGAGAGAGAGAGAAGATGATGAAACGTTTTTATTCAGGATACAAGTTTTAGGCATAGCAATGCCTATCTTCCAAACTGTCCTGCTACTCTACACATATAAAAATACATCAGACGATACAGCAAAAGATAAAACAAATATAAGTGAAAAGACCCACCCACCCCCCCCCCACCATCAAACAAACAAACAAGAAAAATAATAATATTAATAATAACAAATTTTAAAAAATGAGAGAGAGAGAGAGAGAGAGAGAGAGAGAGAGAGAGAGAGAGAAATGAAATGAAATGAAATGAAACTTTGAAATGAAATGAAACTTTATTTCTCAACGGATAAAGTAATTAGCACGTGTGCCAATTTTTCATACTTGCCGTTGCTACTCTACAAACACAATCCAGACCAAAAAGGTGACTGCCAAGCGTGTGAAATGCAAAGAAGTACCCAACGGAGAAAAAGAAACACGCTTAGAAAAAACGGTACAACACAATTTATTAATATTTCGGGTAAATACCCTTTGTCAAAATAGACAAACAAACAGAGACATTAGCCGCTACTTATCTTCAGATGCAGAAGGAATGTGGCAACAGGCGTGTTTCTTTCTACAAACACAGGATAATAATTGTAATACTAATAGTACCAAATTACACAAAGAAAAATTAGGAAACATTACACATGAAGAGACATTAAACAAAATTCATTCATTCATTCGGTCATACAAAAAACAAACGAAAAATAGAAAGTACACGCAACGCGCGCACACTGACACATACACGCTCGCGCGCACACACAGACACGCGCTAATGATAACTTGACCTATATACGAAGCAAATCATTTGGATCATAGTGAAAATTCACTTCAGACAGCAAAAAATATTTGGATTATAATAGAAAGTTGAATTATGTAATTAGGCGATTATTATTAGTATGCACAAACCATACGGCAGCATGCACTGATTATACGATAAGCACATGTTTGATACGAATACTTGTGGTAGATTATGTATCAGCAGACAAGTACTTGAGGAGGCATTCCTTGAAAGAGGAGAGGGAGCTAGCGTGTGTTATGCATGTTGGCAGTGTGTTCCAGAAAGATGCGCCTGAGTAAGATACACTGGTTTTAAAGAGATCTATCCTGGGGCGAGGTGTAATAAAGTTTCGTCTTGAAGTAGAATAACCTGAACTTGCCTTGGTAAAGAGCTTACAAAGATATTTTGGGTGAATCTCATTCCAGATTTTATACATAACCACACCCTTGTTTAAGAGGTGATGCTTGCTAAGAGGTAGCATTTTCAGTTTTTCAAGTCTTTCATCAGTTGTTAGGGCTGAATCAGGCAGGATATGTTTCGCTGCTCTCCGATGCAGGGAGTTAAGCCTCTTCAAGTGTGTGTCACCGCTGCCATCCCATATCGTGGACGCATAATCGATGTGGGATTTGACATGTGCATTGTAAAATAACTTGCGAGCATCAACATCGATAAAGTACTTCAACTTTGAAAGCATAAAAATATTTCTAGCAACAGTTTTACATACAGCATTTATGTGTGATTGCCACTTCATCTGGTCATCAACAATTACACCAAGTAATCGGTGTTCCGTGACCTGATTAACGATGTCATTATCGATAGTCAGGCTGAGTGTAAGTGGCTTGAGCTGGTGCTTCTGACGGGTTGCTATCGTCATGCATTCCGTTTTGGAAGGATTTAAAATCATTTCATTGTTTGCGCACCAAGTGGAAATTTCGCTCAAACCCTTCTGCAAACGGCCATTTAAAGAATCAATACTCTTGTCCGGGGTGTGAATTGTGGCGTCATCAGCGAATAAATCACATGAAATTTTGTCGCTAGTCAAATGTAGCGGCAGGTCATTTATAAAGAGGCAAAACAGAAGAGGCCCTAGGACTGAACCTTGGGGAACTCCCCGTGTTACTAATCCGCTTGAGGAGTATGATCCATTGACCATGACGCGCTGCTGTCTGTCGCTAAGATATGAGGCAAAAAGTGGAGTTGTGCCAAGGTGGTAAAGAGATTTTTGGCTGTAGTTAATTGAGGAAGAAATGCATTTATTGCCAAACGAACTACCGAAGTACACATTTAGCTTGGAAAGTAGAAGTTTATGGTCCACAAGATCAAAGGCTTTTCGTAAGTCAATAAATACAGCGCCGGTAAATTCGCCCTGATTTATTGAGCGTAGCCACACATCAGTTAGACGTGCTAGGGCCGTGTGACAGCTGTGCTTTGGTCTGAATCCCGACTGAAGGGGGTGGATTAATGTATGATTTTCTAAATATTCCAAGAGATGTTTATGGATATGCCGTTCAAGTGGTTTACTAAGGATGGACAATAGTGATATGGGGCGATAGTTATTAACATCAGTCATAACTCTTGTTTTCGAGATGGAATAAAACTTCATTTCTCAAGGATAAATGCTTAGGTACACAGACCTTTTTTTAATCATGTCCATGCACACACACACACACACACACACACACACACACACACACACACACACACACACACACACACACACACACACACACACACACACACTGAGAACATGAAATAAACATGGACGTTAAAAAATGTAGTTTGAACAGTAACAGCAACAACAAAATCGGCAATACAACTCAAGGCGCTCGAGTCACGTTGACACAACTACGGGCTCGCACTAGCGGCGCTGGGCCTATCAACGGCAAGCCGCGCACGGCCAGCTCGACCCCACAGCAACAGTAAGCCTTACAGTGAGCCCCAGGGGAGGAACTACAACTTTTTTGCATTACATCAATGCAATACGAGCATCCCTGATGAAACTGTTCACCAGCGAGAGAGAGAGAGAGAGAGAGAGAGAGAGAGAGAGAGAGAGAGAGAGAGAGAGAGAGAGAGAGAGAGAGAGAGAGAGAGAGAGAGAGAGAGAGAGACCCGCCAAGCGGCAGTGCAAAAATCGCGGATCGATCGTTTGCGTGTGTTTACAAGGGACGTTGACTTTATTTGTTGAGAAAACTTTCTTAGCCCAGCGTTTAATTGCAGCAGAAACAAAATCCACATCATAGCTCAGCGGTAGGGCTATTATTAGTATAAAGGCACTAACGTTATTGCGATTTGTTCGGTAGTGGGTTGTGATTGGTAAAATTTGGCGATACAATGGACTTTCAATGTTGGAAAGACTTTGCCCATGTGAGCAGGCACACAGGTTTTCTAACCCATTATGGCCGAAGGTCGAAACCCCCAAATCCAAAACTTTGGAGTTGTCCTCTGAAGATTGTTTTACAACAAGTAAGCAGACAGATCGATCTGACAGTTCAAGGGTGGTGCCTGAGTAGCTTGGCGCGTATGGGCGCCAAGCTATTCTGGCACCACCCTTGAACTATCATGGTCGATCCATGTCTTGAAGTGGTGTGTCGGGATGAAATAAGTTAAGCCATTTTGGGGAACCAGAAATAAAGGCGCTGAGTATGGGATCAGTCTGAAGTGAGGAATCTTAAACTTCGCTTTTGAAAACAAAAGGCATCAACAAAAGGAAGTGGCTGGTTGTTTAACAAATTCTGTTCCAGGACCGAAATCCGCAAAGTTTGAAGTTGCCCCATGAAGACTTATTACACTTCTGGAAACAGATCGAGCGTGATAGTTCAAGGGCGGGGCCAGAATAGGTTGGCGTCTGTGGGCGCCAAGCTATTCTGACACCACCTTTGAACTATCACGCTCGATCCATGTCTTGCCGTGGCGTGTCGGAGTTGAACGAGCTAAGGACGCGCAGACCGTTCACACATTCGGCACGTCTCGAATGAGTTAACACGGCTTATGGCCGTCAACGCGATAACAATTAACAAATACTTCGGCTACAACACCTGGGGACCACAAAGTTCTTGTTTTTGCATCCGAAATTTGTTATAAGCTAAAGAAGCTGTCTAAAAAGTGCAGACGGGACCAATAAAAAAAAGTGTTGCTATATCCGACTTTTGCCGTGTCTGACCTTGTTATAAGCGAAGCCGACTACAAGCAACAAGACCAACAACAATGGCGATACTGCCTGTGAACGCGAACGACAGAACGACGCCGTCTCTAACTGAGAACAATGTACGCAAAAGGCTTCGCGGGCCGACGTTAGGCGCAGTGGGCCCGCGCACAGTCGTGCGCGGGCCAGCTGCGGCCGATTTCGGCCCGATACTGAGACTTAGTCTCTTTGCTTGGGCAGCGCGGAATAGTGACAAAAAATATCGACACGGTTACAAAGACACTTTTATCATATCGGTTGCGCTGAAGGGTAGGGGGGTGGGGGTGGGGGGGGGTGGGGGGTGGGGGTGGGGCGGGGGGGGGGTGGTACAAATCTATCTTGCGGTCATATCTTAACGCAACGATCACAAACCAGTGAGCAAAAGGTCCTCGGACCGAGGTCGGCCTGTGCATTTGTGCGCGGGCCCACTGCGGCCGATATCGGCCTCGGGTACCTTTGCTTGCTGGGAAGAAACCTGAGCAGTTCTGAGCGCATTGCATTTCACAATTCTCTTAGAAGGTCAACTCCGCTGATGGTCTACTTCCTTTATCTGGGGACGTCAATGGTAGACGTCTCTGCCGGCAAGCGGTATAGATTCTCATGAGCCCCTGCTAAGCAGGAGCTCATGATACTATGACTTTTGCGGTCGGACTCGTCCAGAAGACGCTAGTACCTTATCGACAGGTGCACAATGAAGAAAAACGATCACGTCGTCAGTGAAAGCGAGGAGTCTATGACTGCAGACTAACTAAGGCGCTTAGAACACCACAGAAATAATCCCTACAGTGAAAACGCCCTCATCTCCATAAGACATAGATCCTCACAAGCTTTAGCAGGCTGCGTAGGTTCTTGACTACCAATGCCTCCTGCGCTCGAAAGCTCGTGTGGAATTACGCTTTTGCAGGCCTCGAGTAAACATGTCTGTCTGTATGGTGTCGTAGATTAGCCATCGAGTGGTTTTCTTTCCGTTGAAGTGGGTATTTTTACACCATCTTTTAGAGAAGGCGATTTTGTTTTCTGCAAGAGAAGGTGTTTTTTTTCTGCAAAAGGCTTAGATGTGCATGAGGCCCCTACAGGATAGCGGGGGCTAATTTGAATCTCTGTATCTTGTTGATTCAATTTGGTGCCCCTATTACACAGACAAAGGGACGGAATCATTAGGATTTAAAACTAAGCGCTTCTTCAGTCACATTGGATCGTCTTGCACTTGTCTCGGACGGGACTTAGTCGAAATTAATGCGTGCTGGGCTAAAATCACAGATCAGCACACAAATGAGTCCGCCGCGCCTCTGGACTTAGCACTTTGTTAAAGTGCCATTGTGAGTTCTTTCCGACTTGTCGCAGCTTTGCGACTGAGGCTATTGGTGGAGATTGTCTGGTGATATATATAGCAAGATGAAGTATTATAGTCCCTATCCTAAGAAAACAGAAAACGTGAGTGAAACAATCCAACGTTTGGGGATTGACCCTTTGGCTGTCGGAATCATCGCGACAAAAAGTGCTGCCGACAGCCAAAGGGTTAATGACTTCAGCCAAGGCGAAAGTGATTTAAAGGACGGGGTAGGGAACTGAGTCCGCACCCCCCCCCCCTCTCCCCTGCCCCCCCCCCCCCCTGGACAAAATCAGCGAGAGCTGGAAGACCCCATCCGTTTTAAATTTCCTTCCTTCCAACTGAGTCCGCACAAAGTTTGAACCCTACCCAGGTTCGAACCAGCAACCTTGTGGACGATAGACCAAAGCTCTACCGTCTGAGTTACCAAGGGCATCTACAAATGAATGAATGAGTGAAGAATGAACGAACGAACGGACGAACGAACAAACGGACGGACGAACGGATGGGCAGACGAAACGAACGAACCCACGAACGAATGAACGAAGTAAGCAAGAAAGGAGCGGCACGGCACGGGCGGAATGGAGCGGAATGAATAAATGAACTAAATGAATGAAATAGAAACCAAATGAACAAATCAAGGAATGAATCATTTAATTAAAAAATTGCAATCAACACATTTTCAAGGGTAGGGGGGAGGGGGGGGGGGAATAGACATCACGTCGAATATTTATCTTTTCCTGCCATTCGACTTTGTGGCAAGAAAAAAAATACTATTAACTCATTCAGCCCCGACACACCACAGCAAGACATGGATCGAGCATGATAGTTCAAGGGTGGTGCCAGAATAGCTTGGCGCCCATAGGCGCCAAGCTATTCTGGCACCACCCTTGATCTATCATGCTCGATCTGTCTCCTGAATTGTAATATAGTCTGGCGGTGCTACCAGTCAAATTCTGGAGGCAGCTTCTCGTACATGCGTTGTGTTTGCAATTTCAGGTTACGCCGTATGCCCACCTGAAGAGCCCTCCCTTGGGGCGAAACCGGTTGTAGGCGGCAAAACTTAAATCTATCCAGCAGGTCCAAGATCTGTTTGGGAATATTCATGCACTAGCCTCCCCTCTCGGGGGGAGGACTGGATATTCTCCAGCGGGTTGCGGGGCGCCTGGGAGTAGTCCCAACTACTTTATGTAGTAGGTGTTCAGTGGAAGGTTTAAAATGATAGGTCTGTCATTCCTTCTCTCCCACTAACCCTCTCCTTTCTAGAACTAGTAGGCGATGCGGTCACAAAAAGGGCAGCTGATGACACAATGCAAGCTTACCAGCCTGGAATTCCATGGCATTAGCGTAGCAAGAGCATTCTCAGAATTTAATGAAAAATTACGTCCCTTGAGCTATTCTGATTGAGTGTATTTTTTGGCTTTGGGCGACGCCTTTGTTAAAAGTATATATATATATATATATACATACATATATATATATACATACATATATATATATATATATATATATATATATATATATATATATATATATATAATGCGTAGCGCATATAGAAATAAAGCTTATCTCGATCTTGTTATAGGAGATGTGCGAGCTNTCGATCTTGTTATAGGAGATGTGCGAGCTTCGATCTTCTCTTATCAGATAACCGTTTTGTATGACATTAATCCATTAAGCCACTCTATCTATAAATTCGTGTATTTTGGCATACTCATATAAAGTATTTTTTGAACATAAAGCATTTTTCGATTTTTTTTTTATAGCCAATCTAATGACTGAAAAACTGACGGTACGTACATTTAGCAAAAACTGAATATATATGTAAACAAAATCTTCACCTTGACAACCGCCACCAGAGGAGGCAGCGTAGCCGCGCAGACACGCACATGCGTAGCTTCCGTTACTGTTTTTGCACATAGAGTGGTCACCACACGTCTTTTGATCACACTCATTGACGTCATCTTCACACTGGTCACCATGCCAACCAGACTTACAGGCGCAAGAGCCGTTAACATGGTCACATGGCCCCACTATGTTGTCGTGGTTACACGTGCAGTTTGACACACAGTTCTCACCGAAGGTTCCAACGGGACATACTAAAATAATATTTATTTAGAAAGTTATTAGTAAAAAATTCAGTTACACCTTTAAAAGAAAAGTAAACTAATATAAACAAGAAAGGCGAAGCACTTATGCCTCATGTGTATGACCGATCCACATGTGTGACCTTTGTGACAATAATCAAAGGGATGGCTTCTGCAGCAGCAAAATATATGTTTTTCACACAGTTTAATCAGTTTTCACACATCTGTCAAACCCCCGTGACCTTTGACCTTTGCGAAAAGTCCACCAAATTAGTATACAAAGGAATGTCTTATCCTCATCAGCTACCTTTGTGCTAAATTTGATTGAAACGTTTGCAAAACTGTTGCTAAAAACTACAATTCTATCAAAAATTAGCATTTTACACACATTTGCTGACCTCTTGTGACCTTGACCTTCCCGAGGGGTCGTTCAACTTAGTATACATATATAGGTCTTACCATATCTCTGTAGTAAGTTTGGGTTTGAAGATGTGAATAGTATTTGAGAAAAAATAAAGTATATCAAATTATTGCTATTTTTTACCTATTCCCTGTGAACAGTAATAAAAAAACAACTTTTGTCAAAATATGGCTATTATTATACCTATTTCCTGAGCTCTCGTGACCCTTGACCTTTCCGAAGGATCAACCAAATTAATATACATAGAAAGATCTTACCATCAGGTATCTTTGTACCAAGTTTGAGTTTGAAGTTGGCAATAGTATTTGAGAAAAAAAATTATGTCAAAATATAGCTATTTTTGACCTATTTCCTGATCCCATGTGACCTTGACCTTTGTGAGAAGTCACTCAAAATGGTATGTTTTGAAAGGTCTTGCCTCAAAGTATCCTTGGGCGAAGTTTGAAGACTGTGGCTTGAATAGTCTCCGAGAAAATGCCAACGTTAAAGTTTATCACGGACGACGGCGGACGGACGACGGACGGAAAACCACTGGCCCAGAACATAAACTCACTTTTGCTTCGCACGTGAGGCAAAAATATATTAACTCATTCAGCCGGGCGCACGTATTTCCCATAGTTTGGAGGCGACATCTAACGACTATGCACCTGTTGCAGGAGATGGATCGACCATGATAATTCAAGGGCAGTGCCAGATTAGCTTGACGCCGACAGGCGCGAAGCAAATCTGGCACTACCCTTGAATTATCATGTTCGACCCATCTCCTTCTGTAAGTCGTCAGGGGTTGAATGGGTTAATCAAAGCTGATTATGTTCCAACGCACTCCATGACATTTCTCGTTGCCTACCACCTCTTCCCTGTCAGGCCCTCTATATATCTTAAAGTGCACCCTTTTTGAGGGGTAGGGAACACAACAACCAAAACATATGACAGTTATTCCCTAGAAAGACAGACTGTACCCTTTGACCTTTACCTTGACAATAGTTGCTAGGTGATTTGACGTAGCCAGTGTCACACACGCATTCGTAGCTTCCGTCAGTATTGTTACAAGCAGAATGATCACCACACAGCTTCTGGTCACACTCATTGACGTCAGTGTTGCACTCGTCACCATGCCAGCCAGGCTTACAGAAGCATGCGCCATTAAAAGGGTCACATGACCTCACAGTGTTGTCAGGATTACACGTGCAGTTGAACGCACAGTTGTTGCCAAAGGTCCCCGGGTGGCACACTAGTAACATTAAAAAAGAGCGGTGTCACTTGCAACGCAACATTAAAACTGATCATGAAATCTTCGGAAAAATAATAGGAGATAAACTTTGCATTCTAATGATGGCAGCCATCAGCTCTCTGAAGGCTTACTTAACGGTCGTGCTTTTATTTATCATAATAACGCCACACAATTAAAGTACCATTACGCATACAACTGAAGACACATTTCAGCACCATTTGTGTTTGTTATGCCGTGTCGACACACCTAATGAACTTTAACAGTAGTTTGGACAACGCAGCAAAAACACGTGCGTGATTGCACTTATTTATTCTGCGCTTCCTTTAGCGTGCCAATTTATTTTTAGCTGTTGCTCGTACTGAAAGCATTGTATTTATAGAACGGAGTGGAGCCATTGTCAAGTTACTTGATATATAGACGACGTGTGCTGAACTGGATCGTCCTGTGTCTAAATGAACCATAACCAGACCTGTATGTAGCGTTTCGTAACCATCTGTTACAGAAGTGTATCTTTGAACAGTTACGGCGGTAGTGGGCCTTTAAGCAAGGGAAGACATATCACTTTCAGGACTGGCTATAGGAGCTGAGTGGCTCGACACAATATGCGAGGTGATTTACTTATAGTTTCACGGAACACAGAGAGAAATTCCCGTCGGAGACACTTACAAAAGACAAGAAAAAAGCCGACCATATAGGAGCTGATATGTAAGTTTGGACCTTGCGCTCAAAGAAACATTAATATAAGACAGCAAGTACATCAACCATTTTTTTGTGGTGGTCTGTGATTTTGGACTTTACGGATGTAGGTCGTAACGCAAGACCAGCACGCTCCATTTTTAAAGACATCGGTAATGTTTACCTGCACAATCCTTGCCAGATGACTTGACGTAGCCAGTGTGACATGCACGCAAAGCTTCCGTCGGTATTGCTACAAATGGAATAGTCACCACACGGCGTCTGGTCACACTCATTTACGTCAACATCACAGGTGTCACCTTGCCAACCAGACTTACGTAGCACGTGCCGTTAAAAGGGTCATACAACCTAACTGTGTGGCCATGGTTACAAGTGCAGTTGGACGCACAGTTCTCGCCATTATGTTCCCTCTGGGCATACTAGACAGATATTTACAGCAATGAGTATTTTAGTTGTAACGCTGGCTGAACAACACATGGTAATGAATCAAGTTACTACAATGACTGTATGTGTGTCGGTACATATTTTGAATTTAATCTCGAACTAGCACACCTATCTTTCTCCACGTGAAAAAGGAAGAGAAACTTATCTAAAGCATGCACGTACTTCACTCAAATCGTCGTGTAGTCTCCGAGCCTGACCGCCAGAAACTAGAAGTATGTCACTGACGTTTGCCGTTGTATTATGATTGTGAACATCTTAATCAAATATATATCACCGTTGTTTTTTGTGTGGCGAGTTTCGTTCTTACTTATTGCATGATTCACGATTGAGCTGAGCTTGGCTTGACTTCGCGAACGAAGATTTTATAGGAGTTGCCCACGACGTCTGCAGGCTTGTTCGTGGCTGCGGAGGCCAATCCGAGACAGGCAGGTTCGACCGCAGTGGTTGCAGGGGAAGGTATGGCCAGGGTTCTGAGCTGCGGCATCTCTGTTTTTTCTCCTGAGCCGCTTGTCCTTAAGGCTAGCTCTGTGAGAGTCCTCAAAGGAGACAGCTGCCTTGTAAATGGTGGAGCGCCAGGTGTCACGGTCCGCAGCAAGCGAAGACCACTGGTGGTGGTCGATTTGGCAGGCACTAAGTGACTTCTTGAGACAGTCTTTGTATCTCTTCTTTGGTGCCCCTCTGTCACGGTGTCCAGTAGCAAGCTCGCCGAACAGGGTGATCTTTGGTAGGCGATGATCCTCCATCCTGGAGACATGCCCCGCCCAGCGGAGCTGTGTCCGCAGCAGCAAAGCCTCGATGCTCACAGTTTCAGCCTGTTCAAGGACCTCGACGTTGGTGACATAGTCACTCCAGTGAATGCCCAGGATGGTACACAGGCAGCGCTGGTGGAAGCGTTCGAGGAGTCGTAGTTGGCTGCGGTAGAGGGCCCAGGACTCGGAACCATACAGCAGGGTGGTGAGGACCACAGCTCTGTACACGCTGATCTTGGTGCCTGTTTTCAGCTGTTGATTGTGCCACACCCGCTTGAAAAGTCGCCCGAAAGCGCTGTTCGCTTTTGCCAGCCTGCTGTCAAGCTCCTTGTCCAGCTTGGCCTTCCGACGTGATAATGCAGCCAAGGTAAGTAAACTGGTGCACTGACTTTAGTTCAGACTCGCCAATGGTGATGTGAGGAGGGCGATACACTGTCTTTGGTGCCGGCTGATGGAGGACCTCTGTCTTTTTCAGACTGACCTCGAGTCCAAAGAGCTGGGCAGCATCTTAGTATGCATAGAAAGGTCGTACCATCAGGTATCTTTGTACCAAGTTTGGGTTTAAAGTTATGAATAGTATTTGAGAAAAAATAAATAATGCAGCCATCAGCTCTCATTAGGCTTACTTAACGGTTGTGCTTTTATTTATCATAATAATGTAATATAATAAAGCAAGGGAAGAAATATCATTTTCAAGACTGGCTATAGGTGCCGAGTGGCTCGACACAATATGTCAGGCGATTTACTAAGGGGCGGATCGGGGGGGGGGGTGGGTGGATGGGTGGGTGGGGGTGAGGAGTTACACGTGTTCCGGAACACCCCCCCCCCCCCAACCCCCTATCCCGAGACACAATTTTTTTTATGATGCCATAAGACAGCAAATATATCGATCATTTTTGTGGTGGTCTGTGATTTTGGACTTTACGGATGTAGGTCCTAAGATCCAAAACGCAAGACCAGCATGTTCCATAGTCTCTGACCTTGACCGCCAGAAACTAGAAGTATGTCACTGACTTTGCCTTTGTATTATGAACCCCACCCGGGTCTGCCCTGGGGGACTTGGGTGGGGTTAACTACTTTTTAGTTCTCAGGGTCACCCTGGTCAGCCCACAGGGTGGGGTTTCCTCTCTATTATGGGGCATGTTTTTCTGTCTACACTTGGTCCATTCATCTGTATTTTCCTTTTAAAACTCTCCCTACTGTCTGCGCTGCTTGTAGCTCTTGGTATTGGATGTGTGTTGCTAAATGGCCTTAGGTTTATTTAGCATGTTAGACCGGCTGGCGACATACATTCAATATTCTGTGTTTTATTGGTTTCTTTTTCACAAGCAGTGCAGGCACGTCCTGAGGAAGTCTTGTTGCTGTCGGACGTTAAACAATGTACAACCATCCAACCATTTGTATCATGACTGTGAACATCTTATTCAACATATATTACCGTTGTTTTTTTTCGGTGAGTTTCGTTTAGAGCTTTTTCGACGAAGCTGTCGACCTTCTCTTGGACCCCGCTCCCTCTCCTGATCTTGCATCCCACTTCGATTCCTCCCTTCGAAAACACCCATGCCCCCCACCTGCTCTATGCCCGATGCCCGACCAACTCCCCTCCCCCTGGCTCATTGACGACATAGCTGAGGCCAAGCGTGAGCGCCGACAAGCGGAACGCCGCTGGCGCTCATCCGACCTCACCGTTCACAGACAGATCTTCCAAACCACCAGATTCAAAGTCTGCAGAATGAACTCCGACTCCAAACGTAAACACCTTCAAAACAAAATCCTGGAATCCACTTCTTCCACAAGCCTCTACGCTACCATGAACACACTCCTAGGCACTTCTAAAGACTCTCCTCTCCCCAACACACATAGCAAAGAAGAACTCCCATCCGCCTTTTCCACCTATTTTTCTGACAAAATCCAGACTCTGCGCAACACACTCAATACTCTACCTTCTCCGCCTTGCCCTCCCGACCCCCCCCCCCCCTTTTCCGGCACTCCCCTCTCGTTCTTCCGCCCTGTCTCTCAGGACGAAGTTCTCCAGACCATAAAGTCTATGCCTTTCAAAACCTGCGAACTAGACCCTCTCCCGGTTTCTCTCTACCGGGACGGCCTTCCAAAACGTTTGCCTTTCATTACTCACATCATCAACAAATCTCAAGAGAATGGCTCTGTCCCCGATATCTTCAAGTCCGCCATCGTCGTCCTCGCCTCAAAAAACACAACCTCGACCCAAACAAACTCAAGAACTATCGCCCAGTCTCCAATCTCTCTTTCCTGTCCAAGCTTCTTGAGAAGGATGTTCTCAACCAGCTCAACCTCCAACTCGCCGACAACAATCTCCTCAGTCCCTTCCAGTCTGCCTATCGCAAACATCACAGCACTGAAACATCCCTTCTACATATCCTGAACGATCTGCTCCTCTCTACCGATGGGGGCAACATCTCCCTTCTTACGCTACTCGATCTCTCTGCCGCCTTCGACGCTATAGATCACTGCACCGCTTTCACCACTCCTAAGGCATCACTGACTCTGCTCACTCCTGGTTTCTCTCCTACCTCTCCGATAGATAGCAGTCCGTCACCATCAACGGCGTCTCCTCTAACCCAGCCAGGCTGTCCTGCGGAGGTCCACAGGGATCCGTCCAGGGTCCGGTCCTTTTCACACTCTACACCTCTCCTCTGTCCAACATCATCCAGTCTCATCACATACACGACACCTCTACGCTGACGACTCACAACTACTAGACAAAGACAGACTCGACAACACTCAGTCACTACTGACTCGCACGGCTGACTGCTACGAAGATGTGAAAAACTGGATGACAGCAAACAAATTTAAACTGAATGACGACAAAAACGAAAGCCATGCTGGTAGGCTTACTTACTTAATTAGTTACTTACACCTGTCACCCCTACCAGGGTATAGGCCATCGACGAAAGACCTCCAGCGACTCCTGTCCTGTGCTTCTCCTTCGATTTTACTCCAGGTGGTTCCAAATCTCTTGATGTCTGCTTGGAGGTCTCGACGCCAGGTGTTTCTCGGCCTGCCTCTTTTCCTCTTTCATGGAATGACAATGCCTGCCTAGTGATACTGGAAACTGGCTTTCTCAGACTGTGACCAATCCATCCCATCCCTTCGTCCAATTTCATTCTCTGATGTTATCTGCTCTGTTCTCTCCCAGAGTCGGACGTTGCTGATCTTCTCTGGCCAGTGGATTTTCAAGATTCTTCTAAGGCAACTGTTTATGAAGATCTGTACTCTGTTGACTGTGGTTTTTGTCAACCTCCAAGTTTCTGCTCCATATACGAGAACTGGTTTTACGTTTGAGGTGAAAATCCAGACTTTGGTGTGTTGTGACAGCTCTCTGGAACTCCACACTTTTTTCAGCTGGAGAAAGGCTGCTCTGGCTTTACCGATTCGTGCTCTGACATCTGCATCAGTGCCACCTTTTTTGTCGATGATGCTCCCGAGATAGGTGAAGGACTCCACCTCCTCCAAAGGGGTTCTTCCCTGGTTGCGTTCAGCCTCATTGTCTTTGTTTTCTGTTTGTGGATGTTGAGGCCCACTTGGGACGAGATGTCAGCAAGCCTCGTAGTTTTGTCCTGCATTTGTTGATGAATGTGAGACAGTAAAGCCAAGTCGTCTGCAAAATCGAGGTCGTCAAGCTGTGTCCACTGTATTCCGATTCTTCTCTGCTCTGTGGTCCTCTTCATGACCCAGTCTATGGCCAGTAGGAAGAGGAACGGAGACAGCAAACACCCCTGCCTGACGCCGGTTCTGACCTGGAGCTCCCTGGTGAACTGCCCTTCATGGATCACGCGACATGTCATGCCATCGTAGCTGCTCTTGATCAGGCAGACGAGTTTGTGGGTACATCGTAGTGTCGTAGGAGTTTCCACAAAGTCTCTCGGTCCACGCTGTCAAATGCTTTCTTGTAATCCACAAAGTTGACGTACAGCGGGGAGCTCCACTCCAAAGACTGCTCCACGATGATGCGGAGAGTGGCAATCTGGTCTGTACATGATCGTTTTTTCCTGAATCCTGCTTGCTAGTCTCTCAGCTGGGGGTCGACGGAGCTCTTCATTCTCTCCAGGATGATTCTGTTGAAGACCTTTCCTGGTACTGACAGCAAGGTGATTCCTCTGTAGTTGGAACACTTGCTGAGGTCGCCATTCTTGGGAAGCTTGATTAGGTACCCCTCCTTCCAGTCAGCCGGCATCACCTCCTCTTCCCAGATCTTTCCAAACAGTGGGTACAGCATCTCTACTTTTGTTTCTAGGTCTGCTTTCAGAGCATCCGCTGGGATGCCATCTGGCCTTGCTGCTTTGCCGTTCTTCAAAAATGCCACTGCTCTTCTGATCTATTCCCGGCTGGGTCTGTCACAGCTGATGGGTAGGTCAGTCTCTGCTGCTTGGATGTCTGGGGGATCGGGTAGGGTGGGTCTCTTCAGTAACTCTTCAAAATACTCGGCCCATCTGTCGAGTTGGTTCTCTCTGTCTGCAATAGGTTTGTCTTTTTTGTCTTTTACTCGTCTTTCTGAATAGCCATACTTGCCAGACAATCTTCTGGTAATGTCGTAGACCTGTTTCATGTTGCCGCTGCCTCTGCCTTTTCTGCCTCTGCTGCTAGGCCGTCTGAGTAGGGTCTCTTGTCTGCCCGGATACTCCTCTTCACCTCGCGGTTGGCTTCTGAGTATTCCTCATGTGCCCTTGCTTTGGCTGCTCTCGTGCGACCGTTGTTGACAACTGCTTTCTTCTGCTTCCTCACTTCTATCTTCTTCAAAGTCTGTGCCGACAGCCAGTCCTTGTGATGGTGTTTTTTTTTTTACCCTACAGTGTCTTTGTAGGTTGAGTTCAGTGCCTCTCTAACTGCCTTCCACTGCTGCCCTGTGGTGACCGCCTCCTCTTCATCTACTAGTTCCTGTAGCGCTTGAAACCAGTTTGAACTCTTCTCTCACACCAGTCTCTCTCTCAGGAGGCCTACATTATAGCGCTGTCTTCTTGTTGTCCCTGTGCTGCTTTTCTTTAACTTGAGCTTATTCTTAAGATAAGCTGATGATGCTCTGCGGCGACATCTGCTCCCCTCCTCAATCGAACATCTTGAAGGGATCTTCTAAATTTCTTGCTAATGCAGATATGTTCTATTTGGTTCTCTGTAGTATGGTCAGGTGAGACCCACGTTGCCTTGTGTATTCTTCTGTGTGGGAAGATGCTGCCTCCAATGCCAAGTCTGTTTAGAGCACAAAAGCCTACGAACCTCTCCCCGTTCTCACTCATCTCCCCTAGTCCCTGTCTCCCCATCACCTCTTTGTATCCGGTGTTGTCCTCCCCTATTTTGGCTTTAAAATCGCCCATAATGATGATGATGTCTCGCTCTGCACATTTGTCCACAGCATTCTGGAGTCGGTCGTTGAACTCTTGTTTCTCTTCCTCGTCACTGTCTTTAGTGGGCGCATAACACTAGATGACGTTCAGCTTGAGCTTTTTCCTGGTTCTAAAGGCTGCTGTGATAAATCTGGGCCCAAGAGGTTCCCAGCCCATCAGCGCTCTCTGTGCCACTGGTGACAGCATGAATGCTACACCTTCTGTATGGGGGGCATTCTCCTCTTCATGACCTGAATACAGAATCATCTCCCCACTTAACAGCCTTTTCTGGCCAGACTGCGTCCATCTGGCTTCACTGACACCTAGCAAGGAAAGGTTGCACTTTTGCATTTCCGCTGCTATCTGGGCGGACTTCCCGCTCTGGTACATGGTCTTGACATTCCATGTGCCCATGATTGTGTCCCTGGATAGAGAGAGGCGGCTTGGTCCTGTGGCTTCCGAAGACTTCCGGCTTTCACCACATGACGTCATAAATCTTCTGGTAGAAGAACCTTCATCCTCCAGGAAAGGAATTGCTGTTTGTCTATTCGTCGGCGTTTTTGTAGCTATTTCTTTATTTGCAGGGTGGGGAAGCTACCCCCACGCCCAACCCCCTTACTAGGAGGACCAGGGGTTTTCTATCGGGGTCTCCTTCCCTTATACCATGTTGGTTCACGGCACCTTATTTCATTCGGTGCACCCCTCTCGAGAGGGACCCCCTATCCACCACCCAGGGGACGCACCTCAAAGCCATATGGTCCCAGCGCGAGGCATGCTGATAGGCACTCGCCAGAAGCTCTCCCAGCTTCCTCCCTCTCTCCATCTTCAACTCGACAGCACCCCAAAACCCCCCTCCTCGATTCCTCTCTTTCCATGACCAGCTTTGTCTCCGTCACGGCCCAGGCATGCTATTTCCACCTCCGTCGCATCAGTCAGATCAGAAAATACCTCACCACCGAAGCTGCCACCAAACTTGCTGTCTCTCTGATCCTATCTCGCATCGACTATTGCAACTCTCTCATTTTCGGCCTCCCTCACTCCACCACTTTCACTCTCCAGCGCGTCCAGAACAATTCTGCCCGCCTCGTCCTCAGAAAGAAGAAATCCGACCACATCACTCCCCTGCTCAAACTCCTTCACTCCATCACTCCTCTGCTCAAAATCCCCCAACGCATCCAATACAAGATTCTGTCTCTCTGCTATAAATTCCTCAACAACTATCCGCCGTGAGATGGCCTTAGTCGCCTGCTCGGCGTAACTAACTAACTAACCTCAACAACTACGCTCCTGCCTATTTCTCCAACCTACTTCACCCCTGCACTCCTTTCCGCTCCCTCCGCTCCGCCTCCGACCGTCTCCGCCTCCACATCCCCCGCACCAAACTCAGCACATTCGGCCCAAGCTCCTTCTCCGTCTACGGTCTATCTGCCTAGAACACCCTCCCACTCTCTGTCCGTCAGAAACACTCTCTCTCCTCCTTCCAGTCGCGGCTCTCAAAGCTCACCTCTTTCAACAGTTCTAGCACTATAACATCACCACAATCCCCACCCAAAGCTGACTGTCGTAATGTATTTGTGGTACGTGAGTCATTGTTAAAAGCGTGCGCATGTGTGCGCGAGTTGTGAGTGCGCCCTTAGAGTTATAATTATTATAAGATAAGAGCATTATAAATACCGTTATTATTATTATTGTTATTATTGTTATTATTATTATTATTATTATTATTATTATTATTATTATTATTATTATTATTATTATTATATATTTATTGCATAATTCACGATGTGCAATTAACTCGTTTGTCTTGATGTTACACTGATCGTAGCTTATACTCAGTTGTGTATACTGTTGACGGAAGCTGAATACAAGAAATCTTTTTTAACCCATTAAGCCCCAAAGCCCTACAGCAGGTGGTGGATCGACCATGATAATTCAAGTGTAGTGCCAGATTAGCTTGGCGCCTGATGGCGCCAAGCTAATCTGGCACTACCTTTAAAATTGTCATGGCCGATCCATCTCCTGCAAATGGCACAAAAGAGATGGGTGACATCTCCAAAATCTGGGAAATGCGACCGTGGAGGTAAATGGGTTAAATTCAGTTTGCATGTATTCAGCTTTCATTGGTAATACACATGACGACAATTTACCTTGACAATCATGACCCCCAGAAGCCATAAAGTAACCATGCAGACATGCACACGCGTAACTTCCGGGAGTGTTGCTGCAATTAGAGTGGTTTCCACACACGTGCAGCTGGCACTCATCTACGTCATCACTACACGTGTCGCCATGCCAACCAGATGTGCAGTTACATGCGCCAGTAACACGGTCTGACATGCTCCCTGGGTGTTGCTAAGGTTACACGTGCAGTTGGACGCACAAGACTCGCCGAAAGTTCCATCTGGGCAGTCTAAAAATCACATTTAAATATGAGAAGAGTAATCATAATTATAACATTAAGCCTGAACGTTAAAAGACGTTATAAGCGTTAGTAAGTCTTGTATGAAGATGACAGCTTTTTAAGAGACAGATTTTCAATGATAGTTCTAAGTGCAGTTTACTGAGGACAGAATCCTATCTGCAATGACGTGAACTAGTTTTGCAAATCATTTTGTGCTAACGCAAGGCATTTGCTACAGACTCACTCGTGAATTTGTTTTGAGTGTTCATGTACTCTACTGGCCATAAGACAACATCGTCCAATTAAAATAATTAAAATTTGTCGATAAGTTATTCAGATAACTGATGCGTTCAATAATAGTGTAATCCAAATTTGAACAAGAAAGGCAAAGCTATTATGGCTCACGTGTATATGACCATATTTGCATATGTGTGACCTTTGTGACAATAAGGGCTAGCTTCTGCATCATCAAAATTCATGTTTTCTCAAAATGTAAGCATTTTTCACACATCTGTCAATCCCCTTGACCCTTGACCTTTACGATGAGTCAACTAAATTAGTATGCATAGGAAAAAGGTCTTATCATCAGCTACCGTTGTGCCAAATTTGATTGAAAATTTTTCAAAAACGTTGATAATACCTACAATTTTATCAAACATTTGCCGACCTTTTGTGACCCTTGACCTTCCAAGGGGTCATCCAAATTAGTATGCATAGATAGGTCTTACCTTCAGGTATCTCTGTACCAAATTTGGGTTTGAAGTTGAGAATAGTAATTAAGAAAAAACATTTTTTTGGTCAAAATATCACTATTTTGGGCCTATTTCCTGAGCTCTTGTGACCCTTGGTCTTTCCCAGGATCAAACAAATTAGTATGAATAAAAAGGTCTTCCCATCAGGTATCTCTGTAGCAAGTTTGGGTTTGAGGTTGTGAATAGTACTTTAGAAAAAACGTCTTTTGTCAAAATATGTATATTTAAGACCTATTTCTTGAGCTCCTGTGATCCTTGACCTTTCCGAAGGTTCATCCAAATTAGTATGTAGAGACAGATCTTACCATCAGGTATCTCTGTAGCAAGTTTTGGGTTTGAAGTTGTGAATAGTATTTGAGAAAAAAACATCTTTTGTCAAAATATGGCTATTTTGGATCTAGTATATTTCCTGAGCTCTTGTGACCCTTGACCTTTCCGAGGGATCAACCAAATTGGACGTACAATTTGCACGTAAGATCCCTCTGGGCATACTAGAAACAAAGGTAAAGATGTTATCAGTTTCACAACCACAAACATATCTATCTACCTATTATAATTTAGAAGGGTACGATGTGTCGTTAGTAACCTTTTCACTGCCAGCAACATCACGAACATCACCAACTGCAAGTGGCATAGATCTTCATGTTCACCGCGCATACGCGGGGGCTCATAAGTATATGCCTTTGTTTTCCTCATTCACAACAACCTAAGGTGAATGGAGTTTACCGATTACAATCAGTCTTCGATAGTGTCAGAGGTATCAGCCTTAGAGGCTGGCAGAAAAGAGTATAAGGTTCTTCAACTAAACAAACTTTATCTCAAAATGGAAAGGTGAGATATTTTAGCATCCTTGTCGTAGTCCATAATATTTACCCTCCCCCCTCCCCCCATGGGTTTATCGCGGACACGTGCAGTGCTCTTCCCGCAAGTACCGTTCTGGAAAGAAAGGAAAACTGTTGCTGTTGATTATCAAAATTTCAAGGATCTATTGCACTTTTTGGCCTATTTACTTCACGGTTTGTTAACCCTTCACCATCCTCCCCCCTAGTTTCCCCACTCCCACAAGTCTTTTTATACTACTATTTTATGAGAGTTATGGTTACACGTCATGGTCTAAGACATAATTTATAGTAGAGAAACACTCTCAGTATTACTTTACCTCTGCAAGTGCGTTGGTCGTCATTCAGCTGGTAACCATGCAGACAGCTACAGCTGAAGGCTTTTCCATCGCCTGACACCTGACACAGCTGACCACAAGGCTTCGGCGGCTGTTACACCAATCTACCTCTGCGAATAGAACACGTGCAGACGATTAGAAAAGATTGTATTAGCCATTATGTTTTTGTTGTTGTTGTTGGTTTCATCATTTAGACATTACTGTCCAATCCAATCCAACCCAAGCCATTCAACTTCAATGCAATGCAATGCAATGCAGTGCAATGCAATTTAATGCAATACAATGAAATGTAACGCAATGCAATGCAATGTAATGCAAAGCCACTCCAAGTACAGTTACATACACTACATCAAAATCCACGCTGACATGCGCATGGTGCGTTCGGAAAACATATACCATTATTAAAAACGCAGATTTTTCATCGTAGTCTTTTTGTTCGTAAATATGATATGTTCCAGTTTATTTTGGCATTATTAGTTAGACAATGTTTTGGAAAGTGTGTGATGTATTGTGTAATGAGAGTGTTTAAGTTTTAAAAATCTCACATCGATGACGTCATCAATAACCCTACCATCACGGGACATTTTAAGTGAAACGGGGAGCATGTATAGAGGACATAGATGAAAACCAACCAGACTGTAGTGTCAGTAGGATCAGTGTGAATGAAAATCGGGCCTGTTTGGTCCAGACCTACTTTCGTTTGTCAAAGACAGCGAAATAATCAACATTACTTGTAAACACGAAAAGCAATCAGTTGTTTATTTTTAGGGTAGCGGCCATCTTTACCTGATGAATGACTATGGGTATATTCATCATCACACTGTCAATCACTGGAGCAAAAAAAAAAATGGCTTGGAAGTAATTTTCATATCAGGGAATCTAATTTACTAAGAAAATGTTTTGCACGGGGGTTCTGGTTCTCTATTAAATTTTATTATTCAAATTCGTTCGAGTCAGTTTAGAACAAAATAAGAAGTCCACACAACAAGTGTGTTAACACATCTCACAGAAAACGTGCTTTTCACAGTGTGTCTAGTTTTGCTTATTTTTACCGCTAAAAACAATCTCCGCGCCCTCCAAGGCAACCACGGACGATCACTTTTTCAAAATGTTTGTGTGGGTAGCTCAAACAGTAAGTTCAAAATCTAAAGCAAACAAACCTAAAAAAATTCTGGTTTTGTTGTAAGCATGGATCTTTGTTTGTGGATAGATTTATCAACACTTTTTGCATTTTAATTGCCTCTGAGTATATTAAAAAAAGAAAGACAATGCCATTATGGCTCACGTATATGACCTATATTAAAGTGCGACCTTTGTGACAATAAGTAAAGGGCTGGCTTCAGCACCATCAAAATCGATGTTTTCTCAAAATGTAAGCATTTTTCACACATCTGTCAGACCCCCGTGACCCTTGACCTTTGCGATGAGTCGACTAAGTTAGTATGCATAGGAAGATCTTATCATCAGCTACCTTTGTGCCAAATTTGATTGAAAAATTTGAAAAATGTTGATAATACCTACAATTTTATCCAAAATTGGCATTTTACAACACACATTTGCCGGCCTCTTGTGACCCTTAACCCTTCCGAGGGGTCATCCACATTAGTATGCATGGATGGGTCTTATCATCAGATATACGCTGTACCAAATTTGGGTTTCGAGTAGTATTTGAGAAAAAAACATCTTTTGTATATGGCTATTTATAACCTATTTCCTGAGCTCTTGTGACCCTTGACCTTTCTGAGGGATGAACCAAATTAGTATGCATAGACAGGTCTTCTTCTTCTATTTTTTGTCGTTCGCATTGGGCTATACGGTCAGTCCAGCACCGGCGATGAATGACGTCGTTTTCTCCAGGTCTTCTCGACTGCCGTAGAGTTTGGTCTGCAGTGGAGTTGGCGACGGCCACACTTCTTTTCTTTCATCGTCCAGTAGGGTGCATCTCTGGAGAATATGTTCCGCTGTTTGGTCTTCCTGACCACAGGCGCAGGTTGGTGATGGCGCCAGCTTCAGCTTTCTGTTCATGTGAGCATTCAGTCTGTTGTGGCCGGTACGCAGTCTGATCAGCACGACTTGCTGCTCTCTGGTCGTTGTGTGGTAGTCGTCTCTGTTTGACCTCGGCCTCATCAATGCCTTGATGATTGTCTTTTGCTCACTATAGCTGACGCTGTTTTCTTGTTGATCTTTTGTGGCTCCTTCTTTCGCCAGCACGTCTGCCCTTTCATTTCCTGGTACCCCACAGTGGGCTGGTATCCACTGGAGAACAACTCTTCTGGTTTGTCTGACCTTCTGCAAAGCTCTGGTCAGCTGGGAGAGCTTGTCCTTCTCGAGGGCCTGAAGGACTGAAAGGGCATCGGAGAAGAAGACAACTTGGTAGCATGGGTCTGTGGAATTCTGAACCATGGAGGCGGCCTGCATAAGTGCTTCAGTTTCTGCTTTCTTAGTGTGTGCAGTGTTTGCTACACTGGATGTGACTGTATTTCCCCCCCCCCCCCCCCCCGGGAACTGGATCAGGATGACAGCACCTCAATTGGAAACGGCATTTGTTGCTGATCCATCAGTGTAGATGTGGATCCATGCCTCCTTTGGGTACTGTTCGTCGATCAGGGCTAGGTGAGTGCCCGTCGAACGGTGTCATCCTGACTGTCTCCTGAGGCAGCATGTGGGACACTGGTGCAGATCTCGATGTCTGGTTTGTCCACTGCCCAAGGGGTTTCCTCTTCTTCTGTGATCAGAGGTAGAGTGATCTGTGGAAGGACTTTCCTGTACTGTCGAGAAAGTCGCATGCTCTCATGGACAAAACTGCTTCTTTTGAGCCGGTTCTTGGTGAGGTTGCTCAGTCTGTGCTTCATGGGGTGGTCGGGCAAGCACTTGAGCTTCTCAGCCTGTACCATGGTCTTAACATCAGGTGTGGGTTTGAAGTTGTGAATAGTATTTGAGAAAAAACATCTTTTGTCAAAATATGGCTATTTGCGACCTATTTCCTGAGCTCTTGTGACCCTTGACCTTTTTGAGGGATGAACCAAATTAGTATGCATAGACAGGTCTATCCATCAGGTATCTCCGTATGACGTTTGGGTTTGAAGTTGTGAATAGTACTTGAGAAAAACATCTTTTGTCAAAAAATGGCTATTTTTACCTATTTCCTGAGCTCTTGTGACCTTGACCTTTTTTCGAGGGGTTGTCCAAATTAGTATGCATAGATAGGTCTTTCCATCAGGTATGCCTGTACCAAGTTTGGGTTTGAGGTTGTTAATAGTATTTGTGAAAACACACCCTTTGTCAAAATATGGTGATTTTTCACCTATTTCCTGCACTCTTGTGACCATTGACCTTTCCGAGGGATCAACCAAATTAGTATGCATAGAAAGGTCTTACCATCAGGTATCTTTGTACAAAGTTGGGTTTTAAGTTGTGAATAGTATTTGAGAAAAAATAAATTATGTCAGAATATAGCTAATTTTGACCTATTTCCTGATCCCCTGTGACCTTGACCTTTGTGATAGGTCACTCAAATTGGTATGTTTAGAAAGGTCTTGCCACAAAGTATCCTTGGGCCAAGTTTGAAGACTGTGGTCTAAATAGCTTCCGAGAAAATGCCAACGTTAACGGTTTTACCAAGGAGAACGGCGGACGGACGACAGACAGACGACTACTGGCCCATAACATAGACTCACTTTTGCTTCGCACGTGAGCCAAAACGTAGGAGGGTAAAAAAAAGTGAGCTAATAGTCAGCGAAGTGATGACGCTTCAGCTGACGACGGAAGGACAAAGTGGTCATCATTGTTATTTGTACCTGAATATGACTAACAACCTTGTGGCTAGGATGAACTATAATGTGTCCGTCTTTATTTGTGTGCGCCGACGTGTGTGATTATCAGATGTTGGCTTAGCGAGGAGGGAAATGGAACTGCAAGCCTGAAGAAGGAGAAACACCCGGCCTATTCATTGAGAGAATCAGAAGCTACCTGGAGAAATGGATAGAGCTGGCTGGCCTAAACAGAGAGTATCAAGGCCTGTGCGACCTCATCATCAAAGAACAAGTTTTCAGCGCATGTTCTAAGGACCTGGCCGCCCACCTTAGAGAGCAAAAAGACCAGTCACTAAAGGCCCTGGCCGACTTCGCTCAAAGATACCTTGACGCTCACAACATGAAGTTCGGGTCCAGTAAGCCACAGCGTGGGTCTACACCAGCAGAGGAAATCCAGAATGTCAGAGACACCCCGAGATACAAGCCGGTGGAGAACCTGACATGTTTTCTCGGTGGAAAGAAAGGTCACAAAGCGATACGGTGTCCTTCTAAAGACATTCCCCGAGGCGACAACATCAGAAGATCCAACCAAGATCGTGGGATAGCAGGCAGAAGCAGTACCACGTCTCAACACAGAGCTGCCGCTGTATTAGCTAATGATGTGACGTCATCCAATGACTTTGAATCTAGAGAAAAGCGAGCGACACCAGAACTGATCGAATCTTTCAGAAAGAATGGACGCATCCCAGTCTCAAACATCGCGCTGCCTGAGAATGAAGTGCCGAACATGCCGGTGGTGTCAGGATTCGTCGGCGACACACCAGTGAGAGTGTTGAGAGACACTGGTTGTAGCTGCATCATCGTGAGAGAGGACCTAGTAGCTGAAGACCAGAAGCTACAGGAGTGGACCACCCTCATTTTGGCTGACGGAACTGTAAGAATTATCCCCCTTGCCAAAGTCAGTGTCGACACCCCATACTTGACAGGAGAGGTGAAGGCGTTGTGCGTGAAGACGCCAGTCTACGACCTCATCATCGGAAACATTGATGGTGCCATAAACGCAGACGATCCAGATCCAGAGTGGAGACCTGAAATATGTTCTGTTACCACGAAAAGTCAAGCAAAGAAGAGTCACCAAACCATCCCTCTTAAAGTGGCGGACAACACGGAAGCAGCAGTGGTGAATAAAGAAAGGCTGGTGGAGCTACAGAGAGGTCAAGACAAACCAAAATTGGTGGAATCGGTGCGTTTTGATGACGACGAAAGACTAGACGACGAGAACCTGTTTGACCTTAATGAACTCCGACACAAAGAGAGTGTAGAAGATATCCAGTTCGGTCAGAATCTGACCCAGACTCAACGTGAAGAACTGCGCGTCCTGACTCAAGAGTTCGAGCATCGGTTTACACCTGACCCAGGGACAACAGACACCATCCAGCACAAGGTAAACCTGACGTCAAACGAGCCAGTTCGCAGCAAACCTTATCGTCTTCCTTATAACACGAGGGAAGAATTGAAAAAGGTATCAAGGAAATGCTGAGTCTGAATGTCATCAGAGAGTCCAAGTCACCCTATGCGTCCCCAGTTGTCATCGTGAAGAAACCAGATGGACCCAACCGAGTGTGTGTGGACTATCGCAGACTCAATAAACTAACAATCTTTGATCCAGAGCCTATGCCCACAGCAGAAGAACTGTTCCAGAAGGTCAGTGGAGACCGATTTTTCTCCAAAATTGACCTAAGCAAAGGGTATTGGCACAATCAAGGTTGCCGAAAAAGATATTCCCAAGACAGCGTTCGTCACACCCGACGGTCATTGGGAGTTCTTGAAGATGCCTTTTGGTATGGTGAACAGTGGTGCCACATCAAAGAGAGGACTGAAAAAGATCCTAGAAGATATGCAAAATGTGGTCTTTTACTGGGATGACATTTTGATCCATACCAAAACTTGGGAGGACCACCTCAAAGCCCTCCGAGAACTGTTCCAAAGACTGTCAGATGCGAATTTCACCATCCGTCCCAGCAAGTGTATTCTTGGAGCTGACAACATAGACTTCATTGGACATAAATTGAGCGAAGGTTTAAAGGGGTTACACGACGCCAACGTGCAGAAGATCAGGGTTGCCCCGCGACCTACGACCAAGACGCAAGTCCGCTCATTTATGGGCTTGGCGAACTACTACCGGGAGTTCATAGCAAACTTTGCGGCAGTTACAGCACCCCTGACTGATTTGCTGAGGAAAGGACAACCTAACATAGTGAAGTGGGAAGATGCCCAAGAGCGAGCATTCCAGGCGGTTCGAGACATCCTAACCGAGAAGCCTATTCTGCACCTTCCTGATCCGTTGAAAACGTTCTTCCTGAGAACAGACGCCTCCAACGAAGGAGTAGGTGCTGCCTTGATGCAAGAAGATAACGGAAAACTCCACCCAGTGAGCTACGCCAGCAGAAAGTTGACCAGAGCTGAGAGAAACTACTCCATCATCGAGAAGGAGTGCCTAGCCATCATTTGGGGAGTAAGGCGATTCGAACTGTACCTTCTGGGAGTGCCATTTGTTCTCCAAACAGACCATCAGCCCTTGAACTATCTTAACTCTGCAAAGTTTACTAATTCTCGTATTATGAGATGGGCGATGTTCTTGCAGAATTTTGACATTAAACTACAGTCTATCAAGGGTTCGCAGAATTTTGGAGCAGATTACCTGAGCAGAGCAGTTTAAATGAACATTTCTGTGTCCAGAACTTTTGTATGAAACATTTCGATGCTCAGGACTGTTTACAGGAACTGTGAGACGTTTTTTTTTAAATTCGATTTTTGATGTGTAGTTATATTTATTTAGGGTTTTGTGTAGGTTTACACAGCCACAACCGTATTTTTGAAATTTGAGAAGAAATTTTTGTGAAATTTCATTCTAAAGAGGGGGGGTAATGTTACGATTGTGGTTGTGTTATCCTGTGAGAGCGTACATGTGTTTTCGTAGGTAACGATATGTTGTTTATTTGAGCTATCACGGTTATGATTTCGTGCCTTTTTAGTAAGATTTTCTTTTGTTCGTGAGTAGAGCCGATTTCGTTTTGTTAAGTTTAGTCCGGAGCGTTGTAGACAGGTCGCACTGTCTGGTGGCCTCGTAAGTGTCACGTCGGTTAGTTGACATCTGACATCGCTACATTTTCGCTACTTTTTGTTTTCATTGTGCGCGTGAAGTGAGCAGCTTTTATTTTGTTTGGTGAATGTTCTCGTACCTTTTTGAGCTATCATAGATAGGGATACCATACTTTTATGTGTCTTTATTATACGTTAGAATTTAGAGTTGAAGTGAGCAGCCGTGTTTTTGTAGCCTGTTATATTGTTTCTGGAAAATTCATGTTAATGAGTTTCGGCTGCGTGTTCCGTTCTGATTGGTTGAGTTCATGATTTCCGTAGAAGATTCTAGATTTTGATAGTGTATATAAGGAGGGCGCTGGGAAAGCCCGTGAGTACTTTGTCTTGCTTTGTCAGTTGTAGAGATACGCAGTTTATTGCGAGAGACGCTGTGTATGAGAAACTTTGAGTCGTAGTGTGGACATAGCAAAAAAGACTTTGTATTCAGTAGTTTGTGCATTTGAAGGAGCATTACTGTGAGGATATCGCATCGCTGAATTAAATATTGTTGGAACTGTTACTCCAGTTTTGTCTACATCCTTAAGCCACGGTTGACGGATTGCAGCTGAATGAGGTCTATTTAAAAGAACTCTACGTGCGTGTGTGTCTGGTGTGTTTATCATACTTCAACTACAACTCCACCACGTAACAGTTTTCTTATCTTATTATTGTCTTTTGTCCCCAGCCGTCTGTTTCGTTTTGCAAATCCAAAGGTTATACAGTATACAAAATGTGACCCTTTCTCACGAAACCAGTCTTAACTCGCAGCGAGCCAATCAGCACTACACGCAATAATATGTGGTGGGGGTCAATCTGGGGCATTTTCACTTTTTGGGAGAAATGTCTTCTAACATACACCAAAGTATCGTGTGGTTAAAATCTTTATCATGAAAAATGCCATTAAATAGGTAAAAAAATGATTTTAAAAGTCTGCCCTTGGCCCCAATTATGCTGCACACAGAAACTTCACAGGCTGTTTTCTCAAAATGGCCGCCGGAGGCTTTAACAACTTTAAACACTAACAGCTTTTACAATTTTTGCACTACAGCATACAGTCATATATCACAGTAATCAGCAAACACTGTAGTTTTCATAAATGTATTATATGTCAAAACATCCAAAATGCGAGTTCTTAAGACTGATTTTGTGAGAGAGGGTCACAAATGATCCAGGCGTCCATCAGATAAAAAAAAGCAGGCTACACATGCTGAAACCACCCCAATAATAACACTCATGTCATAAATCTGTATGAAATCGAAAATGCCGCGAGTGGCGGGGAACCTCAATTCATTTCTTTTGTAACTTTTTCAGTCTGTTGCGGACGTAATCCTTAATGTTTGTCCAGCGCCTATGTCTAAGTGCAGGCTCCTCTGCCATTGCGTACTGTATCTCGGCCTTTCCAGGAAGTTTGTTCATGACGAGGTGTGTCTTGAAACGAGTTTGAACAGCTTTCTCTTCAGCTTCCTCCCATGGTTTCCTTGTAAATCTAGCTTTCTTTCGAACAGGAGCTGACGCAGTACTGTCATCATCAAAACTATCTAGATTGTCATCAGGCTCTAGACGTCTTTTCTCCGTCATGCTCATCGATTCCTGTGTTGCTGACTTGCTACTTGCTTCATTCACAGGTGCTGTTCCCCCCGAGACCTCTCTGCCAGTTTCTGATGTGTCTTCATTGTCAAAGTCAATCTCTTCATCATCGCCCAGCTCAGCTATAATGCAACTCTCAAAATCTGTCATCCCATTGTTAACTGACAGAAGAATCTTTGCCACTTTTGCCTTTTGAAGGACGTCTTGAGGTTGGCGGTAGATATGGCGATGTATCCGAATATCATGGCCAAGGAAATCTGCCAGCTGATCCTGGTCTAACTCCGAGATGGCCATTGACTGAGCCAAAGTTGCAACCTGCTTCCGCAACTGAGTAAATGTGAACATGGCTGGGTATGACACCCCTGCTTTTAGGGCATGGGCCTTCAGAACATCATGGCCTCTGTAAGGCCTCTGACCAGAAGGTGTGGCAAAGATGTACTGGGAATCAGCGAGAGCTGGCACTGATTGCCTCATTTGAAGGATTCTGTCCACAGTTGTCATCATCTTCTTCGTCAGCAAAACGGGAACACTCCTATTAAACTTGCCTCTGATTTCCACTCGCTGAAAATGATTCACCATTTTCTTCTCAACCTCTGTGAGACCTTTCAAGATATCTTGATTGGTGATCGATCCAATCTTAGCATTCTGGAAGTCTGACACCTTCATTCTCTGAACTTCTCCCCCTCGTTTTCGGTTGAAAAGTGATACAGCACAAAGAGTTGCTTTAACCACTGTCGGATAATCTTCCGAAACCATCCTTGTCTCAAGACATCTTCACATGATGGGATCAGCTTGGGTTTGTTCATGGTCATTTTTCCGACCGACTGGGCTGCTGTAGCGGACACACAATCATACCAGTCCCCGTTGAAGACAGAGTCAAACCGCTGCGCCTCAGAGAGCTCCTGTCGCCACCTGTCGTCTGAACCCTGCCCAAGCTGTTTGGATGCCTGTGACTGTTTGATCTGTGAACACTTTTTCAAAGCATGGCCTATGCACATTGCGAGATTGCCTTTTTTGAACTGATGTGTGTCCTCATCAAAATCTGCTAGCTCTTTTACAGCCAGGACAACATGATCAAAGCTAGCTGAATTTATCACAGCATTTAAACTTGCGATTTTCATTTCTGACCTCACTCTGATAATCTTTAATAGTCTCCCTAACTCCCGCATCCTGGAGCTGATTTGTCCAGCCGTGTGTTCTTCAATGTCCCTGCGGTCAAATAATCTCTTTCCATACTCAAGAAGCAAGGGGTCAGTTCTGATGAGACGGCTTATCTCATCATCTCTCTAGCTGGCCAAGACCTTGTGATAGAATGAAAATTCAACGTCTAAGGGTATTGGAAGCATTAGCCGACCACGGCGCGCCGCGTCTCCTCGTCGAGTGATCTGAAACCCTCCTGGCTTCTAACAGCAACGTTTTGAGTGTACAGAGATCAGCTTTTTTTTGATAGAGCCCTTTGCAATGGCTACAGGCGAGAAGGTCGTCTACCTTACTAGTTTTGGTGCGATACTTAGGAATCAAACATCCGGATTTGTTTTCAAGAACAGCAACGTTATGCATGTAATCACCCTCATCTTGTAGTCTGATCCATGCTCGACGTCTCTGCTTGGTCCCTTTTTTCATCGACAAAATTTTAGCAACGTCTGCCTCATCTGCATGGACATCTTGTAAGTGCGTGCTCATTTTCAAGACAAGCTTGCCACACAATTTGCATGCATGTTTCTTGTCCCATTTGTACTTTCCTTTCCCTCTCTGCGACACGTGCACACCTGTTTCTTCTGTAAGTGCTCTTTCCCCACTCTTTCCAGCATCATGTTCCTCCTGCCTATCCACATTCTCACATCCACCCCCTAACGCACACTGCACCTTGCTGGTACTAGCGTCACGAACACCTGGCCACCCCGAACCTGCCACTTTGATGAAATCTAACATAGTCGATACAATACTGTCTATGTCAGAGATCACAGCAATTGATGCCGACACACCCTCTGAATCCGGTGAGCTCGAGCCAGGAACAAACTCCTCGTCATCACTGCCCTCGTATTACGATGCGCTGGCACTACTCTCAGTCTCGGGTCCATCCCAGGCGCCATTTGCCAACTGGAGAAAGAAAGAAAAAAAGATTAAAACCAAAGCTGCATTAGAAACAGAAACAGCCCAATTTTGGTTTAAGGGGCCTTGCACAAGAATAAAAAGAGTAATCCCGTGTATGACCGATTTACATATGTGTGACCTCGGTGACGAGGGCTGGCTTCTGCAGCAGTCAGAATCCACGTTTTCTGAAAATGCAAGCAGTTTTCACACATTTGTCAACCCTGCGTGACCCTTTGAGAGGTCACTCAAATTGGCATGTTTAAAAAGGTCTTGCCACAAAGTATCCTTGGGCCAAGCTTGAAGAATGTGGCTTGAATAGTCTCCGAGAAAATGCCACCGTTAACTCATTCTACCCCCAGACACACCACAGCAGGATAACAGGGGTGGGATTCTAGTAAGAAAGAAAACGCGGAAAATCAAACGACGGGGGGTGGGGGTGGGGTGGAGAGGGGGTGGGTGGGTGGGGGGGTGATTGGGGTGGGGGGTCAGGGGGGGTGGGGTGGGGGTTGGGGGGGGGGTGTTTCATGTCCTTCATTTTCAGCGGGCGAAAAATCAAACGACAGGGGGGGGGGGGTTCATGTCCTTCATTTTCAGCGGCCGAAAAATCAAACGACAGGGGGGGGAGGGAGGGGGGGGGGGATAGGCGCTTGTCCACCGTTCGCCAAAGTATCCAAAAACCGACAGGGGGAGCGAGACCAAACGCACCCGAAAATGGACTTTGTTATGACACTCCTGATCTGCAGTATAAAAATGGAATGTGCGTACCAGTTTATGTTCAGATGCACACTAAACGGCACTCTGTCTTGGACAATATCCTTTTTCACCGCCATTTTCCACTGCGACCTAAAGCTACCGGAAGTGTCGGGCGATAGTGAACCAAACTACATACAAATCCAACCCATTTGAGATTTTTTTTTTGCCATTTAAGAAGATTTTTTTTTTCTTTTTCGTCTTTTTCGTTGTTATTAGACGCAGAAAATAAATATGCTTCAGCGGAATTGTGAAAGAATTTCCGCGGAAATCCGCGGAAATCCGCGGAAACGCGGAAGAATCCCACCCCTGGGATAAGGATCGACCATGATAGTTCAAAGGTGATGCCAGAACAGCTTGGCGCCTACGGGCGCCAAGCTATTCTGACATCACCCTTGAACTATCATGGTCGATCTGTGTCCTGCGCTGCAATGCGGTCTTCAGAGGACAGGGGCAAAATTTAAGGATTTTGGTGTTGGGGTAGAATGAGTTAAAGTTTACCATGGACGACGGACGGACGACCAGTGGCCCAGAACATAAACTCACTTTTGCTTCGCACGCACGCCAGCCAATAAAATGAAGATGATCATAGAATCACTTTACTTACCAGTTTGTACTTGGGAGCATTCCGCTGCCGTCCATGCACCCTCCTACCTCCTCTGTGGCAGAGGCTGGGGGGCCATGATTCTGCAGCATAGATCCCGATGGGTTTGGACATCCTGCTGCCATCCGGCGCTGGGTGTGTGCAGAAAGTCCTGAGCCGGTGTGACCAAAACGGTGTTGCTGAGAACATGTCCAATACAACCATGTAAACCAACTGACATTTTGAATCAGATTGATTGTACATTGCTTAACGTCCCGACAGCCACAAGGCTTTCTCAGGACGTGCCTGCACTGCTTGTGAAAAAAAAACACCTAAACAGAACATTGCCATGTATGTCACCTGCCGGTCAAATACGTTAACTCATTCTACCCCAACACCAAAATCCTTAAATTTTGCCCCTGTCCTCTCAAGACTGCATTGCAGTGCAGGGCACAGATCGACCATGATAGTTCAAGGGAGATGCCAGAATAGCTTGGCGCCCATAGGCGCCAAGCTATTCTGGCATCACCCTTGAACTATCATGGTGGATCCTTATCCTGCCGTGGTGTGTCTGGGGTAGAATAAGTTAAATAAACCTAACACATGGGGCCAAGACATAAAGCTAAGACCATTTAGCAACACACATCCAATATCAAGAGCTACAGGCAGTGCAGACAGTAGGGAGAGTTTTAAAAAGGCAAATACAGGTGAATGGACAAAGGGTAGACAGAAACACATGCATGCCCCAGAATAGAGAGAAAACCCCACCCTGTGGGGCTGACCAGGGTGACCCTGAGAACTAAAAACTGGCAATACAGTAAAAAGCGACACTTCAGTTGCACATTCCTAAAGACCTGTTTGTGGACGTTTGTTCTACGAATCGCGAGGCAGTTTTGCGAACGAGGATTGAAATCTGGCGCCATTTTTTTTTTTTTTTAAAGTCAACTGATACTGTGCATGCATGTGGCAAGTTAACACATGTCAGAAAAAAAACAGAAGAAACAAAATCGCGTGGCAGATTGACCTTGTAATGGGGTTATTGAACGAATTCCTTTCATTGAAGAAGAAAGCTTTTGTTAAAATCGTGGGGTTCTATTATCATTTACTACAAGACTCAACGGTCAGAGCGGCCGAGAGGCCGAAGACACGTTTGAAGCAGACGCCTTATTTTTCTGGGCCAAACGGGTATCGGGGATTGGAGGCATCTCTCAGTTAAATAACTGCACTGAACAAGTACATTTGGGCGTGCTCTTAACTAAGAAATATTGCATAAAGTACCTCTGCAAACGCGAAAGAATGGCCGGTGTGACCGTTGGAGACGAAAGACGTTTAAGCAAGGGAAACAACTCCGTTCATCGGTGTTGGCCTAACCAATCAGCGATCAGCAAATTGATCTGAAAACACTCCGGCCGCTTCCGTGTCCACACACAGGCCCAGGGCATCCCTGAAACACAACCATGAAGTAAATCTGTTAAAATGGGGACATCGTATTTTGATATTTTTTTCTGACTTTTGAATGAAAGATAATACAGAAACAACCCTCAGAAAAAATGGGTGTCTGATTTAGTCACCCAGAATTTCACACACACCCAGTTTGCATAAGGATGGTAAAGAAAGTAACCCATTTTAGTCATTTGGTGTACGCACACACATACACATACACATGATTGTTAGAATATACACGTACATTCGTGTGTCTACGAATAACTAGATATTATTATTTGAGTAATGTCAGATACCTATAAAGACTTGCCTTGAAACGAGATAATGTCGGAGTGGCTTTAACGTGATGTGGGAGTGAGTTCCACAGTGTGGAACCCGCAAATGACAAAGTAGATTTAAATATATCTATTCAGGGTTTTGGAACAATATAAAGACCCCTCATGTTCCCATAGCAGGAATCTGATTTTTAAAACAACTCTGTTAGATATTCTGGAGCGCTATGGTTCCACACTTTAAACATCAGTACCCCTTTGTTATATTTAAAATGATTTTGAAGGGTAGGAATCCAGCTTTTCTGAGATTTTCCTCGGTCGTCAAGTGTGGGCCGGGAAGAATTAATTTTGCCATTCTCCTATGTAAAGAATTTAGTCCTTTTAAGTGGACATCACTGCAACAATCCCACACCGTCGATGCGTAGTTTATATGTGACATGATGTGTGCATTACTGAACAGTTTTCTGGTTTCACTATCTGTGTAATACTTTAATTTCGATAACATAAAGACATTTCTAGAGACTGTTTTACAGACATTGTCAATGTGCATCTACCACCTCAGCTGATATCAATTGTGACCCTCAATAGACGATGTTCGGCTACCTGTTCTATGATGTCGTCGCCGAGTGATAGATTTAGCTTTAAAGGTTTTAACTGGTGCTTTTGGCGTGTTGCAATAATCATATATTTTGTTTTATTAGGATGCAGAATCATTGAGTTGACTTTACACCATGCTGATATATCGTCGAGACTTTTTTGAAGGCCGTTTCAACTTCACGTATGTCTTTGTTAGCTGTGTGGATTGAGGTATCGTCGGCGAACATATCACACTGTGTTGCTTCTTAGGTGAGACTTAGGTCTCAGGTCATTGATGTAAATACAAAATAAAAGAGGACCTAAGATTTACGCCTGCGGAACCCCGAGTTTAATCTTTATTAGAAGAGTATGCTCCATTAGCAATTACTTTCTGTTTTCTGTTTTCGAGGTATGACATAAAAAAGGAAACAACCATGTCGTTTCGAAGATAATGTTTAAGTTTGGAAATCAATATTGTATGGTTCACTAAGTCGAAAGCCTTTTTAAAGTCAAGATAAATTACACCTGTCAGATGCGAATTATTCATATTTGAAAGCCATGTGTCTGTTAATCTGCTCAGAGCCGTATGACATGAAAGAGAGAGAGAGAGAGAGAGAGAGAGAGAGAGAGAGAGAGAGAGAGAGAGAGAGAGAGAGAGAGAGAGAGAGAGAGAGAGAGAGAGAGAGAGAATCAATGAATCAATGAATCAATGAATCTTTATTTAACAACGGTAATGATATTAACAATGCCAGAGGCAATGGCATTTTTCAAATCTGCCGTTGCTACACCTACAACACAACAATTACATTACATTAATACATGTATAGGACCAACGCCTACGGTGTGTTGGGGGAGTTGGAGCAGTGGTAAGGAAGAAAAATAAAATAAAACAACAACACAGCAGCACTATACAAACACAGCAGCACTATACAAACACAGCAGTATAATGGCTACATTACTAAAAATGATATCTACGTATAGAAAGCAAAGCTTGAAGATAGTTATGGCTGTGAAGATAAATGTTTAAAAAGACTTTTCTTGAAACATGATAGCGTTGGAGTGGTCTTCGTGTGGGATGGAAGCGAATTCTACAAAGTCGCCCCCGAGAATGCTAGACTGGTTTTAAATAAGTCTATTCTGGTTTTGGGTACTACATACAGGCTTTTTGTATCGCCATAGCGGGACTGTGACCGGACTAGCAGCTGGGTTAGATATTCCGGAGTGTTGTCATTCCGAATCTTGGAAAGGAGAACATCTTTGTTGAATGCAAACTGATTCTTGAGAGAAAGAAGTCCCGCTTTGTGAATCTTATCATCCGTTGTCAACGTAGGATCAGGTAAAATTAATTTCGCTGCTCTTCTGTGTAAGGAGTTCAGTCTTTTAAAATGTACATCTCTGAGAGAGAGAGAGAGAGAGAGAGAGAGAGAGAGAGAGAGAGAGAGAGAGAGAGAGAGAGAGAGAGAGAGAGAGAGAGAGAGAGAGAGAGGGCGGGAAATGAAATGAAATGAAACTTTATTTTTCAAGGATAAATGATTAGGTACATAGACCTGTTTTCAATCATGTCCTTGCACACACACACACGCACGCACACACACACACACACACACACACACGCACGCGCGCACACACACACACACACACACACACACAAACACACACACATACACATACACATATCATGTTAGTGTAATCCACAGTTGTGTTGGTGTAATCCACTGTCATGTTAGTGTAATCCACTGTCATGTTAGCGTACTCCACAGTCGTGTTGGTGTACTCCACAGTCGTGCACAGGCCCGCTGCGGCCGACTTCGGGCCAATGGCTTTTATATACTGGTGATGGATTATGACGGGGGTGTTCAGTTCACGAATCACCAACACCTGAAGTGAAACACTGCAATTACGTGTAACGATTTTAAGACCTATCCCCCCATTAGTGATAAACACACTGTTATTCCCTTCAGCAATACATTTGACAACATCAATGTCATACCTTCCAGTAGGATGTGACAAAACCAGCTGCAACCAAAACACACACACACACACACACACACGCAAGCACGCACACACGCACGCACACACGTACGCACGCACGCACACACGCACGCACGCACACACACACACACACACACACACACACACACACACACACTCAGTGACATTGTGACGAATGATAGTTTGCAGGTGCAGGGAGCGAGAGGTAGGCATATTTTTATCAACACGATTCATTGTGGGACAACTGCACGTCCTTCACCTAGACTGAGTTGTGTCGTTATCAGCCTCCTACCAGGTGTCAGTGTTAACTGTTATAATCCAATTGCACGAAGCAGTTAAGACGCAAAATCTGAGCCTATCGATGGTTATTGGCATTTCCTGTAACCCCTTGGGTGTCGGTAGCGGTTTTTGTCGCGATGGTTCCTGCAGGAATACACCGCTACTAAAACCGCTACAGACACCCAAAGGGTTAACAAAATCTAACGCTAAATGGGAGAGGGTCCGTGTGCATAATTATTACGTGACATGCTCTTCAAAGTGATGTGACATGAAGTCTGCCAACGGCGGTTGTAATGCTATCAGTAGTGATGTCACCGCCATTGTTTGATTTATTTTTCCCGATGTGAAGGCCGCTTCCTCCCACCACCCTCGCCCCCTCACCCCCTCCCCCCCCCCAACTCCCACCAAGCCGGGTAGCCCAAAGTCCAATGACATTTTTCAAGTCAGAAAATGTGTCTCATGCAAAAAAGTTGAACCCTCCCCTCCCGTCAGGTAACTGATCCGCCCCTGATGGTATGTTATCAGGTTAGTCGTACAGACTAATACCTGCATCTGCATGACTCCCTCCAGGGCCGGATCACTTACCTCTAAGGGGGAGGGGCCAACTTCTTGTTTGGGACCATGAACCTGATACATAGGGCCTCCACCACACTAGGTCTTCTTTTCGCGAGGGCAAAAAATCAAACAGTAGGGAGGGGGGGGGGGGGTAGGCGACGTAATTTCCAGGCGCCGAAAAATCAAACAGTAGGGGAGGGGGGGGAGGGTGGCAGTAGGCGACGTCGTACTTGTTTCAGGGCGCCAAAAAAAATCAAAAATCGAACAGGGGAGATAACAGATAACAAACGACGGGGGAGGGGTGGGGGCAAACAACCCCAAAAAGAGACTTGTTATAGCATTTTAACAAATTTGGTGTCTGGGCATGGCTCCCCTGGCCCCCTCCCCCTGGATCCGGGCCTGCCCTCTGTGTGAGGATGAGCGGCGCCGATATAAATTTATTTGGTTGTGCTAACGAGGTTGAAACCGTGAAAGCTCATCCGTGACCCAGTGACACGATGAGGTTGTGTGTCCCATGCCGTGTGCCCAACATTCGCGGGGCCGCTCGAGGGGTATGTTTTACCTACGTTATAACTATTTTTCCATACCTTTTTCATTACTTATTCCTTGTCAATTCCTCAATTTCCTGTTAACCGCACGCTTAGTGCGAGCGGTGTAGACTACATTCCCTACAAATAGCATTTGTGTACTTGGGGTAGACACTAGACTTAATAGTGTGTTGTGTGGTGTGTTTTTTTTTCCTTTCTTTTCTTGTATGATATTATGCGATCAGTAACTAGTATGGTGACATCTTTTCTTTTTTTTTTCCCAAGGGGTAGGTGAAAATTCTCGTGTACCTCTGCAGCTGCAGGAGCCCATGAGAGTTTGAGCCACTGGTGGCAACATGATTTGGAATATCCGCAGTTATATGTATTTATGAAGAACATACAAGTTAAACAGCCAGAGTATAAATTTTGACACACCATATGAACTTCTACGTGTGCTAGTGTATTATGGTCTCAGCGTCATACTGGTAGCGGGGTTTTGTGTGTGTGTGTGTGTGTGTGTGTGTGTGTGTGTGTGTGTGTGTGTGTGTGTGTGTGTGTGTGTGTGTGTGTGTGTGTGTGTTTTATTTTTTATTTTATTATTAATTTTTTTAATTGATTTTTTAAAATTGATTTTTCTGTAATTGATTTTTTTAAATTTTTATTTTAATTGATTTTTTAATTGATTAAAAAAATTATATATTATTTTCTTCTTTTTTTTTAAATTATTTTTTTAATGTTATTATTTATTTATTTATTATAATTTTTTTTAAAGTCACCAACGATTTTGCTATGAAAACAGGGTGTATTTTATTTTTTTCTCCACTGTTGGGAGCGTCTTGTTCATGCAAATAACACAGTTGTACATTTTTGTTTTGTTTTTGTTTATGCGTCTGTGTATTTTTTGTTGAAATGTTTATTTTGTGTGGAAATGACTGCTGGGCTAGTGTTGTATACTTTTCTTTCTTTTGCCATTCTGGGAACAAATATGGGAAACCTGAGCCGTTCATGATACAATTACATATATATTCTGTATCTACAGTTTGTTGGTGTGTAAAATGGTCAATATCACAAGTCAATTGAAAATATGTACTTTTAACGCGAACGGCTTAGGTCAGCATCAAAAAAGGAAAGATGTACTGAATTTTCTCAGACAGAAAAAGGCCAGTATTTACTTTCAGCAAGAAATTCATCTCAAGACATCTAGTGAAAACATGATGAGGGCTATGTGGGGGTTTGAATGGTTTTTTTTTGAGTGGCAATGACATAAATAGTAAAGGTGTTGCCAAACTGTTTAGTAACAATTTTGCTTATAAACTGCATGAAGTGTGTAGAAGTGATAACGGAATGTACATTGTATTAGACATTGAAATAGCAGATAAACAGATTACTGTCGTAAATGTTTATGGTCCTAGTAATGTGGACTGCCCCTCCTTTTTTGACACTGTATTTAAGGAAATAGAAAGACTAGACAACCAGTATGTCATCATAGGGGGTGATTGGAATGTTGTTTCGAAAGTTGATAAGGACACTTTTAGGTATAGAAATATTAATCGCCCACGCTCAATGAAAAAGTGCTCGATATTATGACTGTATTTGACCTAGTGGATGCATGAAGAGAGCTTCACCCTGTAACCAGGCAGTATACATGGCGTCGGTTTAATTCTACCCAACAGGGGAGGCTGGATTACTTCTTGATTTCAGTATGTCATCATAGGGGGTGATTGGAATGTTGTTTCGAATGTTGATATGTGCATGGAGAGAGCTTCACCATGTAACCAGGCAGTATACATGGCGTCGGTTTAATTCTACCCAACAGGGGAGGCTGGATTACTTCTTGATTTCAGAATGTTTAATGTTGGATGTCATGTCTGCAGGGATTGAATCAGGTTATCGCTCCGATCACACATTGGTGTCCATTGAATGTTTTGCAAAACTTAACATTAAAAGAAGATCTTACTGGAAATTCAATAACTCCTTACTTAAAGATAAGTCATATGTTGATGTTGTTAAAAAAGCTATTTTAGAGTTAAAGAGACAGTATGGCATTGTATTGTATAACATGGATAATATTGGTAATGTTAGGAATAATGACTTACAATTCAGCATTAATGACCAGACCTTTTTTGAAATGATTCTCTTAGAGGTTCGAAGCCGAACCATTTCCTATGCACGTCACAAGAAAAAAAGAAGATAATAGGAAAGAGGATGCCTTGAAAAAGGAAATAAGTGACATGGAACTTAATATTCATGATGATAATATCCCACTCTTGGAAGAGAAAAAAAAATGAGCTTGTTGAACTAAGAAGGTAAAAAACAGACGGTGTGATTGTCCGGTCCCGAGCTAAATGGATGCAGGAGGGGGAGAAGGTTTCAAAATATTTGTGCAACTTAGAAAATAGAAATTATGTTAGCAAAGCAATGAATTTTTTAGAGAAGGATAATGGTGATGTAATACATGATGACCAGTCTATTCTAAAGGAAACCCAAGTTTTTTATGAACAGTTAAATGCTTCTAGAGAAGCAGAACTTTTGGATATTGACCTAACTTCTACTGTTGTCAGTCTCTCGTTGTCTGAGGAGGAGAGAGAGTCGATTGAAGGGCCTATCTCTTTGGATGAAGCATTTAGTGCTCTGAAACGAATGAGTAATAACAAATCTCATGGTTCGGATGGCTTTACCTCCGAATTTTACAATTTTTTTTTTGGTGGACATTGGTTGCTTTCTTGTCAGATCTGTTAACCATGGTTTTCAGTGTGGTCAGATGTCAGTCACTCAGAGGCAGGGGAGTGATCACCTGTATACCAAAGGAAGGTAAACATAAAAAGTTTTTTTTTTAAACTGGAGGCCCATTACTCTCCTGAACACTAGTTATAAAATCGCATCAGCCTGTATATCCGAGCGAGTGAAAAAGGTACTGCCCTCCATTATTCATCAGGACCAAAAAGGTTTTCTGAAGGGCCGATACACTGGGGAGAATATACGTCTTCTATATGATGCACTTTTTTATACACATGCCAATCATATGCCTGGGCAGCTTCTCCTTGTAGACTTCGAGAAGGCGTTTGATTCAGTTGCCTGGTCTTTTATAAACAAATGTCTGGACTTTTTAAATTTTGATCCAGAGATTAAGAGTTGGATCAGAATTTTTTACAATCAGATAAATGCTTGCGTATCAGTCAATGGCCAATATTCTAGATGGTTCCAGGTATACCGGGGCTGTCGGCAAGGTGATCCAAGCTCGCCATATATCTACCTACTTTGTGCAAAAACGTTGGCTTCTATTCTACGTCAGAACAAAAATATTAAGGGTTTAAAGATTAGGGACCTCGAGCTACTTCTCTTGCAGTTTGCAGATGATACGTCAGTGTTCCTGGATGGTAGCAGAAAATAATTTGAGGAAAGCATTCATACCTTACGTTAATTTGCATCCTTTTCTGGTTTGAAAATTAATCTAGACAAAACGCAAGTGATTTGGCTTGGATCCATGAAACATTCTCCCACACGCTACATGCCAGATTCCAACTTTATCTGGGATCCTGGGATCTTTAAGGTACTTGGCATTACATTTTCTACAGATGTGAATAGTATCACCAACATCAATTATGAAGGAAAGCTGGAAGAAATTCGACGGATCTTACTTATATGGTCTAAGCGACAACTTACTCCTTTAGGTAAGATCACGGTTATTAAAACACTTGCTGTGTCAAAGATTGTTCATCTTTTCACTAACTTACCAGACCCACCTACACCTTTTATCACGGAACTTAATAAAATGTTATTCTCCTTTCTGTGGGATGGTAAACGTGGTAAAATCAGTACGTCTATTGTATGTTCAACATATGAGACAGGTGGTTTATGTATGCTGAACATTTTTTCTTTTCTGACGGCTCTGAAAGTCAGTTGGTTGAAATGACTATTTGGGTGTGACTCTCAACTGCAGAGGTTAGTGTTGACTTGTTGTCCTATGTTTAGAGATATACAGATATTTGGTGGGGAATTTGCAAATGTGTTGATGCATCAATGCAAAAACGGTTTTTGGGCTGATGTTGCCAAACACTTTAAGACATTGTATAATAGATGTGCACCAACGAATTTTAATGAGTTGCTGTCCAAGTCTATACACTATAATAAGAATATAATAAGAGATAAAAGAACTGTACATTTACACGAATGGAAAGAAAATGGAATTGTGGCAATTGGTGATCTTTTAGACCAAAATGACAAACTCCTTTCTTTTGTGCAATTTAAGCTGGTGTACCCTGAGGTCTCAACTAATTTTCTCTTGTATACTGGTGTAACCAATGCCATTAGGGTTTATATTGACTCAACAGCACTTGAATCGGCTGGAGACAATATAAAGTCTGATAGCAAGGTATGGTCCCTCATTTTAGAAGGTGGATCAAAAATGGTTTATGCAACTTTTATGAAAATAAAGTCTAATCCTGTCTGTGTGCGAAAGTGGAAGGAAATGTTTGATGACACCAGAATGGAAATGTATATATTTTTTGAAATCACCTAAAACAACCCCTGACTGTCAGCTCAGGTGGTTTCAGTTAAGGCTGATACACAGACTCTTGCCCACAAAACGCTTTTTGTTTTTACGTAAACTGTCCAACACGGCAATGTGTACATTCTGTCAGCATGAGGAAGAAACTATTGACCATCTTTTTTGGGAGTGTCATTGTGTACAGAGGTTTTGGACAGACATGGTAAAGTGGTTACAGGATGATTGTGCGAACTGTGCAACTCTTAGCTTTTGTAAGGAGTTGGTGCTTTTTGGAACTACCAAAAATTTCAAGTCAGATATTGTTATAGACCTAATGATTCTGGTTGCCAAGTTTCATATTTATAAATGCAGGTTACAGGAAACTCAGCAAAGAATTGAACACTTCATTAACTGTATGAAAAGTCGCGTTAAAGTGGAAAAGTACAGATATGGGATCCTAGGCCAAACGGAAATATTTAATAGACTGTGGTTTCCATACAGAGCACTTTTCTGTCAGTAGACACTACCACACATTCACTTCCTTCTTAGTAATTCTTCACCTTTTCGAATCTCTCATAGTATGGCAATCTTCTCCTTTTTTCCCCCCAATGTTGTGGTTTAGCCTGGCAGTGCGTCAGTGTTTGTGTGTGTGTGTGTGTGTGTGTGTGTGTGGAGTGGGGTGGGGTGTGGGGGGCATTTACGCGTGTAGTGTAATTTTTGTTGTTGTTGTATTGTACTCCCGCATTGTTTTGTACTACTATGTTTTATAGTGTTTTGCAGTGTACTTTATTGTAGTGTATTCTGTGCTGTATCGTAGTCTGCTGTATTGTGCATTGTAGTTTTTTTTTGTATCTTGTGATATATGTATATAATGCAAAAACACGAATTAAAAAAAAGAAGAAAAAAAAAGTGTCGGGTTCAAACCCAGGTGGGGTTAAAAAAACAAAAAAATATTTCAGGAAGACGCGTTGATTGTCATAAGCCCTTGCAACTGCACGGGCTCATGACAATCTATGCCTCTTGCACCATTGGCGTAGGAAGGTTGATTTAACCCCTTCACTGCCGAGAAAAAAGTGAACACAATCCCACTGCAAGAGGCATAGATCTTAATGAACCCCCGCAATAGCGAGGGCTCATTAGGATCTATGCCTCTTGCTGAAATCACTTTGTATCCATGTTCCCTTCACGGCTAAGGATCTTTGACTTCAAATTAACAATGATTTCTAAAACACGACCTGCGTCCACTGGCATGGAAGGGGTTAACAGAAGGAATGTGAAGTACTGCTGGCCTCAAATAACAATCACGTCTGTGTCATGAAAGCTTCAGTGAGTTTATATGACTTTCTTAGTGTCTGATACAAGCTGTGTGGACATTGCTGTTGTAATGCTATCAGTGTAGTGTTTTGACACACGGCCGTGATCATGACTTACATTAGCTGTGCGATCAATGTCAGCCGAGAACACGACGGCCGTCTTTTAACATTTATTCCTTGTTGAGGGCAGTGTGCATTTCAGTGACGTTTAAATTGTCACGCACTGGTAAAGCTGGTCCTTATCTCTTTTTACGTGTCAATGCTCGAGTATTCGCGGGCCCTATAGGTATCTCATAAGCAATATATCTGCACAGGAATATAATTGTGGGTTGACGTAAGACTCATCACCATAGAAAGCCATAGGACAAGGGCGTGGATGGGCGGAGAAGTTGGAGGGGATGGTGAGGGAGACGATAGAGCGTAGAGGTATTACCAGTGCAACAGTCCAAATGTGCCCCAAGAATACGTTACAATTTCCCTTCACTTAAAGCCTGTTTCGCGGATCATTTTTAATTTGCCATGATCACAATTTGTAACAAGAGCTCTACAGCTCACAACGACAGTTGTGTCTGGGTGGCGTATTGCCCGAGTATAGTTTTATGTAGGGTGGGCCAACAGGAAGTGTGGCTTAAATCATGATACCCGTACATAACCATCTACCTGCCCCCCCCCCCCTTTCACTCACCCCCCCCCCCCCACCTTCCAAATCACCCCACCCCATCCCCCCTCACCCGTCTAAAATTACTCATGATCCCAAGCTAATCAACCCTTAAATTATCATAATTGATCCATGTACTGCAACTGGTACATAGTGGTTAGGTGGCCAATCCAACATTTGGGAATTGCGGCCTTGGGGTTAAACGAGTTAACTAAAAGACAGGCTTCTCAAAGTTCCCCGACACTTGTTTTTGTTTCGTACAGCACAGTCCAAGATGGCCCCTGCTGCTGCCCCCGAACCCTTGGAGCTGTCCGAAATGGAGTGTTCCGTTTGTCATGAGTATTTCACCCAGCCCAAGATCCTGCCGTGCGCTCACCTCCTGTGTCAGCATTGCCTGGTATCCTGGCTCAACTCCCAACATGACGCCCACTGTCCACTGTGCCGCTGCGCCATTGTGGACCCCCAAGAGCCCCGGACGAGCAGAAGCGCGCAAGAGGTGGCCGACGCTCTGCCGACTGACGTGACGATGGCGGGTCTGGTGGCCGGCGCCCGGTTTCTGAGTCAGCACCACATCTGTGTGGTTTGTCAGGATGTGGCGGCCCACTTCATCTGTCTCGACTGCAATGACATGCTGTGTCAGGCCTGCAACAAAGCACACGGCAGATTGGCATGCACCAAAAACCACATAACAGCTGACCTGGCCTCCATGACCCCGGAACGTCTGGCTGCTAGTCGTCACGTGATCTGCACCGCACATGCCCAGCAGCAAGCCACTATCTTCTGCGCATCACACAACGAAGCCATTTGCCACGTCTGCGCCACTACTCGTCATCGGACATGCGCGGATATGAGGGAGTTAGAAGAGAAAGTGTCTGATATGTGGAATTTACTGGACGAGCTGCTGGAAAGGCTGACTGGCGGGGAGATCCAACTGGAGGCAGCCATCAGCGAGCTGGACGACCATCTGCTTCAAGTGGAGAAGAAGACAGAACTCACACTGGCCGACATCACCGCCACCTGTGATGCCCTGAAGAAGGCAGTGGACGCCTTTGGCAGCCAGATGAGGGAGGCGGCTCTCAGCGCAAAGTGCAAAGCCAGGGAGGAGGTTGAACACGTGAAAAGCGCCTTCATGCAGCGAAAGGGCAAGCTGACGTCACACAAACAGCTGGTCAAACGCACGAAGCGGGTGGCGACTCCTACATCGGACGGTGACGTCACATCGCTAAAGACCAGAGTGCAGGGCCTTGACTGTAGTGTGACCTTGCTTGACGGCGTGAATGTCATAATGCCAACGTTGGTGATAGACAAGCAGGCGATAGAGAGGGTGCAGAAGGAACTGACAGGGGTGTGTAAGCTGGAAAACACGCCTGCAAAACTCTCTTTTCTACACGCGGTAAAAACCCCTTTTCAACAGACTACACTCTCTTTGCAAGAGGAGGCAAAACCTTCTTCTCCTCAGGTACGTGTTCTGACTAAAGTAATGTGAGATCCACATTTGCTATGTTTGATTCTCATCGCGGATAGGTTAGAGAAGTTACACCCACATTGTGTGGTGCATTGCTGAAGTTATCAGACAGCTTTTCAGACTGTACAACAGTACTTAGATCCAACATAGTCATACACCTAAAATTTTGAAATGCATCATGTGAATAACCGTGATAACAACAAAATAATGTCAAATTTATTTGGTCCATAAAGGTAGAAATCCCTCGTTTACATGGGTCTGTTCCTACGTTTTGCTTTTTTATCAACTTTTGTTTCCTACTTAAGGCAATTCAGGCTCTCTTCCTCGGGGAAAGGCACGTAGCCACAAAGCAGCGTCACTCGATCTTTCCAGCCCGTTTTCACATGCATCTGGACCAGTTTCGCTGGCTACCTGACTTACCTTACCATCTGTAACGTACGCAGACTTTCAACCGGTCGCACGAACAGACTCGCAAACGCAACGGGCACATACACAACAACGCTAACTCTCAGTCGGACGCATTCGTGCAGTATAAACGCCAAACGTCATTCTTTTTTCTCTGTGGCCCCGCTTACTAAACTGACTAACAAAATTTGAACTCAAAAATACTATTTACAAGATACACAATTCTCATCATTACCACATCACCCTCACATCCACACACGTACAAGCCAGGTTAGATACAAGTCCTCATTATCCAACCTGTTCATTGCTGTTACTGCTTTGTATCGTTGGCACGTTCCTTCACGTCTAGGCATGTAATTTCTTGCGTCATGCGTTCCCTGAAGCGGCCCCACGTCCATCGAACTGTGGACGTCCTCTCAACTCGCTCCTCTAGCGCAGCCTCTGTTGACTTTGATGTCTTGGCACCAAGCCCAAGCCTCTCGCTCCCCGAGCGGTAAATGTCCTCACGACACGTTCCTCCAGCGGCAGCCTCTGTTGACTGTGACGTCTCAGTGTCATGTCGCCCCGCTCCGCTCACAAGAACTCTGTACAATAAACTTGTAATATCATAACACTTGCTTAGCAGACACATGTTGGAAGATATGAGGTCCATTACGTAGCCCTGGCTAATACAAATCTACACGTTCACTCACACACTCGTGCTTTATAAATACTAAATAAATTCAGAAAAAGACCATAACATGGCGCACGTTGGTTCGTGCATAGGAAAAGATTATGCTTAACACAACCAAGTACTACCTTCATAAACGACTTTGGCATATACACCTCACATTCCTTAATTATCCGTCTCAGTAAATAACTACATAGGAAAATCACCGGTTATCTCAACAAATTCCGAACCGACATAACTAAACCAAATCAACGCTACACAACCGAACTAAATCTTACGAACGCATACTACCTTTAACTCAGTAGCTGTCGATAATACATATAAAACATATCTGAAATCTAGGTCTCAAAGTCTCTGAATACGGCTAGCTCAACCACATACTCTGCCCTCAATGACAGAATAGCCGATACTGAATACTCTAGATCTCTGTTAGACTGAGCTGTCCCTAAAACTCCTTGCTAATCGCTGCAATCGCAAATACACAGACTACTGGTTACACCTTAAAAACCGCTGACACGACAGTACAATGCAGGAACCCTGTGTGGACTCTATGCGTGGGCATCGAGCTTCATAACACCATCCCTTGGATCTGAGCGATAGCGGTCATCCCTTTTGATGAACTGCGGCCAGTTGCTTGAGTGAGGTTAGTCCTGCGCCAGCCGGCCACTAAATAGGATGCTCCGCTAAGCGTCACAACACTAACCCCGCTATAGCGGAGCACATTGCTTAGTGGCTGACGCAGATCTAAACTCACTCGTGCAGCTGAACACAGGATACGTAGGAGCATCAGCCGATCATATCAGATCAGAATATTTCATTAACACATTCGAGACGTGTTGCAGCACGTCTAAAAAGAGCTAATCTCACGGAGGGGACACTCATTGTTTGTTATTTTGATGCACAAATAACAGTCAATTCATAAGATTATAATGTGTGTGCTGGTCTGTGATTTTGGACCTTACGGCTTGAAGACTGACATTAGGTGCAAAGTCGCAGAACAGCACACAAGTTAAAGATTTCACAATGTTGCTTTTTTCTGAGGTAGGTTGTGGCGACTTTGCTTCCATGACAACTATGGCACGAACATTGTGCTGAGTAACAACAAGAAGACGGCGGAGCTGGGCGGTACTGGTAAAAATGCCATCGTGTTGTCCAGCCAGCCCATGGAAATCAATCTGCTGTACGAGGTAGACATGACTTTGCTAATACCCGTATGTTGCTGTAACCCCTTCCCTGCCACTGTACGTACACTGCGCCTACTTTTGTCTTTCTCAAATCTTGGTTCATGTAACGACCAAAAGACAAAACCGTCCAAGAAACGTGGATGCAAATTCAGCGGTCTCAGCATGAGGCATAGATCCTCATAAGCGCCCGCTGTCGCGGGGGCTCATGAGGATCTATGTCTCTTGCAGTCGGATCATGTTCACTTTTTTCTCGGCAGTGAAGGGGTTACCTCTAGAGTTTGTTAAGTCTGTTGATCTGCTGATAAATGTGAGTGTGACTGGCTAGATATTATTTCCCAGCACACACAGAGAGAGAGAGAGAGAGAGAGAGAGAGAGAGAGAGAGAGAGAGAGAGAGAGAGAGAGAGAGAGAGAGAGAGAGAGAGAGAGAGAGAGAGACTGTCGTTGTTACATGCTGTGTACAAAGCGTAGTCTCCAGTAAACGTGGATAAACTGTAGGTGGTGATAGAGCAAGACAAGCGTTCTCACTGCTCTATGATAGCCGGTGTGACTGCTGCTGATCCTGCAAGCCTTACACTGCCAGCGTTGGCTACTGGCCTGCCCACAGAGTCGTCTGTCATACTCTGCAACGCCAGCGGATGGAGCTTTGTACTTGGCACCAAGGTAAGTACGAGTACCAGTCGACTTCGCTTATAGCAAGGTCGGATATAACAACACTTTGTCAGAGGTCCCGACCAGACTATTTCTATACACAATCCCCTTGGTTTGAGTACTGACAATTCTGCCAGCGCTAGCCTCACCTATCTGGTTTGTGAGTATACACAATACGTCGGTTATAACAAGCTTCGGATATTGCAACAACAAAGAACTGGGACTCTTATGCGATTTGTTATATCCAAAGTTTACGGTTAATATGCTTACGTGCTGAATGTGTGGTTGTAGCGCAGGCAACAGTACGTATAGCAGGGCAGCGATAGTCGCGAAAACAGTGTAATTTGGCTTTTAATTAATTATTTAATTATTGCATTAATTATGCATTTGTTAGACTAATCGTGTGTGTTTCCCGGCAGAGGGATGACATCGGGAAAAAGTTAAAGACCCTGCCTGTGGGTGGCCGTGCTGGTTTCTATGTGGACGCTGCCGGGAGTCTCCATCTTGTGGTGGACGGATGTGACCAGGGGGTTGTCTGTAAGGACGTGCCGCAACCTTGCTACGCTGTCTTCAGTTTGATTTTTTCAGTTAAAAAAGTAAAACTGTTTGTCTTCACACCTGTCGTTGCTGTCATATGATTCATTAGAGAGGTTACGTTTACGCCGGGTGACACCCAGTAACGAACGAGAGCCAAGTCACGATGTATAACCAGCTTGGGACATGAGCATAGACATCTTTCCACACTTCTGGAAGATGCATACATCCTCATGAGCCTTTGGGGCTCATGAGAATATATGCCCCTTAGAGATGTTTGAAGTGTTGTCTATGCTGATGGGCTATACGCTGATACATCCACCGTTCCTTCGCTCTCGTTCGTTGTTGGGTGTCGTTCGTTGCAAACGTAACCTCTCTAATGACTGGATTAATGGTTGACTGGGTGAGTGAGTGAAAAAGCGCGCGGATGAAATGGTTGGCTGGCTGGTAAATTGTTGGTCGGTTGGTGGATAGACGGATGAATGGGTGGGTGGGTTGATGGACAAATGGGTGGATGGATTGGTCGATTAGTTTGTTCTGGTTGGGTGGATGGATGGTTTGGATGGATGGATGAATGGATGGATGCAGGCAGCTGTAATACGTCGTCATTTGTTTCACTGCATCTGACATCACATTATGACGTAACGGTAGGTGCAGGTGCACCGGATAGTGCCAACTAACCCCTTCACTGCCAGTGGACAAAAAAATATCTGTTTGAAACCATGGCAACGTCAACATCAGTCAGCACCGTCCATCCAAGGAACACGGATATAAATGAGACCAGCAAGAGGCAAGGAAGCTCATGATGCATATCCGGGGCTGATGAGGTTCTGTGTCTCTGGCTGTTGGTGGTGTTGTCATTGTGCAGACAGTGAGGGGGATAAGAGCCGGCATGAAGCCAACACACAAACTGCAGTGTCATGTTCCTGTTATGGTATTCTGTTCTACAGGTGACAGCTTTGCCGCCCACACGTATGGCATGAGGTGAAGGACTGCAAGCAGGCGATATTGCAGACAACAGCGCGTATAGCGAGAAAACAGCAAGTAGAATGACGTTCACGCCCCAAGATATAGGCCTGTGTTTTGGGCCTATTTTTGTAATTGCGCTTTTGTGGACACTAAATGTGTCTGGAATTTGCCTCTGTACATACACTGTTTAACCCATTTCACCCCGCCACCGCATTTCCAACATGTTGATGGCGTCACCTAACGACTATATACCAGTTGCAGGAAATGGATCGACCATGATAATTCAAGGGTAGTGCCAGATTGGCTTGGCGCCTATTGGAATACCCTTGAATTATCATGGTCGATCCGTCTCCTTTTGAGATCCGTCTCCTGCTGAAGCGTGTCGGGGCTAAGTGGATTACGTTGTGAGTCGAACGGTGGATGTTGGTACAAAACACTAGGATAGCAGTACAATTGTATTTCTTGTCTTCTTTGGTCTGTTTCTTCAAACCGGCCACAAACTCAGTGACACGTTTCTCTGTCGCTGCCTAATACACAGAACAGAATAGCGTGCTTACGTGTATATTGAGGTGTTCGGCGGAGCGTTGCTTACGTGTATATTGAGGTGTTCGGCGGAGCGTTGCTTACGTGTATATTGAGGTGTTCGGCGGAGCGTTGCTTACGTGTATATTGAGGTGTTCGGCGGAGCGTTGCTTACGTGTATATTGAGGTGTTCGGCGGAGCGGTGCTTCGGCTGAAGTTTGTACTTTTTTTTTTGCAGCATCATGTTTTGCTTTATCATTGATTTATAACTGATTCATTGTCGAAGGAATTCAGCCGTGTTTTATTCTTCAGATTGATGCGTTTTGTATGTATATCATTTGTCTGGCAATATTGATGCAGACCTGTTTTTTTTTTTTTTTTTTGTTGCTATTAGTCTATTAAAGAATGACTCATATTTTCACAACTGATATGCGTGATGACAGTGCTCATCTCTATTTTTATGCAATCGTTATTTTGATATTAAAGTTAGTTTCTTTTTTTATGGCTAGCAGCTTGCCCTCTTCCCCATATCAGTGGATTTCGGAAGGGGCCAAATTGCCCGGCCTCGCTGTAAAAATCGCTTTATTATTTATTTATTTATGTATTTATTTATTTATTTACTTATTCATTTATGTTATTATTTCGTTCTCTTTAGTTCTATTTATTTATTTATTTATTTATCTTGTTCGTATTATTTTGTTCTCTTTTATTTCTTTTTATTTATTTATTTATTTATTTATTTATTTATTTATTTATGTACTGATTCTCATTTTCCTGCTTTATATGTTATTCCTCTCTGATGATGTCAAGGGTGACAAACACAACCCATCTTTTGCTTCTTAGACTGAAGTTTTTCCCCCTTAGTTGATCAGCGTCCGTTAAGATGAAGAGTGACTCCTAAATGTTGCCAACTATATTTCACCATGGCAATCTACAAATGATGGCTAGCTGCCCCATGGCGTGCTTGCATTGCTAAACTTTGCCAGTTCCAAAGGTTATTAATGTTGCCTCAGATTAAGACCACGTCACCCTTCTTTTCACAACCCGTGTGAAAAGGTACACGTAACGAAAGTGTTTTGCTGTCCCTTGTTTGTAATCAAAGAAAACCTCTGTCCAACTTCTGTTTCACAGCCCATGTGAGAAGGTACACGTAACGAAAGTGTTTTACTGTCCCCTGTTTTGTAATCAAAGAAAATCTATGGGTACATAGGAGAAGAGCAGAAATGTCTTTCACTTTGGGGAGAATACCCCAACGAACAAAAAAGCACGCTTAGAAAAGACAGTTACAAACACAATAAATTGTGTTGTAACTGTCTTTTCTAAGCGTGCTTCTTTCTTCGTTTTGTTTATTCTCTGCATTTTACTCGCTTGGCACTCACGTTTCTGGTCCGGACTTCATTGTACGACATTCACACCTCGTGTTATTTTCGCACATTCGTCCAACATTATTGTAAGACCCACTAAGGGTGGTGTCAGAATAGTCTCCAGGCGCCACATTCGTCCAACATTATTGTAAGACCCACTAAGGGTGGTGTCAGAATAGTCTCCAGGCGCCAAGCTATTCTGACGTCGCCCTTGATACGAGATATGGCGACTGTTAACCCTTTACTCCCTGGAGCAGGTCGCTTGAAACGAACTAGAGTCAAGTGACGGCGGATAACCAGCGTGTACCATCAGCACAGACGACACTCCAAACATCTCTAACAGGCATAGATCCTTATGAGCCCGGGGTCTCATCATGATCTATGCCTCTTGGAGATGTTTGCCAATTTGTGACAGTGCTTACGGTACACGCTGGCTGCCCGCCGAGATGTTTGCTCTCGTTCGTTGTTGGGAGTCGTTCGTTGCAAACGTAGCCTGATCGCTAATCTAGAATTTTGTGGGAGGGTCTGGGATTTTGGACCGCACGGCCTAGCACTATACGATTCAAAATCACAGACCAACGAAAAGACACAGAAGCCCTTACCCTCTTCACTTGCAGCGTGTTGAAAGTGTCGTCTATAAAACCACTGCACACTCTCGCAGCTAGAAACTTTGTCTGCCTAAGGCACATGGATGTAAATGAGGTCAAACAAGAGGCATATATCTTCATGGGCCCCCGCATTCGCGGGGGCCCACGAGGATCTATGCCTCTTGCTAGTTGGTGTAGCTAGTGCTGTCCCGGCTAGCCTTCTTATCTAATTATTGGTTTACAGTTTCTAAAATAACTACAGTAATGTAACAGGTTCTAAACCCACCGCGTGTCTCGCACGTCTTTTCTGTATATGTTGGTGATGCTAGCGTTGTCCCGAAAATAAAGGGGTTAACCATCAAAACCGATTATTGGTTGACAGTTTCTAATTTAATACAGTAATGTAACAAGTTCTGAAACCACTTGTCTCGCAACTCTTTTTGTGAGTCGGATGCTTTCGCAGACTGAGGACATCCGTGAGTCTCCATTATGGCGTAGCGCCTTTGATTGTCACGTCGGTGTTGAATAGTGCCTGCTGTGGCTGTAAAGTCCCACACCAGAATTACTGTCCTCTCCTTGATCACATTTAGTGGTGTATAACGTTAAAAACACCAAATAGTAAGTCAATCTGCTGTGCCTGCCACGTCGGCTGTATTTGAAGGCAGACTGCTTGGGGTGTCTCTGGCTGCTTTTTTTATTTCCACGTTTGTTTGGCAGCATTTTGTCGGAGCTTGTCCTCGCATGCCTTGAGACCACTGTGCATTGCCTCCTTCCACCGGTTTCTGTCCTTGGCAAGCTCTTCCCACCTCTCTGTATCTATGCCCAGCGCTTTGAGTTTATGCTTGCAGACATCCTTGTAGCGAAGGTGGGGCCACCTTGGCAATAGCCAGCTCGCCATAGAGAATGTCCTTTGGGATTCTGTTGTGTGTTGTCCAGTTAAACTCCGGTGACCACACTTTCCGTGAGACAGAAAAAAAGTATCTTTATGAGTCTAAAATGATCTTATCAGAAAAAAGGTTAATTTCTACATTTGAATGAGTGTGCAGACACACACAGAAGCCTCTCTTTTGTCCAAGTTAACCCACTAAACCCCAAGGCCGCACTTAAAACTGTTGGACTAACGACTGTTTAACAGTTGCAGGAGATGGACCGCAAATGATAATTGAAAGGTAGTGCTAGATTAACTTGGCGCCAGATGGCGCCAAGCTAATCTGGCTCTAACTTTTAATTATCATGGTCGAGCTATCTCCTGCTGTAGTGCGTCGGGACTAAATGGGTTAACATGCCAGCCGAATAGAACGGCCATACGCCGGATTGACCTAGGGCCAAACCGTCGTGGGTATTTACCACTCCAGATCTACCCGGGGTGGGGGTGGGGGGGGGGGTATCTTTTTGTGGACCATTTTATACGCCACACGAGGCAGGGGTCACTATGATGCGAAAATTTACCACGCCATATGGAGTCGCTTTGACGTGGAAAAATATTAGCTAGTATCTGCGCTCTCACATATGCACATACCCACGCTTAGAAAACGTAGAATGACGTAGGTGTTGGAAGATGACGTATGTATGATCACTCGAAAGTCAAAGCGAAACTTGTTTTTTCAAACATTACTTGTGTATAGAGCTATATTCAGACTGAACATGTTCATTATTATTTTTTATATTATTATTATTATTATTATTATTATTATTATTATTATTATTATTATTATTATTATTATTATTATTATTATTATTATTATTATTATATTATTATTATTATTATTATTATTATTATTATTATTATATTATTATTATCATTAATGTTGTTTGTGTTATTATTATTCTTATTGTTACTTTTTTTTGTAGAAAGTAGCATAACACATTTCGCTGCGTGTGTTCATTCTTTTTCTTACACTATCTATGGCCTACAGACCTGCGCGCGACCTGTGACGCAATTTTAAAACACCACGGGGAAACCTCGTAGTATTCTGCTGAATCCTTGAGTTGGAGGTACGATGTAGTAAGGTCACGTGATTTGCAGTTTCGCAGACTCTGTCCGGCCGGTCTGCAGGCAGATCAGGAAAAGTGTTATGCCATGTCGAGCAGGGGTCACTGTGTCGTGGTGGGTTACAAACCGCCACGAGGAAGCACAAACAACACACCGCGCACAGGCCATATGGCAGACATCGGCCGCCGTTGGCCCGCGCACAGCTGTGCGCGGGCCAACGGTGGCCGACGTCGGTCCGATGGCCTTTTGCGCATCGGGAAGGTACACTGTACACAAAAAATATATAGTTTGTTTTAATGTCCATTTTGTATTGCCTTTTCGATCCCATTGTAATGATTTTTACACTATTCTTGTGAATGGACAGATGATTATTTAGAATTATTGTCTTTTTGTTCTAAGTACTTTTATAAGAGTTTGCACATGTAACTAAAGCAGAATACACTGTCCGCATATTTTTGCTATAACAAACATCGTTAACCCAGTAGCATTTTATGGTCGCGGTTACCGTCTCAATTTGGAAACAGCGTCTCATTATGGTCACGGTCTTTATGAGGAGTTACATTGACGCAAATGGGACGGAACATTCGCGCCCGTCGCATTTCGGGGCTGAACGCGACGTCGCGGTGACCGCCCGTGAAAAGCTCACATGAGCTCTTCCCCGAAGACCTACGAGATGGTGCAGCGACGTCTATGCGACCTTTGAATGAGCCCAAAATGTGACTGTCACAAAGCAGATGTTGCTGTGCAGTCGCAGGACTGGCTCACACGAGCGCATCCCCAAAAGACCGACGAGACAGTGCTGCAGGGGCTCATGAGGATCTATGCCTCTTGTTGAAACTGGAACCACATATTTATATTTATTTTTGCTTGCTAATGTATTTGTGCTTTTGAAAGCACTTAACCCTTTGTCTGTCGGTAGCGCTTTTAGTCGCCATGATTCCTGTCGGACTCTAACCCTTCCTGTCGGACTCTAACCCTTCCTGTCGGACTCTAACCCTTCCTGTCGGACTCTAACCCTTGTGTCGGACTCTAACCCTTCCAGTCGGACTCTAACCCTTCCTGTCGGACTCTAACCCTTCCTGTCGGACTCCAACCCTTCCTGTCGGACTCTAACCCTTCCTGTCGGACTCTAACCCTCCTGTCGGACTCTAACCCTTCCTGTCGGACTCTAACCCTTCCTGTCGGACTCTAACCCTTCCTGTCGGACTCTAACCCTCCTGTCGGACTCTAACCCTTCCTGTCGGACTCTAACCCTTCCTGTCGGACTCTAACCCTTCCTGTCGGAATCATCACGACTAAAATCGCTACCGACAGCCAGAGGGTTAAGATCTCTACAAGCACGGATCTGGAAGTGGGACTGCTTGTGAACTAATATGTTGTGAGTGTCATGGTGTGATAGAAGCACACGTGTCTGTTTTGGCTTGTATTCTACCAGCGGGATTCCCACACATTTCGTTATAATCCTTTAAAGCTGCATGTTACACACAATAACGTGTTTCTGTGTCTATGTGTGTGTGTATGCGGGGAACGGAGGCATTGTGATGGTTGACATTTGTGATGTCCAGATGCATGATCTTTTTGTGCTTAACCCTTTGGCTGTCGGTGGCGGTTTTTGTCGCGATGATTCCTGTTGGAATCATCGCGACAAAAACCGCTACCGACAGCCAACGGGTTAATTCATGGTCGAATCATTGTCGATATTCTGTATGAACTGTAATCGTGTTATTCTCTCTATTTAAATGTTGCTGTGTCTTTGTGTGATTTATCTAGCGTAGTTGTTGCAGACCTGTGTACGTTATTTAAGAATGATGGAGTGTTTCCCACTAACAGGGGTAACAAAAGGTCACGTGACTGATTACATTAGAACTATTATGTTTAGAAATACTTGAAAATATTCATCACAGTGTTGGAATCTCTGCAGTGTCATGTCATATTTTCCGATTTGTTATAGGTATTTCGTGTCATATTATGTCAGTTAACTTTATTGTATCATTTACAAAATAAAAAATAAAACTCTTAAGTCATTCATTCATTCATTCATTCATTCATTCATTCATTCATGTATTCATTCATTTATTCATTCCAGTTTTGTCTTAGATTAAATTTGGCAAAGAATATCAAGGGAGACAAAACCAACATTTCTTGCAACTGAAGTTTGTATTTTCTCCTGAGTTGTTCAGCCTGTTCTCTCTTGGCTTGACTTCGCGAACGAAGATTCTATAGGGCTTGCCCACGTCGTCTGCAGGCATTTTCGTGGCTGCGGAGGCCAATCCGGGACAGGCAGGTTCGACCGCAGTGGCTGCAGGGGAAGATCTGGTCAGGGTTCTGAGTTACGACAACTCTGTTTTTTCTTCTAAGCCGCTTGTCCTTAAGGTTAGCTCTGCGAGAGTCCTCAAAGGAGACGGCTGCCTTGTGAATGGTGGAGCGCCAGGTGTCACGATCCGCAGCAAGCGAAGACCACTGGCGGTGGTCGATTTGGCAGGCACTAAGCGACTTCTTGAGACCGTCTTTGTATCTCTTCTTTGGTGCCCCTCTGTCTCGGTGTCCAGTGGCGAGCTCGCCGAACAGAGTGATCTTGGGTAGGCGATGATCCTCCATCCTGGAGACGTGCCCCGCCCAGCGAAGCTGTGTCCGCAGCAGCAAAGCCTCGATGCTCACAGTTTCCGCCTGTTCAAGAACCTCGACGTTGGTGACATAGTCACTCCAGTGAATGCTGAGGATGGTACGCAGGCAGCGCTGGTGAAAGCGTTCGAGGAGTCGTAGTTGGCTGCAGTAGAGGGCCCAGGACTCGGAACCGTACAGCAGGGTGGTGAGGACGACAGCTCTGTACACGCTGATCTTGGTGCCTTTTTTCAGCTGTTGATTGTGCCACACCCGCTTGAATAGTCGCCCGAAAGCACTGTTCGCTTTTGCCAGCCTGTTGTCCAGCTCCTTGTCCAGCTTGGCGTCTGACGTGATGATGCAGCCAAGGTAGGTAAACTGGTGTACAGACTTCAGTTCGGACTCGCCGATGGTGATGTGGGGAGGGCGATGCTCTTCCTTGGGTGCCGGCTGATGAAGGACCTCTGTCTTTTTCAGACTGACCTCAAGTCCAAAGAGCTGGGCAGCAACTGCGAAGCAGGACGTAATGCGCTGCAAGGCTCTCTCTGTGTGTGCAACGAGGGCAGCGTCATCAGCGAAGAGCAGCTCACGAATCAGTTGGTCTAGGGTTTTCGTGTGGGCCTGCAGTCGTCTGAGGTTGAACAGGCTGCCATCGAGACGATACCTGATGTATACTGCGTCGTCATCGTCGAGGTCCACTGTGGCCTGCTTCAACATCATGCTGAAGAAGATGGTGAAGAGGGTCGGTGCCAGCACGCAGCCTTGCTTCACGCCGTTGCGAATGGGGAATGGTTCTGAGAGGTCACTGTTTAATCTGACCTGGCCTTGCTGGTCCTCGTGGATCTGGACGATCATGTTGAGGAACTTTGGGGGACAACCTAGTCGCTCCAGGATCTGCCACATACCTTGCCTGCTCACAGTGTCAAACGCTTTTGTTAGGTCGACAAACGTGACGTACAGCCCTTTGTTCTGCTCGCGGCACTTCTCCTGAAGCTGTCTCAGCACAAAGACCATGTCGGTGGTACTCCTGTTGGCTCTGAAGCCACACTGACCCTCTGGGAGGTGGTCTTCAGCGATGGCAGGTACCAGCCGATTCAGGAGCAACCTTGCGAGAATTTTCCCGGCAATGGACAGCAGGGTAATTCCACGATAATTAGAGCAGGCAGACTTCTCTCCTTTGTTCTTGTACAGGGTGATGATGACTGCATCACGGAGATCCTTTGGTAGTGTTCCTTTTTCCCAGCAGCAGAGAAAGAGGTCGTGGAGCTTGTTGTGCAGTGCTGGGCCTCCATGTTTCCAGATCTCTGGCGGGATTCCGTCAATGCCTGCTGCTTTGCCACTCTTGAGCTGGTGGATGGCTGTGAGGGTCTCTTCGGCGGTGGGCGGTTCGTCCAATTCAACCTTTAGTGGAAGGTGTGGGATTTGGAGGATGACTGTTTCTTGAACAGTGCGTTCAGCGCCGAAGAGGTCCTGAAAGTATTCCGACCAGCGGTTCAAGATGGAGGTATTATCTGTGAGGAGTGCCTGTCCATCAGCGCTTCGCAGGGGACTTTGTACCAGGTGCCTAGGGCCATACACTGCTTTCAGTGCTTCGTAGAAGCCCCTGTAGTCACCGTTGTCAGCGCAGAGCTGGGTCCTCTGTGCGAGTCTGGACCACCACTCGTTCTGGAGCTCTCTAAGCTTGAGCTGGAGACTGCTGCAGATGAGGCGGAAGGCAGACTTCTTCACAGGGCAGGAAGGCTGGGCTAGGTGGGCCTGGTGGGCGGCTCTTTTTTTTGCTAGAAGTTCCTGGATCTCTACGTCGTTTTCGTCAAACCAGTCTTTGTTCCTCTTTCTAGCAAAGCCCAAGACTTCCACAGAGAATTTTACAATAGCAGTTTTCAGTTGTTCCCAAAGTGTTTCAGGAGAGGAGTCTGCTGGATCAACTGTGTCTTTGAGCATGCGCTGTAAATTGGCCTGAAGGGCAGCTTTCTTGTCGTCACGCTGAAGGCTGGCAACATCAAGCTTTTTCTTGGGAGGGCCGCCTTTCTTGGGTTTCAGCTTGAGGCGGAGCCTGAGTTTGCAGCGAACAAGGCGGTGGTCAGTGTGGCACTCTGCGCTGGGCATCACTCTGGTGAGGAGGACGTCACTGCGGTCCCTCTGACGCACTAGGACATAGTCGATAAGGTGCCAGTGTTTGGAGCGAGGATGCATCCAGGTGGTCTTTCGACTGTCCTTTTGCTGGAAAGTGGTGTTGGTGATGACAAGTTGCTGCTCTGCACAGAGCTCCAACAGTAGGCGACCATTGTCATTGCAGTTCCCAACGCCATGCTTGCCGAGGACTCCTTTCCAGGCTTCAGAGTCTTGGCCCACTCTGGCGTTGAAGTCGCCAAGGATGATGACTTTGTCGTCTGCAGGGGTGCTCTGCAGGAGGCTGCGCAGGTCAGAGTAGAACTTGTCTTTTTCTGCAGGCTCTGCCAGGAGGGTTGGGGAGTACACACTGAGAAGGGTGACATGTTGCTGGTGTCTCAGTGGGAGGCGCATGGACATGATGCGGTCGGAGTGACCCGTTGGTAGGTTTTCCAACTTAGTCGCAATGGGGGTCTTCACCATGAAGCCCACGCCTGAGAGCCGTCTTTCTGATGCAGGCCTGCCTGACCAGTAGAGGGTGTAGCCAGCGCCAAGTTCTTGGAGGCTGCCTTCCTCCGGGAGGCGTACTTCGCTGAGCGCGGCGATGTCGATGTTTAACCTCCGCAATTCATGGGCAATGAGGGCGGAGCGACGTTCAGGGCGTCCGCTGTCTGCTGTGTCGAGCATGGTTCGGATGTTCCAGCATGCTACGTTGAGTCCGGTCGTGGTCGTCAGGAAAGTGGATCCATTGTTTTTTCTTGTTTTCTGACCGCATGAGAAGATGCCCGTTGACCGCGGCTAGCCAACTGGGGTTACGAGGGGATGAGCTTTGGTTAGGCCACCTTTTCTAGGCCCCTCTCCGTGTGGAGCAAGCAGTGCTGTCCCTAGAGAAGGCTGCTTGGTCGTTCAGGGTGTGCCGAGTGACGTTGTCATCCCCAGGTCAACATCAGGCGACCAATATCCTGAACCGCCTGCATGCAGGTTTGAGACTGCGGCTTCCAGTGACATCTTTCACCTGCCGTTTTGCCCCTTGCCCATCGCTACAGGACTTGGAAAGTTCAGTGTCATAGTCCGTGGGCGTTTCCTAAAGCCTGCGCGGTGGAGCTTTTTGGTGGAGTGCAGTGTGCGCAGTACTGGCCCCACCCTTTAAACCCTTGGTTCGTTTGCCATGGCCTAGCAAGCTGGGACGGTGGCATCGAGGTCCTCGGGTCGTAGGTTTTATATCAGACTGTCCTTGTCTTAGTCTCTGGCTCAAAAGCCTTCCCCGGAGACACGGGGGCTTTGATGTCAGGGGTTTCCTCCCTTAGCCTTTCCGCAGCCAAGCGGCCAGGCCTGCAAGGCAGCAGGGGACTCGTGGGGGCCGGGGTCGTCTATGTCCCGTGCAGATGTGAACATCTGCCCACTGCCCAGACGGTGACACCAGAGGAGAAAAATCCAACGCCGGAACCCGGTATCGAACCTCGCACCTTTGGCATTGGAGGCAGACGCCTTAACCACTGCGCCACTTCCCCGTCACGGGGAAGTGCAAAATCAGTATAACTGCTCTATTAGCATCCTCCAAACAAACAAAGAAGTTTGTAATATTTTATGTTAGCAATCCTGCAAAAAGCATAGAAAAATGCTACCTTACCCTTCAAGTCTGCTACAACTTGAATCTTGATAATAATAATATTAATAATAATAATAATAATGTACATTCATATAGCACTTAACCTCCAAATGAATGGTGCTCTAAGTGCTTTACAAGATCAAAAATCACAGAACAAAAAGTACAAGAAAGAAAACGCTACAATAAATGTTACAAAAACTAAAGTGACACAGATCATAAGCTCACACTCACACATCGTTATAAGAACAGTTACTGCTAATGATTGCTAACGCACTGAAAATGCATGTAACTGTATGCTTAAAGAAAACAGATAGGTGTTGAGCAGTGATTTAAAAGCAGACAGAGTTGGGGCATGTCTGACATGGGCTGGAAGGTCGTTCCAGGTGACTGGACTGAAATAAGAAAAGGCACGCTGGCCCTGGCTAGAATTCTTTCGCCTAGGAACCCTGAAAATACGCGTGTCTGATGCTGAACGAAGGGATCTTGAAGGCGTGTAAATATGAACCAGGTCGGACAAATATGGGGGAGCAGAACCGGTAATTACATTGTAACAAATAACAGAGATATTGTACACAATTCTTTGAGATACAGGCAGCCAGTGCAGGTCAACAAGTAAGGGTGTTATGTGCTCACGTTTCAGTACTCTGTAAATTAGTCGGGCAGAGCAGTTCATAACTCTTTGACGTTTATCAACAAGATTCTGAGGAACACCAGCCAAAAGGGAATTACAAAAGGTGTAACTAATATTTTTCAAAGAAATGTTTGTGGCAACATACCCTTAGCGAGGTAACCCATTCCATTCTGAGGCTGATTTTGTAAAATGTGCTTCTTGTCCTATGAAGGCTACAGTACAGATTAGGAGACAAGATCAACTGTTTTAGTTCAAGAGTGGTGCCAGAACAGCTTGGCGCCTGAGGTGCCAAGCTATTCTTGCACCACCCTTGAACTATCAGTTAAACTTATTTCAAGCAATGGATGGATCAGAATGATAAGGGTTAGACAATGCTGTACCCAGTGAATGTGCCCTTGAAATCAAGGAAGTATTTACCTGATAAACACCCTCTTGTTCACCTTTGATCTTGTTGATGTTTAACAACTTGCCCCATACATCTCCTCGTAGTCGGTCCGGTATACCCTTGTAGATCCGACGCAACAGTGAATGAATCCATATCTGTCCGTGACATGGTACACTTCAAACCCGGGGTCCTCCCAGGGGTCAATTTGGGCTCCCTCCTCACGACCTCATGATGACTCAGAGGCAGAACTGACATTCTTTCAATTAAATGTAGTGCGTTGTGTTCACACCATGGCTCTGTGTTTTGGAGAAAGAACACCTTTCAGCCTGTTACATGCCAAGAAAGTCCATACTGGAGGTGAACAGTCCATATCATTTGCCAACCCTTGTCTTTGTGAAATACTGTGTGCTGGTCTGTGATTTAGGACTTTACTGATCAAAGCTGAAAGCCGTAAGGTCCGAAATCACAGAGCAGCACACAATTCTATTTGTCTGTTCAAGCCACCTCGCACGCTTTCCTCGAATACATTCGCCTGTCTGTCTACGCTAATCTTGTTTAGAAAACAGACTATTTTTAAGGCGGTATTGAAAACTGAGACAAAATACTTCGAAGAGTCGAAAAATGTCTGAGTCTGTTATTGATAAAAATGCAGAATAGCGATTCCAAAGGTGTGCGAAAGTAGGTCCGTAATTTTGTTCTGTATACTTATCGCCGTAATGTCATAAATTACAGACCATCACACGTCAGACAGGCGATCGTGGTGAAAACTATGAACAGAATGGATCTTGTTAATGTCCTTGTTATATTCCCTTTCTGGTGTCAAAGGACATGAGATACAATAATTTTTATAGTTAAATTTGTATTTTGATAAACTGTGACTTATTGTTACTTTGGATTATTGTCTTGTTGTTTGGTTCATTCTTAACCTCTTTACTGACGATACAAATTGACCAGCAACCAACCGCAAGAGGCATAGATCCGCATGAGCCCCCGCAGTCGCGGGGCTTATGAGGATCTATGCCTCTTGCTGAAACTGGAAACACAGTTGTATGATTGTTGATTTGACGGCTGGGGATCTGTACAGAGATCTGCTCCATGTCAGGCTTTGATTGCTAAAATTGGCCGGTACAACAGGTTCTCACTGTTGTCTTGCCTCGACTAAGACTAAGACTTGCCTCGACTAAGACTAAGACTTGCCTCGACTAAGACTAAGACTTGCCTCGACTAAGACTAAGACTTGCCTCCACTAAGACTAAGACTCGCCTCCACTAAGACTAAGACTTGCCTCCACTAAGACTAAGACTTGCCTCCACTAAGACTAAGACTTGCCTCCACTAAGACTAAGACTTGCCTCCACTAAGACTAAGACTTGCCTCCACTAAGACTAAGACTTGCCTCCACTAAGACTAAGACTTGCCTCCACTAAGACTAAGACTTGCCTCCACTAAGACTTGTCTACCCTTCTTGCCACAATCCTTGTGAGCGGTCACACGGACCAGAGGATTGCCTTTGCCTTTTGAGCGGAACGGGAGCAGCTCTTCTGCGTACGAAGGAGAAGAAGAGCAGACAATTCTTCAGTTTGCGACATTTACACTTCACAATTTCAGTTGGTCTTTTGATCCCAGCATTATTGTAAAATATACTGAGAACATTTATACTTCACAATTTAAGTTGGTCTGTTGATCCCAGCATTATTGTAAAATATACTGAGAACATTTACACTTCACACTTTAAGTTGGTCTGTTGATCCCAGCATTATTGTAAAATATACTGAGAACATTTACACTTCACAATTTAAGTTGGTCTGTTGATCCCAGCATTATTGTAAAATATACTGAGAACATTTACACTTCACACTTTAAGTTGGTCTGTTGATCCCAGCATTATTGTAAAATATACTGAGAACATTTACACTTCACACTTTAAGTTGGTCTGTTGATCCCAGCATTATTGCAAAATATACTGAGAACATTTACACTTCACAATTTAAGTTGGTCTTTTGATCCCAGCATTATTGTAAAATGTACTGAGAACATTTACACTTCACAATTTAAGTTGGTCTGTTGATCCCAGCATTATTGTAAAATATACTGAGGACATTTACACTTCACAATTTAAGTTGGTCTGTTGATCCCAGCATTATTGTAAATTATACTGAGAACATTTATAAAGGAGATAATCCCTGTACTGCCTGGAGTTGGTCGCTTTACAGTCAAGTTTGTATTTTATATTTTGATAGTTTATTACTACTTACTGTCTTTTTGTTGTATTCATTTACAATTACTAAATGTTAACACGTGTGTCCAATCAGAATACACTGCACGAGTATGCATGGTTATTACGATAAGCACCATTAGTGTAATCGCTTTTTTTTTTAAAGTGTAGCTGTAAGTGATTTGGTCTACGTTTGAATTTGGTCATTAGAAATTATACATACTTATACTTCTTGTAATCTTGATATTTACAGTGACAGTCAAACATGTAGACGATATGATGATGACAGGAAATACATGCTTGGAATGTGGCTTTTTCCGTGTGTATGTTAACGAGGAGATTTAACACTTTGGCTGTCGGTAAACACCGCGACTAAACGTGCTACCGACAGCGAAAGTGTTAAGATCGTGTAATGGGTGTGTTATGGTTGGTTGGCTGGTTGATTCGTTGGTTGGTTGGTTGGCGGATTCTTATACACACGCACACGCACACACACACACACACACACACACACACACACACACACACACACACACACACACACACACACACACGACGAGGACTACATATCGGTCACAACAGACGATGCCGAAACACACCTCAGGCCGCACTACGCATTGTCTCTCGAGATCAAGCTGCCAATGAAATGAAGGAATGGAACCAAAAGAGGAAAGGTAACACAGATTGTGTCTTGTAAAAGCTGCTCTGCGGGAGACAACTAATACAAAGTATATAATGACAGATTTTGTTCCCTTACTGTGCACTTTTGCGTGTTGTCTCGCCAATACAAGCCATGTATAACAACAGTGTGTGCAGATTAATTAACCCATTTATGGAACCTCGCATCAATAACTGCAAAAGTGTTGTATAGCGTTGCCGGAGGCAACGCTATGCGCCACTTTTGCAGCTATTGATGCGGGACGCCTTGAATAAGTTAATATTACAACGCTGTGGCGGAGGCAATACGCTATGAGTTCAGAAAATTGCACGTCAGCGTCTTAATCAATTAAAACGTCATATTAACATCACCTTCAACAAGAAAAACAACACCAGGCAAACTGTTGCCCTGTACAGTTCAGTGCTGGCCAACAATACTAAGTTCAGTAAGCGAAAGTTCCTCAGGCTAACCGAAATTTGGTCCATGCACTGCTGTGGGAGTAGAGATGGCGAAAGGGGGTGGGGGAGGGGTTTTTGTGGGGTGGGTGATTTTGGAAGGTGAAGGTAAAGAGGGTGTATAACTGTAACTTTAAGCTTTTTTATTTAAATAATAATATAAAATTAATATTAATAATAATTACGGTATTTATAATGCGTTTAATATCTTATAATAATTATAACTATAAGCACCGCGCACTCACAACTCACGCACGCATGTGCACGCTTTTAACAATGACTCACATACCACAAATACATTACGACAGTCAGCTGGGAGTGGGGGGTGTGGTGGGGTTTCAAGTGATTCTATTAACCCCTACGCGCATGCAGCCACCGGTGCTGTAAACTGGCGGATGAATGTATACTACAAGGGGGTTAAACCTTTTTTCTTTTCTTTCTCTCTCCCTCCTGTTCTCTCTCGCGTTGGTATGGGGGTGGGTGATGGCGAAGGAGTATGCAGTCCCGAACCCGGGGTATCTCTCCAATATTGACCGGTTTGAATCCAAATAGCACTATTGATAATTTTAACCCTTTGGCTGTAGGTAGCGGTCTTTGTCGCGATGATTCCTACCCGGGAATCGTCTCGACAAAAACTGCTACCGACAGCAAAAGGGTCAATACTCATTTTAACTGTAAATGATGCACAGGCAAACGTCACAATACTCGGCATATCATATCGACTTATTCAGCTGGATTATCTGTGCCAAGAGTCGTGTTGTGACGTCAGTTGCAGTCACGTGACAGGGGTGTATCATTCGTGTCGCCAGCAGTACACACAGAGACAGTGACCTTGCACTACAGACTCGCCTGCTACGCCGCTGTCAGGTAGGACTGTTCCTTTATTGATCATTCATGTTTTAATGTATGTTGCGTGCATGCCGTGTTGTCATGATAATATGCTGTACTGGACTTGAAAACCTGAAGCTATTAACTGCACAGAGTCGTGAAGGTCAGGTCTCGCTAGTCTGGTGGATTAGACAGTGCCTCCAGAGGTACTTTCGGTTGTCAGCCTGTGTGGCGGGCCGGTCTGTGATTTTGGACCTTACGGATCTACAGCCGTAAGGTCCAAAATCACAGACTATCACCTGTCTTTCATCGCGAGCGGTCATGTGCATTGTTTGTGGTGTCGCTGTGTAGTCAGCTCTGAACTGAAAGCTTGAAACTCACTCAATAGACAAGCTGCAGTGTTGTACTGAGAAATCGAGACTGCTTCGCTGCAAAGTTGCTTTCAGTTCTGAGGCCATTCCACTATTTGACTCGGTAGTACATTTCTCTCACAGGGGCCTGACAGTAACTCATTTCCGGTAGAGCAGTTAAAAATTATCATCTTCACTGACACCCCTGCTCTCAGTCCCTTTAGTTGTCTGAATACTGACGCGCTGGTAATACAGACAATATCGCTGTCATCCCCTCTATGAATAATAACAAACCCCAGTAAACCCAGTACGCGAAATTCTATCGGGCCGAAGTTGGCCTCAGTGGGCCCAGGCACTGTCATGTTAGTGTAATCTACAGTCTTGTTAGTGTACTCCACAGTTGTGTTACTGAGTGTACTCCACAGTCGTGTTAGTGTACTCCGGCCACAGTCGTGTTAGTGTACTCCACAGTCGTGTTAGTGTACTCCACAGTCGTGTTAGTGTACTCCACAGTCGTGTTAGTGTACTCCACAGTCGTGTTGGTGTACTTCACAGTCGTGCACAGGCCTGCTGCGGCCGACTTCGGCCCAATGGCTTTTATATACTGGTGATGGATTATGACGGGGGTGTTCAGTTCACGAATCACCAACACCTGAAGTGAAACACTGCAATTACGTGTGACGATTTTAAGACCTATCCCCCCATTAGTGTTAAACACACTTATTCCCTTTAGCAATACATTGACACCATCAGTGTCATACCTTCCAGTAGGATGTGACAAAACCAGCTGAAATCAAAACACACACACACACACACACACACACACACAAACACACACACACACACACACACACACACACACACACACACACACACAAGCACGCACGCACACACACACATACAGTGACATTGTGACGAATGAAGTTGTACAAATGACAGGGGCAGGTGCAGGGAGCGAGAGGTAGGCATATTCTTACCAACACGATTCATTGTGGGACAACTGCACGTCCTTCACCTAGACTGAGCTGTGTCGTTATCAGCCTCCTACCAGGTGTCAGTGTTAACTGTTATAATCCAATTGCACGAAGCAGTTAAGACGCAAAATCTGAACCTATTGACGGTTATTGGCATTTCCTGTAACCCCTTGGGTGTCGTAGCGGTTTTTGTCGCGATGGTTCCTGTAAGAATACACCGCCACTAAAACCGCTACAGACACCCAAAGGGTTAGCAAAATCTAACGATAAATGGGAGAGGGGCTGTGTGCATAATTATTACGTGACATGCTCTTCAAAGTGATGTGACATGAAGGCTGCCAACGGCGGTTGTAATGCAATCAGTAGTTATGTCATCACAGCCATTGTTTGATTTATTTTTCCCGTTGTGAAGGCCGCTTCCTCCGCCACCCTCGCCCCCTCACCCCAACCCCCACCCCCACTCCCACCCAGCCGGGTAGCCAAAAGTCGAATGACATTTTTCAAGTCAGAAAATGTGTCTCATGCCAAAAAGTTGAACCCTCCCCTCCCGTCAGGTAACTGATCCGCTACTGATGGTATGTTATCAGGTTGGTCGTACAGTCTAAAACCTGCGTCTGCATGACTCCCTCTGTGTGAGGATGAGCGGCGCTGATATAAATTTATTTCAGGAAGACGCGTTGATTCTCAGGAGCCCCTGCAACTGCACGGGCTCATGAGAATCTATGCCTCTTGCACCATTGGAGTAGTAAGGTTGATTTAACCCCTTCACTGCCGAGAAAAAAAATGAACACAATCCCACTGCAAGAGGCATAGATGCTAATGAGCCCCCGCAATTGCGGGGGCTCATTAGGATCTATGCCTCTTGCTGAAATCACTTTGTATCCATGTTCCCTTCACGGCTGTGGATCTTTGACTTCAAATTAACAATGATTTCTAAAACACGACCTGCGTCCACTGGCAGGGGAAGGGTTATCAAAAAAAAAAAAAAAAAAAAATGTGAAGTACTGCTGCCCTCAAATAAGAATCACGGCTGTGTCATGAAATCTTCAGTAAGTTTATATGACTTTCTTAGTGTCTGATACAATCTGTGGGGACATTGCTGTTGTAATGCTATCAGTGTTGTGTTTTGACACACAGCCGTGATCATGACCTACAAAACATTAATTATAATAATCGATCCATATAATGCAACTGGTACAAAGTGGTTAGCTGGCCCATCCAAATTTTGGGAAATGTGGGTTTGGGGTTAAACAAACGAGTCCACTAAAAGGCAGACGTCACAAAGTTCCCCGACACTTGTTTTTGTTTCGTACAACACAGTCTAAGATGGCCACTGCTGCTGCCCCCGAACCCTTGGAGCCGTCGGAATTGGAGTGTTCCGTTTGTCACGAGTATTTCACCCAGCCCAAGATCCTGCCGTGCGCTCACCTCCTGTGTCAGCATTGCCTGGTGTCCTGGCTCAACTCACACCCCGACGCCCACTGTCCACTGTGCCGCTGCGCCATTGTGGACCCCCAAGAGCCCCGGACGAGCAGAAGCGCACAAGAGATGGCCGACGCTCTGCCGACTGACGTAACGATGGCGGGTCTGGTGGCCGGCGCCCGGGCTCTGAGTCAGGACCACGTCTGTGTGGTTTGTCAGGACGTGGCGGCCCACTTCATCTGTCTCGACTGCAATGACATGCTGTGCCAGGCCTGCAACAAAGCACACGGCAGATTGGCATCCACCAAAAACCACATCACAGCTGACCTGGCCTCCATGACCCCGGAACGTCTGGCTGCTAGTCATCACGTGACCTGCACCGCGCATGCCCAGAAACAAGCCACTATCTTCTGCGCATCACACAACGAGGCCATTTGCCACGTTTGCGCCACTATTCGTCATCGCGCATGCTCGGATATGAAGGAGTTAGAAGGGACAGTGTCTGATATGCGGAATTTACTGGGCGAGCTGCTGGAACTGCTGACTAGCGGGGAGATCCAACTGGAGGCAGCCATCAGGGAGCTGGACGACCATCTGCTTCAGGTGGAGAAAAAGACAGAAGGCACACTGGCAGACATCACCGCCACCTGTGATGCTCTGAAGAAGGCAGTGGACGCCTTTGGCAGCCAGATGAGGGAGGCGGCTCTCAGCGCAAAGTGCAAAGCCAGGGAGGAGGTTGAACAAGTGAAAAGCGCCTTCATGCAGCGAAAGGGCAAGCTGACGTCACACAAACAGCTGGTCAAACGCACGAAGCGGGTGGCGACTCCCACATCGGACGGTGATGTCAAATCGCTGAAGACGAGAGTGCAAGGCCTTGACTGTAGTGTGACCTTGCCTGACGGGGTGAATGTCATCACCGTGCCAACGTTGGTGACAGACCAGCAGGCGATAGAGAGGGTGCAGAAGGAACTGAAAGGGGTGTGTAAGCTGGAAAACACGCCGGCAAAACTCTCTTTTCTACACGCGGCACAACTCCCTTTTCTACAGACGGCTACACTCCCTTTGCAAGCGGTGGCAAAACTTTCTTCTCCTCAGGTACGTGTTCTGATTTTAGTAATGTGAGATCCATGAAACTGCGTGTGTTTGCTATGTTTGATTCTCATCGCGGCTAGGTTAGAAAAGTTACACCCACATTGTGTGGTGCATTGCTGAAGTTAACAGACAGCTTTTCAGACTGTACAACAGTACTTACATCCAACATAGTCATAAACCTAAAATTTTGAAATGCATCATGTGAATAATCGTAATAACAATATATCAATTTTATTTGGTCTATAAATTTAGAAATCCCTCGTTTACACGGGTCTGTTCCTACGTTTTGCTTTTTTTTTTTTATCAACTTTGTTTTTCTCACTACTCAAGAAAATTCGGGCTCTCTTACCGGGGGAAAGGCACGTCGCCACAAAGCAGCTTCACTCGATCTGCCCAGCCTTTTTTCACATGCATCTGAACCAGTTTCGCTGGTTACCTGACTTACCTTAGCATCTGTAACGTACGCAGACTTTCAACCGGTCGCATGCACAGACTCACAAACGTAACGGGCACATACACAATAACGCTAATTCTCAGTCGGACGCATTCGTGCAGTATAAACGCAAAACATCATTCTTTTTACTCTGTGGCCCCGTTTACTAAACTAAAAAAAACGTGAACTCAAAAATACTCTTTACAAGATACACAATCCTCAACACTACCACATCACCCTAACACCCACACACAATATAGTAAAAACCAGGTTAGGTACAAGTCCTCATTATCCAATTGTGCACTGCTGTTATCGCTCGGTATCGTTCGCACGTTCCGTCACGTCTAGGCGTGTAGTTTCTTGCATCGCGCGTTCCCTGAAGCAGTCCCAAGTTCCCTGCACTGTGGACGTCCTCTCGACTCGCTCCTCAACCGCAACCTCTGTTGACTTTGATGTCTTGGCACCAAGCCTCTCGCTCCCCGAGCGGTGAATGTCCTCACGACTCGTTCCTCCAGTGGCAGCCTCTGTTGACTCTGACGTTTCGGCGTCACGTCGCTCCGCTCCACACAAGAACTCTGTACAATAAAGTTGTAATATCATAAAACTTGCTTAACACACACATGTTGGAAGATATGAGGCACATTACTTCTGGCTGATACAAATCTACACGTTCACTTACACACTCGTGCTTCATAAAACAGAATAAATTCGCAACGCACCATAACTCAGTCACTACACTGAAAAAGACTATAACATGACGCACTCGCCCACACACTGGTTCGTACATTGGAAAAGATAATACTTAACACAACCAAGTACTACCTTCATAAACGACTTAGACATACACACCTCACATTCCTTCGTTATCCGTCTCGGTAAATAACTACATAGGAAAATCACCGGTTGTGTCAACAAATTCCGAACCGATATAACTGAACCAAATCAACGCTACACAACCGAACTAAATCTTACTAACGCATACTACCTCTCCGTAGCTGTCGATAATACATATAGAAAAATACCTGAAATCTAGGTCTTAGAGTCTCTGAATACGGCTAGCATAACCACATACTTTGCCCTCAATGACAGAATAGCCCGTACTAAATACTATAGAGACTTAGACTGAGCTCTCCCTCAAACTCCGTGCTAATCGCTGCAATCGTGAATACACGGACTACTGGTTACACCCGAAAAACCGCTGACACGTCAGGACAATGCAGGAACTCTGTGTGAACTCTGTGCGTGGGCATAGAGCTTCATCACACCGTCCCTTGGAACCTGAGCGATAGCGGTCATCCCGTTTGATGAACTGCGGCCAGTTGCTTGAGTGGACTTAGTCCTGCGCCAGCCACTTATAAGCAAGATGTTCCGCTACAGCATCACAACACTAACCCCACTATCGCGGAGCACCTTGCTTAGTGGCTGGCGCAGGACGAAGCTCACTCGTGCAGCTGAACCCAGAATATGTAGGGGCATCAGCCGATTAATATCAGATCGGAATATTTCACTAATCCCACGGAGGGGACACTCATTGTCTGTCATTTAGACGCACAAATAACAATTCATAAGATTACATGTGTGCTGGTCTGTGATTTTGGACCTTACGGCTTGAAAACGTTAGGTGCAAAGTCCCAGAACAGCACACAAGTTAAAGATTTCTAAATGTTGTTTTTTTCTGAGGTAGGTCGAGGCAGACTTTTGCTTCCATGACAAACATGGCACGAACATTGTGCTGACTGACAACAAGAAGACGGCGGTGCGGGGCGGGAATGGCAATAAAGCAGTCGTGTTGTCCAGCCAGCCCATGGAAGTCCATCTGCTGTACGAGGTAGACATGTCTGTTGCTAATGCTCGTATGTTGCTGTAACCCCTTTCCTGCCAAGGCCATTTGTATTTCTGAAATCTTGGTTTATTCAACGACCAAAAGCCCAAACATACCAAAACGCTACAAATTGGTCTCAGCAAGAGACATAGATCCTCATGAGCCCCCGCAGTCGCGGGGGCTCATGAGGATCTTTGTCTCTTGCAGTGGGATCATGTTCACTTTTTTCTCGGCAGTGAATGGGTTAACTCTAGAGTTTGTTAAGTCTGTTGATCTGCTGATAATTAATGTGAGTGTGACTGGCTAGATATTAATTCCCAGTACAGAGAGAGAGAGAGAGAGAGAGAGAGAGAGAGAGAGAGAGAGAGAGAGAGAGAGAGAGATTGTCGTTGTTATGTGCTGTGTACAAAGCGTCTCCAGTAAGCGTGGCTATAACTGTAGGTGGTGATAGAGCAAGTCACGGGTCGTCCCTACTCTATGATGGCCGGTGTGACTGCTGCTGATCCTGCAAGCCTTACGCTGCCAGTGTGGGCTAGAGACCTGCCCAGAGAGTCGTCTGTCATACTCTGCAACGAGAGCGGATGGAGCTTTGTACTTGGCACCCAGGTAAGTACGAGTACCAGTCGACTTCGCTTATAGCAAGGTCGGATATAACAAAAGTCGGATATAAAGGGCTGGCTTAACTGGGCGAGACAAACCCGAACCATGTCTCGGCGAGACACCCGAGACAGTCAATGCGAGATACCCGTTCCACCCGTTTATTAGGTTCGGCACGTCTGATCTTGTCTCGAAGAGTTCGCCGAACCTATTAAAGGGTGGATCGGGTATCTCGCATTGACTGTCTCGGGTGTCTCGCCGAGACGAGGTTCGGGTTTGTCTCGCCCAGTTAAGCCAGCCCTTAACAACACTTTGTCAGAAGTCCCGACGAGACTATTTCTATACAAAATACTTCGCTTATAAGAAGCTTCGGATATTACAACAAGAACAACTGGGACCCCATGCGATTTGTTATATCCAAATTTTACTGTTTATATGTTCAAGTGGGAAGTAGAATCAGGCAAGCCATCGGGTCCTATGAAGACCTATTAGCCACTGTGAAAAAACGCAAACTGAAATGGTATGGACATGTCACGCGTTCAGCAGGGCTTGCCAAAACAATCCTGCAAGGCACTGTGCTAGGAGGACGAAGGAGAGAAAGACAGAGGAAAAGATGGGAGGACAATATCTCGGAGTGGACAGGACTGAAGCTGCGCGATACGCTAAGATTGACAGAGAACAGAGAGGAATGGAGGGAGCTGGTTGCCAAATCATCAGTGGTGCTCCAACGGTCGGCAAGACTACAAGATATAGATAGATAGATGTTCACGTGCTGAATGTGTGGTTGTAGAGCAGGCAACGGTACGTATAGCAGGGAAGCGATGGTCACGAAAACAGTGTAATCTGGCTTTAAATTAATTATTAATTATTTGATTAATTATGCATTTGTTAGACTAATCGTGTGTGTTTACCGGCAGAGGGATGATATCGGGAAAAAGTTAAAGACTCTGCCTGTGGGTGGCCGTGCTGGTTTCTGTGTGGACGCTGCCAGGAGTCTCCATCTTGTGGTGGACGGGTGTGACCAGGGGGTTGTCTGTAAGGACGTGCCGCAACCTTGCTACGCTGTCTTCGGTCTGGTTGATTCAGTTAAAAAGGTAAAACTGTTTGTCTTCACACATGTCGTTTCTGTCATATGGTTCATTAGAGAGGTTACGTTTACGCCGGACGACACCCAGCAACGAACGAGAGCCAAGTCACGATGTATAACCAGCTTGGGACATGAGCACAGACAACTCTCCACACATCTCTAAAAGGCACCTCAGGGTTCATGAGGAACTATGGCTCTTAGAGATGTTTGGAGTGTTGTCTATGCTGATGGGCTACACGCGGGTACATCCACCGTGACTTCGCTCTCGTTCGTTGCTGGGTGTCGTTCGTTTCAAACGTGATTTCTCTAATAGCTGGATTATTAGTTGACTGGGTTGGAGTGAGCAAAAAAGTGGGTGGATGGAATGGCTGGCTGGCTGGTTAATTGTTGGTCGGTTGGTGGATGGATGGGTGGGTGGGTGGATTGATGGGTGGGTGGGTGAATTGATGGGTGGGTGGGTGGATGAACGGATGGGTGGATGGACTGGTGGATTAGTTTGTTTCTTTTTGGGTGGGTGAATGGATGGATGAATGGATGGATGAATGCAGGCAGCTGTGATACGTCATCATTTGTTTCACTGCATCTGACGTCACATTATGACGTAGCGGAAGGTGAATGTGTTCCACGTAGTGCCAGCTAACCCCTTCACTGCCAGTGGACACCAAAAAAATCTCTTTGAAACCATGGCAACGTCAACACCGGTCAGCACCGTCCATCCAAGGAACACGGATATAAATGAGACCAGCAAGAGGCAAATAAGCTAATGATGCATAATTGAAGATGTTTGACAAGAAAACTAGGATAGAAGCACACGTGTCTGTTTGGGCTTGTGTATTCTACCAGCGGTATGCCCACACATTTAGTTACAATCCGTTAAAGCTGCATGTTACACACAATAACGTGTTTCTGTGTCTATGTGTGTGTCAGGGGGAGGGAGGCGTTGTGATGGTTGACATTTGTGATGTCCAGATGCCGGATCCTTTTGTGCTTAACCCTTCGGCTGTCGCAGGTTTTTGTCGCCATGATTCCTGGAGGATGTCAGGGTGTTGTTATTCCTGGAGGAATCATCGCGACAAAAACCGCTACCGACAGCCAACGGGTTAATTCATGATTGAATCAGTCGACATTCTGGATAAACTGTAATCGTGTTATTCTCTCTATTTAACCCATATCATACTGAGATTAAAAGCTTCAAATTTGTACACTGCCATATGCAAGCTACATTATAGTACTTACATATAAGGATATAGACCAATGGGTTTAGTTCAAGGGTGGTGCCAAAATAGCTTGGCGCTTGAGACGCCAAGCTATTCTGGCACTACCCTTGAACTATTTTAGTCACACTTATTTCACACACTGGTGTATTCCGAATGATAAGGGTTAAAATGTTGCTGTGTCTTTGTGTGATTTATCTAGCGTAGTTGTTGCAGACCTGTGTACGTTATTTAAGAATGATGGATTGGAGTGTTTCCCACTAACAGGACTAACAAAAGGTCACCTGACTGATTACAGTAGAACTGTTATGTTTAGAAATACTTGAAATAGTCGTGTTGGGTTCCACGGATATTTGCTGATTTGTTATAGGTATTTTGTGTCATAATTTTGTCAGCTCGTTTTATTGTATCAATGTTTTACTCGTAATTCATTCATTCGTTCATTTATTCGTTCATTCGTTTGGACACAAAATATCTGTTTGAAACCATGGCAACGTCAACACCAGTCAGCACCGTCCATCCAAGGAACACGGATATAAATGGAACCAGCAAGAGGCAAGGAAGCTAATAATGCTGCATGCATATGCGGAGGCTGATGAGGTTCTGTGTCTCTGGCTGTTGGTGGTGTTGTCATTGTGCAGACAGTGAGGGGGATAAGAGCCGGCATGAAGCCAACACACAAACTGCAGTGTCCATGTTCCTGTTATGGTATTCTGTTCTACAGGTGACAGCTTTGCCGCCCACACGTATGGCATGAGGTGAAGGACTGCGTAAAGGGGATTCTGCTGACAGCAATAGCAGATGTGGTGACGGCTACAAGTAGAAGGACTTTATCCGCCCCTCTCCACTCCCCCCCCCCCCCCTACTATATTTATTTTTGCTTGCTTATGTATTTGTGCTTTTGTGAGCACTTAACCCCTTGGCTGTCCATAGCGCTTTTAGTCGCCGTGATTCCGACAGGAAGGGTTAAAGTCCGACAGGAATCATCGCGACTAAAAGCGCTACCGACAGCCAAAGGGTTAAGGTTTCTCAAAGCACAGACCTTGAAGTGGGACTGCTTGTAAACTGATATGTTGTGAGTCGACTGGGAGATGTTTGAAAAGAAAACTAGGATAGAAGCACACGTGTCTGTTTTGGCGTGTTCTACCAGCGGTATGCCCACACATTAATTAGTGACAATCCTTTAACGCTGCATACTACACACAATAACGTGTTTCTGTGTCTATGTGTGTGTGAGGGGGAGGGAGGCGTTGTGATGGTTGACATTTGTGATTTCCATATGCTGGATCTTTTTATGATTAACCCTTTGGCTGTCGGTAGCAGTTTGTGTCGCGACAAAACCGCTACCGACAGCCAAAATGTTAATAAATGATGAAATCATTGTCGATATTCCGCTGCATGAACTGTTATCTGTTTTTTTCAGTCTGTCTTTAAATGTTGCTGTGTCTTTGTGTGATTTACCTAGCGTAGTTGTTACAGACCTATGTACGTTATTTGAGAATAAGGGAGTTTTCCCCACTAACAGTCTTAACAAAAGGTCACGTGACTGATTACAGTAGTACTATTTTGCTTAGAATTATTGAAATATTCATGTTGTGTTCCATGAATGTCATATCATATTTTGCTGAGTTGGTATAGGTATTTTGTGTCATATCATGTCAGTTCGCTTTATTGTGTCCATTTTTTAAAATTCCTAATTCAGCCATTCATTGCTAGTAGTTTTTGTCTTACGTTAAAATTTGGCCAAGAATGTCAAGGGAGACAAACCAACATTTCTTGCTACTGAAGTTTGCCTGTTGTCCCCTGAGTTGCTCATCCTGTTCTCTCTCTTGGCATCCCCACCCGGGTCTGCCCTGGGGGACTTGGGTGGGGTTAGGTACTTTTTAGTTCCCAGGGTCACCCTGGTCAGCCCCACAGGGTGGGTTTCCTTTCTATTCTGGGGCATGTGTTTCTGTCTACCCGAGGTCCATTCACCTGTATTTGCCTTTTTAAAACTCTCCCTACTGTCTGCACTGCCTGTAGCTCTTGATATTGGATGTGTGTTGCTAAATGGTCTTGGCTTTATTTAGGCCCCATGTTGCAGGCTTATTTAACGTATTTGACCGGCTGGCGACATACATTCAATTTTCTGTATAGTTTTTTTTTTCACAAGCAGTGCAGGCACGTCCTGAGAAAGCCTTGTTGCTGTCGGGACGTTAAGCAATGTACAATCAATCAATCTCTCTTGGCACCCCACCCGGGTCTGCCCTAGGGGACTTGGGTGGGGTTAGGTATTTTTTAGTTCCCAGGGTCACCCTGGTCAGTCCCACAGGGTGGGTTTTTCTCTCTATTCTGGGGCATGTGTTTCTGTCTACCCTTTGTCCATTCACCTGTATTTGCCTTTTTAAAACTCTCCCTACTGTCTGCACTGCCTGTAGCTCTTGATATTGGATGTGTGTTGCTAAATGGTTTTAGCTTTATTTAGGCCCCATGTGTTAGGTTTATTTAATGTATTTGACCGGCTGGCGACATACATTCAATGTTCTGTTTAGTTGGTTTTTTTCACAAGCAGTGCAGGCACGTCCTGAGAAAGCCTTGTTGCTGTCGGGACGTTAAGCAATGTACAATCAATCAATCAATCTCTCTTGGCTTGACTTCGCGAACGAAGATTCTATAGGGCTTGCCCACGTCGTCTGCAGGCATTTTCGTGACTTCGGAGGCCAATCCGGGACAGGCAGGTTCGACCGTAGTGGCTGCAGGGGAAGGTCTGGTCAGGGTTCTGAGTTACAACAACTCTGTTTTTTTTCCTGAGCCGCTTGTCCTTGAGGTTAGCTCTGCGAGAGTCCTCAAAGGAGACGGCTGCCTTGTGAATGGTGGAGCGCCAGATGTCACGGTCCGCAACAAGCGAAGACCACTGGCGGTGGTCGATTTGGCAGGCACTAAGTGACTTCTTGAGACCGTCTTTGTATCTCTTCTTTGGTGCCCCTCTGTGTCGGTGTCCTGTGGCGAGCTCGCCGAACAGAGTGATCTTGGGTAGGCGATGATCCTCCATCCTGGAGACGTGCCCCGCCCAGCGAAGCTGTGTCCGCAGCAGCAAAGCCTCGATGCTCAAAGTTTCCGCCTGTTCAAGGACCTCGACGTTGGTGACATAGTCACTCCAGTGAATGCTGAGGATGGTACGCAGGCAGCGCTGGTGAAAGCGTTCGAGGAGTCGTAGTTGGCTGCGGTAGAGGGTCCAGGACTCGGAACCGTACAGCAAGGGGGTGAGGACGACAGCTCTGTACACGCTGATCTTGGTGCCTTTTTTTCAGCTGTTGATTGTGCCACACCCGCTTGAATAGTCGCGCGAAAGCACTGTTCGCTTTTCCCAGCCTGTTGTCCAGCTCCTTGTCCAGCTTGGCGTCTGACGTGATGATGCAGCCGAGGTAGGTAAACTGGTGTACAGACTTCAGTTCAGACTCGCCGATGGTGATGTGGGGAGGGCGATGTACTTCCTTGGGTGCTGGCTGATGAAGGACCTCTGTCTTTTTCAGACTGACCTCAAGTCCAAAGAGCTGGGCGGCATCTGCGAAGCAGGACGTAATGCGCTGCAAGGCTCTCTCTCTGTGTGCAACGAGGGCAGCGTCATCAGGCAAGAGCAGCTCACGAATCAGTTGATCTAGGGTTTTCGTGTGGGCCTGCAGTCGTCTGAGGTTGAACAGGCTGCCATCGAGACGATACCTGATGTACACTGCGTCGTCATCGTCAAGGTCCACTGTGGCCTGCTTCATCATGCTGAAGAAGATGGTGAAGAGGGTCGGTGCCAGCACGCAGCCTTGCTTCACGCCGTTGCGAATGGGGAATGGTTCTGAGAGGTCACTGTTTAGTCTGACCTGGCCTTGGTGGTCCTCGTGGAGCTGGACGATCATGTTGAGGAACTTTGGGGGACAGCCTAGTCGCTCCAGGATCTGCCACATACCTTGCCCGCTCACAGTGTCAAACGCTTTTGTTAGGTCGACAAACGTTACGTACAGCCCTTTGTTCTGCTCGCGGCATTTCTCCTGAAGCTGTCTCAGCACAAAGACCATGTCGGTGGTACTCCTGTTGGCTCTGAAGCCACACTGGCCCTCTGGGAGGTGGTCTTCAGCGATGGCAGGTACCAGCCGATTCAGGAGCAACCTTGCGAGAATTTTCCCGGCAATCCTTTGGTAGTGTTCCTTTTTCCCAGCAGCAGAGAAAGAGGTCGTGGAGCTTGTTGTGCAGTGCTGGGCCTCCATGTTTCCAGATCTCTGGCGGGATTCCGTCAATGCCTGCTGCTTTGCCACTCTTGAGCTGGTGGATGGCTGTGAGGGTCTCTTCGGCGGTGGGCGGTTCGTCCAATTCAACCTTTAGTGGAAGGTGTGGGATTTGGAGCTCATCCTGTTACATGCCAAGAAAGTCCATACTGCAGGTAAACAGTGTATACAATTTGCCAACCCTTGTCTTTGTGACAATCTGGAAATACAAAACTGCACGTTTCCACAGATGTGTGCTGGTCTGTGATTTTAGACCTTACTGTTGAAAGCCGAAAGCGTAAGGTCCAAAATCACAGACCATCACACAATTCTATTTTTATGTTAAGCCACCTCGCACCTGTCTGTCTACGCTAATCTTGTTTAGAAAACAGACTATTTTTAAGGCGGTATTGAAAACTGAGACAAAACACTTCGAAGATTCGAAAAATGTCTGAGTGTGTTATTGATAAAAATGCAAAATAATTGCATAGGTGTGGGAACATTGGTCCGTAATTTTGGTCTGTACACCTATCGCCGTAATGTCGAAAATGCCTCTTGTTGAAACTGAAAGCACAGTTGTATGATTGTTGATGTGACGGCTGGGATCTGTACAGAGATCTGCTCCATGACAGGCTTGGATTGCTAAAATTGGCCGGTACAACAGGTTCTCACTGTTGTCTTGCCTGGACTAAGACTAAGACTTGCCTCCACTAAGACTAAGACTTGCCTCCACAAAGACTAAGACTTGCCTCCACTAAGACTAAGACTTGCCTCCACTAAGACTTGTCTACCCTTGTTGTCACAATCCTTGTGAGCGGTCACACGTACCAGAGGATTTCCTTTGCCTTTTGAGCGGAACGGAAGGAGTTCTCCTGCGCAGGAAGGAGAAGGGCAGACAATTCTTCAGATTGCGACATTTACACTTCACAATTTAAGTTGGTCTTTTGATCCCAGCATTATTGTAAAATATACTGAGAACATTTATAAATTAGATATTGCCATCTATTGCCCCTGTACTGCCTGGAGTCGGTCGCTTTACAGTCAAGTTTGTATTCAGTTTGTACTTTGATAGTTTATTACTACTGACTGTCTTTTTCTTGTATTCATTTACAATTACTAAATGTTAACACGTGTGTCCAATCAGAATACACTGCACGAGTTTGCCTGGTTATTACAACAAGCACCATTAGTGTAACCGCTGAAAAAGGTGTGGCTGTAAGTGATTTGGTCTACGTTTGAATTTGGTCATTTGAAATTATACATACTTCTTGTAATCATGATATTCACAGTGGCAGTTAAATATGTAGAAGATATGATGATGACAGGAAATACATGCTTGGAAGTAATGTGGCTTTTTCCGTGTGTATGTTAACGAGGGGATTTAACCCTTTGGCTGTTGGTAACGCTTTTAGTCGCGGTGTTTCCGACAGGAAGGGTTATAGTCCGACAGGAATCATCGCGACTAAAATGGCTACCAAAGGGTTACGATGGTGTAATGGATGTGTTATGGTTGGTTGGCTAGTTAATTGGTTGGTCGTTTGGTTGGCTTGTTCTTACACGCACGTACTCACACACACACACACGCACGCACGCACTACTGGCACGCACGCACGCACATACACACTCAAACATACGGCGTTTTACGACAAAAATACTTTCAGCAGGGAGGTTAGCGTAACTAGACATGACGTCATTTTTATCTGGTTACTTGTCAGACTTTCTGCCTTTGTCGTCATGGGCATTCTTTTGAATTTGCTCCACCGCGACCCATCTTAAAAAGTCTCTTCTATAAATAGAAGAGACGTAAAAATGGATTTTGATACATTTTAAAGTATTTTGAGCCTGGAGGGAGGGGGGATCCACCCCCCCACCCACCCACCCCCTCCCCCGCAGATCTGTCTATTTGTAACTTACTGTTCCGCATGATATGGTTCTGCACTACCACTGTCATTCGCACGCAAGAGACCGTGACATCATTCAATCCTTAGCTCGTGATAGATCACCTTTCCTGTATTATGTGTTTTACACGTGAAAGCGTACTGCTGTTTTTCGCCCGTCAGCCAGCCACGAGGATCATGAGGATCTGTGCCCATTGTTTTTTCGGTAGTCGGGGCAAATTTGCAGCCACACATATTCGTGTACAGGCAGCACAAAGTCTCATGCGAGACGGGGGAGGGGGGGGGGGCGAGGAAAGAAAAGGTGGGAGGGCAAGGGGGAGGGGTGGTGCAAGGTAGGATGCCTGATTCACTTACAAGGTGCGAGTGTGGGGGGAGGGGGGCCCGAGGGGGTGGGTGTCACGCTCCTTGTGGACAGAGGGGGAGTCGAGACTATCGCCTACGAAAATGTACGTTGCATTATTTAAAATAAAAAAATAAATTATATAAGGTTCGCGACGGGGAGGGGGGGGAGAGACCCATCGAACATCCCCCTCCCCCCCCCCCCAAAGATCCGCCCTTAATAGAATGGGGAGTTTGGAGGTCAGCTGGGCCCGCATGCACGTCACGCCATTATCCATGGTAATGAGCCATTTTGGTTAATGGTCACAAATCTTCCATTTAACGGAATGCATGACCCATTTTAGCAGCCTAATGATTCATTAAATTTAATGCCGCTGTACCTCAACATTAACAATCCTAATGGGCGCTTAGTGTGCGGTGGTGGTGAAAAGCCGGTAAGCTGCACGGGAATTTCGTGCTTGAGTGGCTATTCAGTTCTCGTTGGATGACTGCCCGAGGAAGAGAAAAGACAGTTAGTCCATAATATTCGTCACGGCTGCCCACAAACCCACACATTTAGTTAGGGAGTGCCGCGCTAGCTTAGGGCGAGGTGACCTTACTAAACTGTCTTGATACTGATACATTTTAGCCGGTTGCCTGTCTTCTAGTCCGTTGCATGCATTGCTCATCTTTATTTTCCTAAGCATATCTAGTGTCTACAGAAAGTTTATTTTCTTACCTTTTAAGTGTATGTCTTAAATACAACATACGTACAGCTTAAACAACATGCCGTAAATGACCGGCGCCATTCAGTAAAATGTATCCCGTGTGGTTTTGATTGAATCTGGCTTTCTGTCCCTATAAACTATCACTAGTATGAGGGACTAGCTATTTATACATGATTTGGGGGAGTAGGGGGAAAGGACCAGGAGTTTAAAATATCTAAGAGGGTCATTAGGTAAAACCACATGACCAATTTAAAATATATATCTCACTCTATTTCGTATATTTGTCTTCTGGTTATAGTTATCGTGGCCAAAGGCCATCCTATTTACCCACAAAACAACGGTCCCTTTCATTGACTATACTAAAAAATAAGACTTTATTTTACTATGTACAAAACATAATTAAAAATTTAAAAGAAGTTAAAAGCTAAAATATATCAGTCTAAGAATTACTTTATCATTTACTCATTTCCCTCTAGCCGATCTAACTCAGTTGCTTTAGATTCAAGATGGGCTTGCCATTTGTCTGCTCTATGCTGTAACCTACATAAGGCCTTAATGACCTTTCTCCAGCCTTTAGTTTTTGCTACCAGTGTGAGGCTTTCCATTTCTCTATTCACATCTGCTAACATTTTCTCCCTCCATGGATGAGCATTATAGCGGTTATGGGTCTCTTTCTCTACGCCTGGCTCAGACACACTGTCACCCTGGGCATCAAGTCCCAGTGGGGGGAGTGGCTCAACCCGATTGGCAGTCAGGGGGAGACTTTCTATAGGTTGATTTATCTTAGCCGGAGCTGTTTTAACATCAGAGATAGAAGGAACAGCGACAAACAAGGTGTCGCCGGTCAACCGATCAGTTTCATTTTGATCTGAGGTGACTATAGCTATTGTCATCTCTATCTGTTGATTATCCTTAACTATTGACTGAGTTTCTGAAAGTGGAAGTTTTGTGGGCCGCCTGGCGGATGTGACCGTTCTAGTCCAGGCAGTTCTGTCTAGGTCTAGGTCAGGAGGATCCTGCCCATAGGTTTTATTTTCTTTAACTTCCTCTCTCTGACTGATGACTGTTTGCGCCCTACAGAGCGCAGTTCTGTAGGGTATATAATTTTGACTTCTTAACCTGTTTGCTTCTCTGTAAAGAATGATTTTAGGGCATTTCTTGTATGCCGCACTGTGCGGGCCTCCACAGTTTATACACTTAGGCACCGCCGTGTCGGGACAATCCGCACGGCGGTGAGTCCTGCTACTACAACGAACACAAGTAGTGTGCCCACTTCTGCAAGTCCTTGCCGTATGACCCAACCGGCTGCAATTTGTACAATGCGCCGCCGAGGGTGCATACGGTTCGAGCGAGCAGAGTAGGGCGCCAATTTTGATTTTAGCTGGAAGGCTGGTTAGGCCTAAAAACTCTATTTTTATCGCTCTAGAGGCCGTACCGTCTCGATTGTTGAGTCGGATGACCGTGGTGTTTAGTCCCTGGTTTTTTAGGGAATGGGCGATCTCCACGGGGTCCTCCGCATGGGGGACACCGTGGACAACACCCACTACCTTTGGAATTGGGATGGTGCACTCAACATGTGCACCACCTATGTTTTTTCTAGTTTGAAGTTTTTTCTGTGCCCTCTCATTAGGGCAGGAGATTATCCATGTATCAAGCCCAATGGGTCTCAGGGAGATCTCGGATGGAGCCACTCCCGCAGCCCCGCAAATATGCGGTTGCTGCAAACCATGGTCGCGGATTCGAGTGGAGCCGGTCCCCAGATCCTTAAGCCGGACCGGGAACCTGCACCACTCCTCCGCGGCCACTTCGGGGGCAGCTCCACCAGCGATCCCCCCGATCCATCTTCTATTTCTGTTTTTAAAGTATTTCTTGTTCAATACAGTTTGATATTGATCATCCCCTACGCCATCCTCCACCGCCAGGCCCCCCTCCAAGGGAGGGTCCTGCGTGTCAAGGGGAACGGCAGGGGCAGCTATTTTATTTGCATCAGTTTGTTTAGTCAGTAGATTTGTGCTATCATCAGGCAGGAAATTTGCCCGTTGACCAGCATCAACATCGTTTTTAGTTTTAGCTTGTGCCTGGGAAGCAGACAGGGAGGAAGAGGACAGCCTACGCTCCCCACGCCAATGTTGACGGGGTGTTTTTGGCGAAAGAGATTTTCGCTTTTTACGCTTTTTTCTTTTGGGGGACTGACTCGAGTTTACACTGGTATTTGTACTGGTGGACGATGATATGGACCCAAAGAGGTCTTCCATCATGCCACTCATTACTCGAAAAAAGAAAGCGAAGAAAAGCTATACACCTAAACAGTGAGACCCAAAAATGGTCTCACCGTGAGGTAAAGTGAGTTAATTATTATGGACTGGGAAGATAACTCTCCTATGCTGTGCCGCTTGGGTAAACTACCCAGGACAGCACTATTATGTTTAGATCTAAGTCCAAACAGTACCTAGGGTAACTGCAGTGGACTCTTCCTATCTAGATTAGACTTAGTTTAGGGTCATGAGCTAAAATCTTGTTTAAAACTTGCTATACAGTTAGCCAGATTCAAGCAGGGTATAGGCCTTTCCTGATGTTCCGCTAGGAGTCTTTCCACACCACCCAAAGGGCTACCAAAGGCGGCAATAGTGAAGACGCAGCGGCGATAATGATATGAGGCTGGTAGAGGCGACTGGTGTTGACTGGCTGTTATAGATGGAAAGCAGAGGCAAGCTGGAATGTAGCAGTAGTCGGTGAGCGGAGTTCTGGTTAGCACGCAATAGGCTGTGACCAAACCCACAAAACAACCAGAAGGCTGTGAAGAGCGAGAGTCTGATTGATCCCGTGTGGTACACGGTCAACGCTTAAGTACACACATAGCGTGCTCGAGTAAAGCAGTGATGAGAATAGCGAGACTATAGTTGCACAGCCGTAACAGATTGCGCTCAGCTCTGTGCTGCCAGCCGGCGATATTAACAGAGACGACGCGCTGCGCGGCTCCTTATCTCGGCGCCGCACGCACGCGCGCCTCAAAACTAAATGGGAGGCCTTCAACTGCGCATGCGCGAACTAGTCAAAGCGGAAGGGATTCCCTCCAGTCTAAATATAAAGTTTTTTTTTTTCTTGGCTTGGCTTCGCGAACGAAGATTTTATAGGAGTTGCCCACGACGTCTGCAGGCTTGTTCGTGGCTGCGGAGGCCAATCCGAGACAGGCAGGTTCGACCGCAGTGGCTGCAGGGGAAGGTCTGGTCAGGGTTCTGAGCTGCGGCATCTCTGTTTTTTCTCCTGAGCCTCTTGTCCTTAAGGCTAGCTCTGCGAGAGTCCTCAAAGGAGACAGCTGCCTTGTAAATGGTGGAGCGCCAGGTGTCACGGTCCGCAGCAAGCGAAGACCACTGGTGGTGGTCGATTTGGCAGGCACTAAGTGACTTCTTGAGACAGTCTTTGTATCTCTTCTTTGGTGCCCCTCTGTCACGGTGTCCAGTAGCAAGCTCGCCGAACAGGGTGATCTTTGGTAGGCGATGATCCTCCATCCTGGAGACATGCCCCGCCCAGCGGAGCTGTGTCCGCAGCAGCAAAGCCTCGATGCTCACAGTTTCAGCCTGTTCAAGGACCTCGACGTTGGTGACATAGTCACTCCAGTGAATGCCCAGGATGGTACGCAGGCAGCGCTGGTGGAAGCGTTCGAGGAGTCGTAGTTGGCTGCGGTAGAGGGCCCAGGACTCGGAACCATACAGCAGGGTGGTGAGGACCACAGCTCTGTACACGCTGATCTTGGTGCCTGTTTTCAGCTGTTGATTGTGCCACACCCGCTTGAAAAGTCGCCCGAAAGCACTGTTCGCTTTTGCCAGCCTGCTGTCAAGCTCCTTGTCCAGCTTGGCGTCCGACGTGATAATGCAGCCAAGGTAAGTAAACTGGTGCACTGACTTTAGTTCAGACTCGCCAATGGTGATGTGAGGAGGGCGATACACTGTCTTGGGTGCCGGCTGATGGAGGACCTCTGTCTTTTTCGAGACGACTGACCTCGAGTCCAAAGAGCTGGGCAGCATCTGCGAAGCAAGACGTGATGCGCTGCAGGGCTCTCTCTGTGTGTGCAACGAGGGCAGCATCATCAGCAAAAAGCAGCTCACGAATCAGTTGGTCTAGGGTTTTCGTGTGGGCCTGCAGTCGTCTGAGGTTGAACAGGCTGCCATCGAGACGATACCTGATGTACACTGCATCGTCATCATCGAGGTCCACTGTGGCCTGCTTCAACATCATGCTAAAAAAGATGGTGAAGAGGGTCGGTGCCAGCACGCAGCCCTGCTTTACGCCGTTGAGAATAGGGAATGGTTCTGAGAGGTCATTGTTGAGTCTGACCTGGCCTTGCTGGTCCTCGTGTAGCTGGACAATCATGTTGAGGAACTTTGGGGGACAGCCAAGTCGCTCCAGGATCTGCCACATGCCTTGCCTGCTCACAGTGTCGAACGCTTTTGTTAGGTCGACAAATGTTACGTACAGCCCTTTGTTCTGCTCGCGCACGGCACTTCTCCTGTAGCTGTCTCAGCACAAAGACCATATCGGTGGTGCTCCTGTTTGCTCTGAAGCCACACTGGCCCTCTGGGAGTTGGTCTTCAGCGATGGCAGGTACCAGCCGATTCAGGAGCAGCCTTGCAAGGATTTTCCCAGCAATGGACAGCAGGGTAATTCCCCGATAGTTGGAACAGTCAGACTTCTCGCCTTTGTTCTTGTACAGGGTGATAACGACTGCATCACGGAGATCTTTTGGTAGTGTTCCTTCCTCCCAGCAGCAGAGAAAGAGGTCATGGAGCTTGTTGTGCAGTGCTGTGCCTCCATGTTTCCAGATCTCTGGCGGTATTCCATCAATGCCTGCTGCTTTGCCACTCTTGAGCTGGTGGATGGCTGTGAGGGTCTCTTCAGCGGTGGGCGGTTCGTCCAATTCAACCTTTACTGGGAGGTGTGGGATTTGTAGGACGACTGCTTCTTGAACAGTGCGCTCAGCGCTGAAGAGGCTCTGAAAGTATTCCGACCAGCGGTCGCGTTCAAGATGGAGGTATTATCTGTGAGGAGTGCCTGGCCATTCGCGCTTCGCAGGGGACTTTGTACCAGGTGCCTGGGGCCATACACTGCTTTCAGTGCTTCGTAGAAGCCCTGTAGTCACCATTGTCAGCACAAAGCTGGGTCCTCTGTGCAAGTCTGGTCCACCACTCATTCTGGAGATCTCTGAGCTTGCGCTGGAGACTGCTGCAGACGAGGCGGAAGGCAGACTTCTTCACAGGGCAGGAAGGCTGGGCTAGGTGGGCCTGATGGGCGGCTCTTTTTTTTGCTAGGTGTTCCTGGATCTCTACATCGTTTTCGTCAAACCAGTCTTTGTTCTTCTTTCTGGCGAAACCCAAGACTTCTGCAGAGGATTTTGCAATAGCAGTTTTCAGTTGTTCCCAAAGTGTTTCAGGGGAGGAGTCTACTGGGTCCGCTGTGTCTTTGAGCCTGCGCTGTAAATCTGTCTGAAAGGCAGCTTTCACATCGTCACGCTGAAGGCTGGCCAACATCAAGCTTTTTCTTGGGGGGCCCCCATTTCTTGGGTTTTGGCTTGAAGTGGAGCCTGAGTTTGCAGCGGACAAGGCGGTGGTCAGTGTGGCACTCTGCGCTGGGCATCACTCTGGTGAGGAGGACGTCACTGCGGTCCCTCTGACGCACTAGGACATAGTCGATAAGGTGCCAGTGCTTGGAGCGAGGATGCATCCAGGTGGTCTTTCGACTGTCCTTTTGCTGAAAAGTAGTGTTGGTGATGACCAGTTGCTGCTCCGCACAGAACTCCAATAGTAGGCGGCCATTGTCATTGCAGTTCCCCACGCCATGCTTGCCGAGGACTCCTTTCCAGGCTTCAGAGTCTTGGCCTACTCTGGCGTTGAAGTCGCCAAGGATGATGACTTTGTCGTCTGCAGGGGTACTCTGTAGGAGGCTGCGCAGGTCAGTGTAAAACTTGTCCTTTTCAGCAGGCTCTGCCAGGAGGGTTGGGGAGTACACACTGAGAAGGGTGAGCGCTGACGTGCTGCTGGTGTCTCAGTGGGAGGCGCATGGACATGATGCGGTCTGAGTGGCCCGTTGGTAGGTTTTCCAGCTTAGTCGCAATGGATGTCTTGACCATGAAACCCACGCCTGAAAGCCGTCTTTCTGATGCAGGCCTGCCTGACCAGTAGAGGGTGTACCCAGCACCAAGTTCTTGGAGCGGAAGGCGTACTTCGCTGAGCGCGGCGATGTCGATGTTTAACCTCCGCAATTCATGGGCAATGAGGGCGGAGCGACGTTCAGGGCGTCCGCTGTCTGCTTTGTCGAGCATGGTTCGGACGTTCCAGCATGCTACGTTGAGTCCGGTCGTGGTCGTCATGAGAGTGGATCCGTTATTCTTTCTTGTTTTTTGACCGCAGGAGAAGATGCCCGTTGACCGCGGCTAGCCAACTGGGGTTGCGAGGGGACGAGCTTTGGTTAGGCCACCTTTTCTAGGCCCCTCTCCGTGTGGAGCAAGCAGTGCTGTCCCTAGAGAAGGCTGCTTGGTCGTTCAGGGTGTGCCGAGTGATGTTGTCATCCCCAGGTCAACATCAGGCGACCAATATCCTGAACCGCCTGCATGCAGGTTTGAGACTGCGGCTTCCAGTGACATCTTTCACCTGCCGTTTCGCCCCTCGCCCGTCGCTACAGGACTTGGAATGGTCAGTGTCATGGTCCGTGGACGTTTCCTAAAGCCTGCGCGGTGGAGCTTTTTGGTGGAGTGCAGTGTGCGCAGTACTGGCCCCACCCTTTAAACCCTTGGTTCATCTGCCATGGCCTAGCAAGCTGGGACGATGGCATCGAGGTCCTCGGGTCGTAGGTTTTATATCAGACTGTCCTTGTCCTAGTCTCTGGCTCAAAAGCCTTCCCCGGAGACACGGGGGCTTTGATGTCAGGGGTTTCCTCCCTTAGCCTTTCCGCAGCCAAGCGGCCAGGCCTGCAAGGCAGCAGGCGACTCGTGGAGGGCGGGGTCGTCTATGTCCCGTGCAGATGTGAACATCTGCCCACTGCCCAAAAAATAAAGTATATAGTAGCCCTTAACTAATGGCACGTTTTTTGGACAACGTGCATTCCAATTAGGGTCCGTACAAATGGTCCATTTACAAATGACCCTTTAGTCCTAATGGGACTAATATAAAGTAGCCCTTAACTAATGGCACGTTTTTTGGACAACGTGCATTCCAATTAGGGTCCGTACAAATGGTCCATTTACAAATGACCCTTTAGTCCTAATGGGCAAGTACTTTTAATGATGCAATGTGCATATGGCCCCAGGTTTTCATCATAGGCACTTAGGAGGCCATTAACGACACAGAGGAGAGCAGTTTCAGTACTGTGCCCAGCACGTTAAGCAGACTGAAGCGGATGGACGAGATTGTTTGACTGTAGATATTTAGTGAGCTATGTCAGAACGACTCTCTCAAGAACTTTGGACAGAAAGAAAGGGTAGGTTTGAAACGGGGCGATAGTTCTTTAGCTGGTTGGGGTCAAGATTCGACTTTTTTCAGGAGAGGTTTGACAACGGCTGATTTGAATTCTGACAGAAAGACGCCTCACTCGAGGGATTGATTTATGATTTTTTGATTGGTTTCTTGACACATCCAGCTCAGAAAATGTCCTAAAAACTTTTTTCCCTGCGTGCTGCAGAAGCCACAATTAAAGTTGTTGGCAACACGAATCAAGTGGAGTGAGTCAGTTTTAGACTTGTGGACGTGGTTCAATCGAGCCTCGTGCATACGTGATCTTTTTTTTTTTTTTTTTTTTTTTTTTTTCTACCTATGCTTACGCAGACTAAAAGCCTGACGAGCTCAGTGCGTGTTGATATCCGAGAGAGCCCACTGAGTCGCGCGCGGACTGTCAGCCAGTAGTCTCCAAGCGGCTGGCTGCGTGCGTGTATCAACACGCACTGCTGAGGTCGTCAGGCGCCTATGACACTGACATACCGTCGAAGCGAGCCCGATCGGAGAGGAAGGTATGTGTGTACTGAGGAATTTAGCCGAGACGCACTGCAGCAGCAGATGGTTCGACCACTGATGATCATTCAAGGGTAGTGCCAGATTAGATCCAAGCTAATCTGGCACTACCCTACTCATTGTCGATCCGGCCATAAGCTGCAACTGGTGCACAGTCGTTAACTCATTCTACCCCAGACAAACTACAGCCAGATAAGGATCGACCATGATAGTTCAAGGGTGATGCCAGAATAGCTTGGCGCCTATGGGCGCCAAGCTATTCTGGCATCAACCTTGAACTATCATGGTCGATCTGTGTCCTGCACTGCAATGCAGTCTTCAGAGGACAACGGCAAAATTTGGGGATATCGGTGTTGGGTTAAGTGACATGTAAACAGAAATGTGCCCTGTGGATTAAATGGGTATATAGTCCTCGTGTGTGTGTGTGTGAGAGACAGAGAGTGTTAAACGTGGCAGCTGTGTACTGTACTGCGCCAGTATCACGGGACGCATAAATTGCTTGACCTTGAACTCAAATGAGATTATGTTCCCTGTCAGCGAGCGAAACCCGCAATGACCAGCTTTGTGACATAGTGACAATTGTTACAATCTGAGGCGAGGAGACATACGTTTCGGGCTGTCCATGTGATTTGTGACAATGTGTCACTGTGCCTGTGAAAACTCCACCTTTGTCGACAAAGTCTTCTTTGACAGTAAATGTAAGAGATGACTGCTTTGCTTCGTGAATAATAAATAAATAAATAAATAGGCGCTTTATAAAGCCGCGAACTGAACCCAACAAGCATGCTCACGTGAATCACGAGCATTCACGCACACACTGTACATACTAAACACAGAACATTAAAACGTGGTGCTAAGGGCAAGCTCAAGCGAGCTACCGAAGAAATCGTTTCTATTTGAAATTTGATTAAGTGGGCTGAAATTGATAATTAGTCGTGGGGGAGGAAGAGCCGGAGTACCCGGACGAAAAAAAAAAAAAACAAATACCAACGGTCCGCCCCAATTAACGGTGACATTTCAGTACTAGAGGAGAAAAGTCCGACGTCGGAACCGGGTATTCGAACCTCGCACCTCTAGCATTGGTCGGTGGCAGGCGCTTTTCCCGCTGAGCCACGGACCGCGTTTCTCGTCCCGCTGCCCGTGTGATAGGACAGACTAGCTGGCTTGCACTGTTTCTTTTATGTGTTGTCTGACGTGGGACGTTTAATAGCACATAAGAAGGCCTCTATAACATATAGATCACTCTAGATCTCGCAGCTGTGTCACAAGGTCTGTCACAATGTAACAATTGTTACAAATCTCGCAGGGCAATTCAGCACAAAAAGGCGTCTGCCAAGTGCGTGCAATGCAAAGAAAATCCCAACTGAGAAAGAAATACGCTCAGAAACGACAAGTACAACACAAGTGAATAGCTGTCCTTCTAAGCGTGTTCTTTTATGGTATTTTCTTCTACCCCACAAAAACAGTCGTCACAAAGCACTTGAAGCCTGCACGAGATTTGTTACAACTGAACAAAATATCACAAAGCACGCATAGTCTGCAAGGAGTATCCGTGAACTGTATGAAAATTGCCACGTTGTCACAGAAGATAGCGATACAACTGACATCTCTACAGCGTACATGTCTACATTGACGAGCAAAAGAAATGCGACACTTTTGGAATATGTCATCGGAAACACTGAAGTGTTTCCGATGATTCCAAAACTGTCGCATTTCTTTTGCTCGTCAGTATAACTCATGTGCAGTTATTTAGTAAACGACTGAGCACATCCGCAGTATATTTCTAGCTGCATTCGACTCTGATTGCGCCTAAAGTGTGCTTATAGCACATTGTGACGACTGACATAGCGCTTCTATTCACAGTCTAGTCCTAGGTGCTGAAAACTATGGAACTTCAGGGAAAGAGCGCGTTTCTGACGGGCGGATCCAGAGGAATCGGCCGGGCACTGATGGAGGCCCTGCTGGCCAAAGGAGCAAAGGTAACAAAGAGAATTTGTGTCAATGATTCATTAACTTTATTTGTAGGGCAACCGACCCACAGGAAAAGTAATAATAATAATAATAATAATAATAATAATAATAATAATAATAAAACAAGACGGATATACAATCGCGCATGTTTGTGACATATAACCCAGTGCGAAATGTATTTGGGCCCAAGACGGTCGCAATGCGGGTCTACTGGGCACAGCGCGGGCCCATTGCGACCGTCTTGGTCCGGAGGGCCTTTGCTTACTAGGTAATTGTTATACCATGAGTGGTGATGGTTTACGAGCCGAGACTTGTTTTTGACACACAAGTTCTGTCTCGGAGCCAGAACTTGTGTGTCAAAAACAAGTCTCGTCTCGTAAATCCGCACCATTCGTAGTTTAACGTATTTGTCAGCGGGTTTGACAGTTATCGATTTCACAGAGCTTACACTAGCGCCGGTTTGGCGTTAGCCCAGTGACCTGCGCTCTGGTGCATCCCTAGTGCGCAAAGGCCATCGGGCGTACGTCCGTGCGCGGGCCAACGGCAGCCGAGGTCGGCCCGACGGCCTTTTGCGCATTGAATAGGGTCTTCGATGGGAGATTATGGGTGGGGGTGGGGGGGGGGGGGAGAGGGGTCAAATACGTCAGTGTTTAACAATATTGAAGGCACTGTTGTTTAAGACGAGCCCCTCAGTATGAGTCGGTGTTTCAGATTATACGTTTGTCACGTGTATAAAGCCTCCCACTCGAGTGAGTGACTGCATGGCTAGATGCCTTTTTGAGACTTGCAGACAGTCACTATGCGTGTGAGAATGTGTGACAATTATCAGCATTACCATTCCCTCACTCCTGACGGAAAACAAACACGCAGGTGACAGAATCAATTTCAATCTTTATAAGTTAATTGCGACTGACTCAATCTAATCAGTGGTCTGGACGGAGCAAATTTGTGTCGCCGAGCCGGGTATTTTACGAGCATTGTGTAGAGCTGAGCTGACCATGACAATTCAAGGGTAGTGCAAGATTAGCTAGGCGCCTGAAGGCGATAAGCTAATCTCGCTCTACCCTTGAATTATCAGGGTCAATTCGTCTCCTATCGTAGGGCTTCGGGGCTAAGATAACACAAGATAACACAAGATAACACACGATATATATATATATATATATATATATATATATATATATATATATATATATATATATATATATATATATATATATATATATATATATATTCATTACTTATAACAAAGGCGTCGCCCAAGCCAAACAATGCACTCAATCAGAGTAGCTCCAAGGGACAATTTTTCAATAGATTTAAGATTTTGCCGCCTACGACCGGTTTCGACCCAAGGTGGGTCTCATCAGGTAGGCATACGGCGTAACCTGAAATTGCAAACACAACGCATATACTAGAAGCCGCCTCCAGAATTTGACTGGTAGCAACCACTAGGCCAGCGTGGATTGCATCCCTAAAGCTTTATGGGGTGTTGCAGTGGAAGAAGACTGACTAATTTTGAAAAGGCAACACCTAGACAATTTGGCTTGGGCGACGCCTTTGTTATAAGTAATGAATAATTGTACCACAATTGCCTAGTCAGTCTTCTTCCACTGCAACACCCCATAAAGCTTTAGGGATGCAATCCACGCTGGCCTAGTGGTTGCTACCAGTCAAATTCTGGAGGCGGCTTCTAGTATATGCGTTGTGTTTGCAATTTCAGCCAAGTTCAGGTTACGCCGTATGCCTACCTGATGAGACCCACCTTGGGTCGAAACCGGTCGTTGGCGGCAAAATCTTAAATCTATCCAGCAGGTCCAAGATCTGTTTGGGAATATTCATGCACTAGCCTCCCCTCTCGGGGGGAGGACTGGATATTCTCCAGCGGGTTGCGGGGCGCCTGGGGGTAGTCCCTATTACTTTATGTAGTAGGTGTTCAGTGGAAGGCTCAAAAGATCTAATAAGCGATGCAGTCACAAAAGGACAGCTGATGTCCTGATGACACAATGCAAGCTTACCAGCCTGGATTTCCATGGCATTAGCACAGCATTCTCAGAATTTATTGAAAAATTATATATATATATATATATATATATATATATATATATATATATATATATATATATATATATATATATATATATATATATATATATATATATATATATATATATATATATATATATATATATATATATATATATATATATATATATATATATATATATATATATAATCTTGTGTTATCTTAGAGGGAGGACAATATCTCAGAGTGGACAGGACTGAAGCTGGGCGATTCGCTGAGAATGGCAGAGAACAGAGAGGAATAGAGAGAGCTGGTTGCCAAGTCATCAGTGGTGCCCCAACGGTCGGCAAGACTACGGGATATAGACAGATAGATAGATAGATAACACACGATAACACTGAGAGACACACAACAATTTTCAAAAATACACGGGGTACAAATTAAATGTGTTTAGGTCAACATAGATTTACCCTTGTCACATGCTGCTGTCGTTAGATGTATTGTTATTGAGAGGTTAGGCAACGGGGTGTTTGTGGCTTATCGGAGAATTGTTGACGAGGATTTCATTTGGTTTGAGAAATGCGAAGCTTAAGCTTATAATTATTCCTCCTCCGAGAAGACATCTACCCACGTGAGACACATTTTCAACGAGATTTGAGTCAATAGGGGCGGAAAGAAGACGAGGACGATGTTCTCTCAATAAATTGGTAAATTAATAAATTAATAAATTATTTAAATGAAAAATTAAATAAATAATAAACAAATTAATTAACAAAGAAAAGACGAATTTTATAACGCTCCCCACCATCCCGACACGTCGTCCATTTCCTTTCCATCAGATTAACGCTTTCGCTGCTACTGACGATACTGCCCGGCGGAAAAGACGCTTAACTACGCGGTTTTTTTTTTCTTCTGCCGATCAGTATCTTCAGTAGCAGCCAGTCAAAAGACTGACCCGTTCGGCATTGCCAGCTTACGCACACAGTGTTTCTGCAATCTTGGTTAATTCAAGACCAATTAAGCCTAGATGTCCCAGGAACATGGATTCAAAGTGGTGTCAGCAAGAGGCATAGATCCTCATGAGCCCCCGCAACTGCGGGGGCTCATGAGGATCTATGCCTCTTGCAGTTGGTTGGTTTTCAGTTTTTTCGCGGCACTGAACGGGTTAAAAGGAAAATCTAATTTAAAATATTTTATTAGATTAATGTTATCATTATTCACAGGTCCTGTTCTGTGATGTCCTAGAAGCAGAGGGAACGGCGACAGAAACAGAACTCAAGGAGAATTATGGAGACAACGTGATCTTTAGAATCTGTGATGTTAGTGACGCGAAGCAGCTTACAGGTAAGGTTGCAGACTTAAAGACGCCGGCATAAAGGGTCCATCCGCAAAGACCTTATATTCAGCATCATCACACACCGACACACATAATTATTTCAAAATCTTTATATACAGTCGACTTCGCTCACAACGAAGTCAGATATCACAATTGTCCGATATAGCAACAATTTTTTGAGGTCACGACCACACTGTCTCTATGCAATTAACTTCGTAACAACTGGTGGCCATGTACTCCAGGAAACCATAATTTTTCGGCACCTCGTAAATACATAATTGTCTTTTTTTCCAATAATTAAGTTTTAATTCCTTATTGATCTTAGTTTGGTCTTGTTTCCTTTGAACTGTCGATAAAGACACTCCCAGTGCGCATAAGGCCATCGGGCCGACATCGGCCCGAGGGCCTTTTTTGCGTATTGGGACTGATACATTCCTCAGTCCGCTGCGCAACGATACACTACGACTATGCGTAGGAGATCGAGGGAGACAACGAGTGTGGTGGGAGTTTTAATAATAGAATGAGTGTATATTTCAGATGCTTTTGAGGCAGCAGTATCGGCCTTTGGAAACGTGGATGTGCATGTCAACAACGCCGCTATCGGAAGTGAAGGGAACTGGGAGAAAATGATTGGCATCAACCAGGTGTGTAAACAATTTTTGGGTCATTCATTCCTTCATTCATACATACACATCCATCCATCCATCACTTCATTCACCCAGTTCACTCGTTCACTCACCTGGGGCCTTCACTGGTTTCACTCACTGTTTTCACGCAAGCACTCACCCAATCAATCACTCATTCGATTTCTTGCTCGCTCGCACACTCACACTTTCACTCATTCATTGATCATTCAGTTTGGTTGGATATTACAATGTACACGATTTTGGCATGGACTGAATTCAAAACAAACCATTTACCGACGAGGCTGAATAAAAAGGAATGGTGGGTCCACTCGGCCATTGATCAAAGTTTTTTTGGCTGCATAATACAATGCAAATGACTTCGGCGTGGATTGAATGCAAAGAGTCTTACCTTCGAGGCTGAATAAAGAAGCAATGGTGGGTCCACTCACTCACTCATTTAATAACTTGACCATCCCCCGACCCGCCAACCCACCCGCCATTTCATCCATCCCTTCCTCAACCCCCTTGTAAATGCAGCCACCGGGACTGTGTGTTTGGTACTGCAAGAAGTGTGTGTGTGGACTGGTACTGCAAGCAGTGTGTGTGTGGTACGGCAAGCAGTGTATGTGTGGTACTGCAAGCTGTGTGTATGTGGTACTGCAAGCAGTGTAGTGTGTGTGGTACTGCAAACTGTGTGTGTGTGCTACTGCAAGCAGTGTGTGTGTGGTACTTCAAGCAGTCCCGGTGGCTGCATGTGCAAGGGGGAAATTGCATTTCTAGGTGGGATCCATCCGTGGAAGTCTTCTGGCCTACGAACACATGAGGAAGGACAAGGGGGGACGCGGGGGTGTCATTGTCAACGTGGCGTCCATGTCAGGTCTGTTTCTTCAGCCAGTCTTTCATATAATAGTATGTCTTGATGGACTTAATTAAGAACAAATGTCTAACTGCGGCTGCCTCTCAGTACACAAATATTCCATCTCTGCGTCTAGAGTGGAGGTAGTCAGACAGTTATATTTATACTCCAGTCACTGTTGTTCGTCGTTCATCGTTGGTTTGATTTTTGTCGCAGGCTTTCTGTACGGCGAATATTTCAACCCGGTGTACACCGCGACTAAACACGCTCTCGTGGGCTTCACTACTGGCATGGCGGTACTTGTGTTTGCGTCATATTGTTAACCCTTTTAGTGCCAGTAGCCACGTACAAACTCTTGAAAACCAAATAATCATGATAAATCCACCATGGTAACTTAACTTGAATAATCATGTTCAGTACAGATAGTTTAGTTCTTAGATGCCAAGTAAGTCGAAGACTACGCTTGAACCGGACTACGAGCGAGCATTGGACAATAACATTTTTCATGCTTGATTGATAATGTTTTTTTCCAAAAAGGGAGGGGGGAGCGGGTGTGGGTAGGTGGGGGGGGGGGAGGGGTGTCGGTAAGTGGATGAGGGAGGGAGTAACGTTTATATTGTGTTGGCTGCATACACTGTACGCACATGCCTGTCTTTTTTAATGCTTCTCCCATGTAGCAAAACTTCTTCGGGCTCACTGCGGCCGTCGTGGGCATGAGGACCCTTCATGACTGGATTTGTGTTTTTCTGCCTGACAGAACAACCCCGAAATGGAGCGCCGTGGCCTGAGATGGTGCTGCCTGTGTACAAACGCTGTTGAAACTCCGCTTGGTCAAAAGAAGCCGGAGGACCACTATGAGTTTGAACAGTGGGCCGAGTTCCTGAAGAAATACCCGAGGGACAATCTAAAGTGAGGATCGTGGATTAACCCTTTTCATTCTGATACGCCCCATTGGTTGGAATACATTTGACTGATAGTTCATGGGTGGTGCCAGAATAGCTTGGCGCCTGAGGCGCCAAACTATTCTGGCATCACCCTTGAAGTAAAACAATTGATGTATTTCCTTATCTGTAATGTAGCCTTCATAGGACAATTTTACAAAATGAGCCTCAGGATGTAATGAGTTACATTATTTCATGTCGTGACCTTCAACTTTCTCTTTGTTAACGCTTCATAAGAGTTATCTGTAATTTTCACGGGGCCAGTCATTATGATATAGGCCGTTAGGACACATTATTTTTTGCCAAATATCCCCGCAAAGAAAAACTTTTCTGTACTACTTTAATAAAAACAACTTTCATTTAGTGTCGATTGACCTAACAGAATATTTTTTACTGACCTATGATTTGTCGATTTTGCTGTAAAGTCGTAAAATTTTGATAAAAATACAAGAACAAACCGTTTCCAATACATGCATAAAAAGAGCCCCGGCAGATTCCAATATCGAGGTCAAGCATGCAGACTTCATATATGCCTGTGCTGTTTCAGGTGTGAACACTTGAATTCACGTGAAAATGAATTTTTCTTATAATCGGCTTAATATATCTGGGGCACAATCAGTCTCTTACTGAAAAAAAAATCCGAAATGTTACGACAGTGCAGCAAACTGACACCTTGGTCGAGGTTTTTAGAAGTAAATCGTATTAGGTCAACTGTCACTGAATGATATTTGTTTTAAGACTGCACGACAATACCGGAGATGATAAATGATATTTCCAGACCCTCGGAGGTGGCGGAAGCCTTCATTGTCCAACTGCAAGACGTGACCAACAACGGTGCTGTGATGAAGGTCGCCAAGAAGGACGGCAGGCCCTATCACCAGATGATGGTCATGGACAAGACCAAACCTTACTACATTGACCGCATGATCTACAAGGACAGGATCTTCATGGAGTCACACAAATAGGAACGTTCAAACCTGCGGACCGCGTGACCTTGTACAGGTTACAAGTGGAACCTGTTTAGTGTGACCAATTTGTAAAATTATTTTTGCTCAGTAAAAGTGTTTATAACAGGTGCTGTCTCAAGAGAATTTTTTAATGGCAATAAGTACCAACTGCCATAAAAGACCATCATTGCGATGGCTGTACCACCTTTCATTAAAGACCATCATTGAGGTGGCTCCAGCAACAGTCACAGCTCCAGCCACCTCAATGCTGGTCTTTACTGACAGGCGACCGGTCATGACATTGGTCGGTAAAAAACAGGTCTCTATCCCAGACGACAAAAATACGTCAGAATTAGGTCAAATGATAAGAGAAGTATGTAATATGATGGATAGGCAAAACCATATTACATTGACCATATGAGTATGATTTGTAAAGACAGTGATGTGTACTATGCGAGGACGCGTGTCTCAGTTAGCGCAGCGGTAAAAGGAAATAGTCTCTGTGTACTGTTTGGATTGTCCTTGTCATGGGACACTATCTACTTTCCTGGACCTGTTGACGATTTAGGAATAATTCCTATTCTGGATGCGTCAGTATATGACTAAGCACCTGCTGCAAGGAACTGATAGAGTACAATAGTTCAACGGTTTCGCCGGCCAGGGTGCAATTTTGTGTATCAAATCTAGACAAATACAATATTAAGACCAAGTTAAAACTGTGGATTTTGTGTTTTATTATTATTTTATATTATTTTATTTCATTTTTGTAATTTTTTTTTATCAAACTGGTCTTTGTAGTATGAAGACCAGGTCTGAGCTTTGAATTTTGTATGATTTTTAATAATATTTTTATTATTTTATTTTATTTTTATTATTTTTTTTTATTGACAAACTGCTTTTTGCTGTCCGTGCTGTTAAATAGTCAGAACGTTGTTTTAAAACGCTGGTGCTAATTTTACAGTTCTCTTTTTGCACACAGAAAAAAAAAAGTTTTCATGATCGGCATTTAAAGATGTGCTGGTCTTTGATTTAGGACCTTACAGTTCCAAGCCGTAAGGACCAAAATCAAAGACTAGCACATGCATGTCATGTTTGAACCAATCATTAAATCCATTAAACACACAGACAAATTTTGGAGTCGTCTCCTAACGAATATGCACGCGTTGCAGGAGTTGGATCGACCATAATAATTCAAGGGTAGTGCAAGATTAGCTTGGCGCCTTCATGCGCCAAGCTAATCTAGCATTATCCTTGAATTATCATGGTCGATCCATCTCCTGCTGTAGCGCGTCGGGGCAAATGGGTCAGTACGTTGTTCAACAATGCCAAGCACCGTCTTTAGTTGGTGTGTTGAGTGTACACACGTGTTTTTATCAGTAGTAATAACAGAGCGGAACAACAGCACTCGTTGTTTGGCTTGTGTTGCGTGCTTTTGTCACAATGCTTAGTTTTTAATGCTGGTTTTGGTTAACATACAATTACAAATAACCTCTTTCATCACACGCAGGCTTTCTTTGCTGACCAAAAAAATCGTGCTTGACAAGACTAGTGCGCCTATCTGTACCAGAGAACATCCCAACGGAAAAAAGAAAAACGCCTGGAAAAAACACTTAAACACAAGTTTACTGTGTGTAATTGTCTTTTCTAAGCGTGTTTTTTTTCTTCGTTGGTGCGTTCTCTGCATTTCACATGCTTGGCAGTCATCTTTATGGTCGTGTTACCTGTACTAGAAAGAAGTGTGTGATTTTAAAAAAGCCTCTTCTACGTACTCTTAAGAGTCTTTTTCATGTTCTCCAGAACAAAGCTCCGTTCAATCATTTAAGACGTGTCCCATCGGGATACGCGTCAAAAAGCCAAGTACCCGAATGCAGCACATCCTGAAGTGTTAACTGGTTTGTCGAAGCCTCTTTCAATGCCTTCTGTTTTTCGTCGTTCTTCTGTCTCCATGAAAAATCCCGTAATCTGTATTTTGGAAACCTTTTCCCACTTCTTGTTGAGAGCATCTTTTTACTGGAAGAAGACCTTCTCCGGGTCTACGAAGCCGACGACCCACGGCGTGGACTTGTCCATGAGGGTCAGCTGATGGTACGGCCGTCCGTCTTCCCTCAGTACCCTGATCACCGCCCCGTTACTGTCCTCATTCTGCAGCAGGGCGATGAAAGAAACGGCAACATCTTGAGGTCTGCAATCGGAAATTAATACTGCATTATTGATGACAACTGCGGTATTAAGTTACAATCCTTTAGTGCCGAGAAAAGGGAACCTAACTAAAGTGCAAGAGGCATAGAACCTCTTGAGCACCCGCCGAACGGGGGCCCATGAGGTTCTATGCCTCTTGCACGGTTTACTTTGTATCTGCGTTATCTCGATGAAAGCGATTATTTAGCATTGAATTGTACATGGTTTCTAAGACTTAAGAAGCAGTAAGGTGTTGTACACCGGAAAGCCATGGTTTATTTTTAAAAACCTCGAAATATCATGGTTTGTTTATATCATCCGTCCGTTGTATTTCTTCTACACAGTTTGCATATATTATTATATGAGTCCAATCTGATCAAATTTCCCTAACAATTTGCTGTATATGTAAACACCACAAGAAAAGCGTCGTACTCCTTGCTCGGAGGAAAAAATGGAGGCTAGAATATGAAGAAAAAAGAGAATATGACGACGTTGTCATAACCTAAACTCACGTGAGTCTGTCGTGGGGAGTGAGGTTTTTCTTCCAGTTGTCATAGTCGTAGATCATGCCTGGTTTCATGGCCAGCATGTTGGTGTTGACGGCTCCAGGGCATATGGCGCCCCATCGTACACCTTGTGCCGGCATCTCGGGGTTATTCTGTACGTAAAAATAATAGCAAGGGGATGTTACTGACACATTTTGATGATAATCGAATTTTATTTACGGTCTTTTTACTTACTGATGATTTTGGAAACATACATAAATAAATAAATGAAGAGGAAAAAAACAAAACAAAAAAATAATAAAGTACAATAATACATGCACTGTCGCATGATGATACCTATGACGATGATGATGACGACGATGATGATGAGATATTGCATATGCGGCTCTTGCTGCTGATGCTACTACTACAACGACTAATGCTACCAATTTAAATATTGCTGCTGCTGCTACTAGCAAATTGTAATATGCAGTAAAACACAATCCCGTATACGCATTCTTCCCAAAAAAATTATGTCAAATAACCCTTTGCATGTCGGTAGCGGTTTTAGTCGCGATGATTCCTGTAGGAATACCACCATCCTGACATTCTGTAGGAATCATCGCGACTAAAACCGCTACCGACAGACAAAGGGTTTAAACCTCAAATAGACCATTGATGTTGATGTATTGTTGTTGTTCGTGTTCTATTGTTGTTCTTGTTGTTGACGATGAATGTGTGTGTGTGAGAGAGAGAGAGAGAGGGAAGGGGAGGGGGAGGAGGGGGAGGGAGGGGGATGTGGGAGGACGAGGGGGGGGGAGAGGTGAGAAGGTAGGGAGGGAGGTGGAGGACGAGAGAGTGGGAGAGGGGGAGAGGTGAGTGTGTGTGTGTGCGTGCGCGACCTTTGTTTTCTTTGTTAATATTTTTGTTGTTATTTTGTTTTGTTTTTGTTCTTTGTGTGTATGTGAATTGTAAATACTTACAGCCCAGCAAGTGGTGAATGCAAGCATGGCGTGTTTGGTGGCACTGTACACGGGGTTGCTGATGGGAACCGAATATAAATCCTGCAATAAATAATGAGAAAGTCTTATACTAAATATTACCTGTGAGTTTATGTATGCTTAGAATCATAGGGTCTTCTATAAAAGGGTGTTGTACATTTACCTGATCTAGACACGGTGTTGATGATGACACCCCTGCGTCCCTCCTTGTCCTTCCGCATGTGTTCATACGCCAGCATGCTGCCACTGACTTGTGCGTTCTGCAATACGGATCAATGTGTGTTCGTGTGTACTGGGGTGTGATTTTGGACCTTACGGCCTGTGACGCACAGCACGCAACTCGCATAACCACGAAAATGTCCAGGCCTAGAACAGTTTGCAAAGCACGAAAGACCATATATGATATATACTCAGCAGGTCCTATATCTGTTTGGGAATATTTTCTAGCATCCCCCCTTGGCGGGAGGTCTGGATATTCTCCAGCGGATGGTGGGGCGCCTGGGGGTAGTCCCTACTGCTTTATGTAGTAGGTGTTCAGTGGAAGGCTCAAAATGATAGGTCTGTTATTCCTTCTCTCCCACTACCCTCTCCTTTCTATAACTAGTGAGCGATGCAGTCACGAAAAAAGGACAGCTGATGTCCTGATGACACAATGCAAGCTTACCAGCCTGGATTTCCATGGCATTAGCACAGCACAGCATTCTCAGAATTGAATGAAAAATTATATATATATGTGTGAGAAGGAGGGGTTGGGCTACATGCACAGGCATTTCCCATCGCGAAAAGGCCATCGGGCCGACATCGGCCGCCGTTTACCCGCGAACGGCTATGCCCGGGCCAACGGCGGCCGACGTCGGCCCGATGGCCTTTTCAGCGCATTGGGTTCTTACCACATAACATCTACAACTGAATAATTGTGGGCAGGAAAAAAAAACCCGCCAAGCATCAGATCAGTTAAACATTTGCTCTGTTAGCTTTCAAGCCAATGTTGGTATGATGCTAAAAATAGCTTGACACGGTGCTTACAAAATTGACGCTGATCATCATCTCCCATTTTGCTTTCGTCTGCGACTCCTGCGTTGTTCACACACACGTCCACACCACCCAACTTTGTCACAGCTGCCTGGAACGCATCTGTAAAACACATAAAACGCCGCTTTCGTCACCAATGTCTGTGTTCGCACAACGTATGCACACCATCCAACTAATGAACTTTGTTACTGCTGCTTGGAACTCATCCGGCATAGAACACAGAAAACGCTTGCGTCACCAGTTAATGTATTTTCACACCTATTCACACCACCCAACTTTCTTAATTGCAACTTAAAACCCATCTGTTGACACATTAGCTCAGAAGTGTAACTTTTAACCCCTTCACTGCCAGGAATCAAATAATCGCGAAATGGACCTCTGAAAAGACTGCACACGACCGACGTTATGTGAAGAACACATGCAAAGGGTGAAAATATTAAAAAAAAAAGGCACCAAAAACGAACTGCGGGGGCTCTTGTGGATTTATGTCTCTTGCAGTTGGGTAGTGTTAGCAATACCCCGGAAGTTGACGGGTAAAGGAATGATATATTTGAACCCAATTAGCATCATTTATGTGGGTGCTGGTATAGTCAACTCCACCTTCCCCTGTCTCCCCCCAAAATAAAAAAAAAATAAAAGAAATCGACAAAGATCGAGGAAGCCGACGGACGTTTGTTCTTGACCTTTAAATAAACTCTAGGTGCCAGTGATAAAATGTATAGCAACGCGTGTTTTTCTCCCTTGGAATTTATCACACCTACGATTAAAAAAAAATACATACATGCTTACGAAAAAATACATGGACAAACAGAAATTCTGAATGACAAAATCTCACGTGTCTCAGTGTCAAACTTTTAATGGAAAAGCTACATTGCCTTTGGTAATTGGACTAGGAAGGTGGGGGGGGGGGGCTGGGGAGGTGTGTGTGTGGGGGGGGGGGGGGGGGGTACCATCACGGATTCACAATGCTTTATTATGCGATTCACGAATCACGAATCCTCGAAAATAGCATTCACGTTTCACGATGGATAGAGCAGATGGGACTGAATATTGGTGGCGGTCAGAGACAACTTTCACAACATCATTCGGCTGCCAGAAGAAAAACAAAAAACAAAAAACAACCAACCAAAGAAATAACCCTGCATTGTCACCTTTGAGATCACTGCTGTTCGTCAGGTCACAGCGCTTGAAGCTGACATTGTCGCCATAGTGAAGTTTTTGCTCTGTTTCCGCAGCCTTCCCTGTTGTTTCATTCACATCCACGAACAAAACCTGTGTGAATACATAACGAACTCGCTCTGACAATAAGGGTACTTCGGTCAGATGGTGCACAATATCTGCACATTAATCAAGCAGCATTAACAACACCAACAAAACAACACAACAACGTCAACAGCAACAACATCATCAACAAACAACTAATAAGCACCCAGCCAACAACCAACCAATCAACCAAACAAAACATTCAAGCTTGGCACCGAGTTTTCAAGTTGTCAAGATCTTTGCAGGACCAAGCAGAACCGTAATTGCAATTTGGACTCTAGGGGTCGATCGCATGAGTGAGCTTAGTCCTGTGTAAGCCACTAAGCAAGGTGCTCCGCTATAGCTGAGTTATTGCAGAGCACTTTGCCAGGCTAGTGGCTTGCGCAGGACTATGCTGACTCATGCGACTGAGCCCAAGAGGTACGGTAAAAATCTTGAGTGAGCATCAAAAAGCTTAACCCATTCAGCCCTGACGCACTACAGCAGGAGATTGGTCGACCATGATAATTCAAGGGTAGTGCCAGATTAGCTTGGCGCCTGTCGGCGCCAAGCTAATCTGGCACTACCCTTGAAATATCATGGTCGATACATCTCCTGCAATCATACTGGTGCATAGTCGTTAGATGACGCCTCCAAGATTTGGGAAATACGTGCGTCGGGCTGAATGAGTTAAGGAGATCTGAAAGTTCCGAAATCAATAGCTCAACGCAAACTATATGACATGTATATAATATACTGTATGTCTAATATGTCACGTAAAGAACAGAAGAAAGTTATGATATACCCTAGCACCTTTCTTCAACAATTCTTCCACCATAGCGCGTCCGATGCCCTGGGCCCCTCCCGTCAGAAACACGCCTTTTCCTTGTAAATCCATTCTGCACAGACATTGAAGTTAGTGGTTGAGCGAGGGGAGAGAGAGAGACAGAGACATAGAGATAATGAAATGGAATGAAAGTTTATTTTTTCAAGGATAAACGAGTAGGCAGACGTTGACTTTTTCAATCGTGTCCTTGTACACACACACACGTGTACGCACGAACACAACGTGCACTCACGCACGCACGCACGAATACAGAGACACGGAGATACATAAACATACATAATGTTAAGTGACATCGACATGAGCGAGAGAGAGAGAGAGAGAGAGAGAGAGAGAGAGAGAGAGAGAGAGAGTTAGTTAGTTAGTTAGTTATTTGGGTTTAACGCCGAGCAGGCGACTAAGGCCATCCCACGGCGGGATGGGTAAAAATCTGGTCAGCCAGACTAAAAGCAAGGTCTTAAGACAAGATGTAAATATAGATTAAAAATCTCAGGCTAAAATGTCGCACATGTCTTGAAAAGAAACGTCTACAGACTCTCAGAAAGGGCAAATAAAGAGAGAGAGAGAGAGAGAGAGAGAGAGAGAGAGAGAGAGAGAGAGAGAGAGAGAGAGAGAGAGAGAGAGAGAGAGAGAGAGAGCGATTTTAATTAAATTTTATATTTCAAAATCGATTTTATTCGACAGTCTAGGTACGGATCAGTTACCTCGAGGAGGGTGGTGGGGGGGGGGGTCAACTTCTTGTTTGGGATCTTCAAGCTGAGACAAAGGGCCTCTGGGATGCTAGGGGTGGGAGGTGTAGGAGGTGGGGGGAGGGGGTCCAAACTCTTTCTTATAGCATTTTAAAGAATGTTGGCTTGTGGTGTGGGCTGGTTCAGGAAATCTCTGCACCAACCCACCCTCCCATCCCCCACAAGATCCGCCCTTGCAGGAAAACTCTCACTCTGTCAATGTACATTAATAGGATTGTGAACACCAGACAAATATGCGGTCCTTAATTAAAGTGTCCAATAACGCGGCTAACCGTATCAACATACATGGGTGGGACGACATGTCGCGGTAACTGACGAGTGAGTAATATTTTTCAGTGTAGCACACGTTTGGAGAGATACATTTTCTCCTTGGCCTAGTTAAGAACCCAAAGCGCGAAAGGCCATCGGGCCGATGTCGGCCCGATGGCCTTTAATGAGATAATGTTAAAAACAGGTTTGGCCCGGCTACGCATGGCGATTACTGTACTATACACGACTGGTGCCCTAATTAGCAAAGAAATTCAAACCAATAAGATGAAATGCCAAAAAAAGAAACACGCTTTCAAAGACAAACACAAAACAGTTTACTCTCAAGTACAAATGTTGTGTGCGCATTCTTTCAAAGCGTGTTTCGTTTTTTTTTTGTTTTGCACTTTCTGTACTAAGGATATGGCCTCCTAACGTGCGTGCAGGACGTCGGGAATAGATTAAAACAATCGCTCTCAGATAAACAAAGTTTGCATTTGCGTTTTGAAATCTGCTGATTCACGGCTGTTTAGCAGTTTCTTATCTCACCATGTTCGTGCATCGATATAAACGTGCGCTTTCCTTGAGAGCAGAGGCCAAGTTTGATGGGGGCCTGACGATGATGCTTTGACTAAATCAGTGCAGGCCTGAATGGAGGGGAGGAAAACGGTGCGTATGACAGTTTAGGAAACTCACCAGTGTCACTCACAAGTCCGTCCCGCTGTCTCACTGAAGGAGTCACCTCGACAAAAAGCGCTGCCAACAGTAAACTGTTTAACCCCTTACCTGCCACTGGTCGCAGACTGCGTGCTTCTGAAATCTTCCTTAATTCAAGGCTGAACTCTAAGAGCTTCCTCTGTCCAGGGAATGTGGATATAAGGTAGGGTCAGCAAGAGGCATAGATCCTCATGAGCTCCCGCAACTGCGGGAGCTCATGAAGATCTATGCCTCTTGTGTTTGTGTCAGTGTTGCTTGATGCGCGCCGGCAGCGAAGAGGAAATAATGTGCTAATTAAAACTGATTATCCTAGAGGGGCATCTTTACACTAGTAGCCTAAGGTCCGAAATCACAGACTAGCACATGCCTGTCATGTTTGAACCAATCACTTAAGCCATTTAACTGCTTAATGTTGGAGGCGTCACCTAACGACTATGCACACGTTGCAGCCCCGACGCGCTAATGCAGGAGATGCATCGACCATGATAATTCAAGGGTAGTGCCAGATTAGCTTGGCGCCTGAAGGCGCCAAGCTAATCTGGCACTGCCCTTGATTTACGATGGTCGATCCATCTCCTGCTGATGCGCGTCGGGGTTAAATGGGTTAATGTTATTATTCAACAATGCTAAGTAAAATCTTGATTGCCTGATTTGTTGAGTCTATACACACGTTTCTTTGTAAATAAGAAAACAGCGGAACAGCACACACACACACACACACACACACACACACACACACACACACACACACACACACACTCACACACACACACACACACACACACACACACACACACACACAAACACACACACATACACGCATACGGCGCTTCGCACCAAAATGACGTTCTCCAGCAAGGTTTGCGTTGCTAGGCGTGACGTCATTTTTATCTTGTTACTTCTTTGCCAGATTTCAGCACAGCGTGTGCATTCTCTGGAAAGCGTTCCGACCAGCCCCATTTCAAAGTCTACCGTATTTTCAATACGGTAGACAAAAACATAGATACGAATTCCTCTCAACAAGAGGTCGCGGGGGCACGTGATGATCTATATCTTTTGCGGCTGGATCGCGTTACATTTCTTTTTGGGCAGTGAAGGGGTTAAAGGAGTCTCACCAAAAGTAGGATAAAAACAACAACTTACGCATATATTGAATTTAAAAAACTCAGGGGCGGATCAGTTACCTCGGGGATGGGGGGGGGGGGGGCAAAGTTTTGTTTGGGATCTTGAACAAGACACAAAAGGCCTTCCCGACGCAAGACCTACCTTCCAGGGGCCAAAAAATCGAACAAGGAAGTGAGGGGGTGGGGGCAGAGAGAGAGAGAGAAGGTGCGTGTGCGCGAAGACTCTCACCACTAGCCAAAATATCAAACAACGATGAGGGGGGGGGGGGGGTCGAAACACCCCAAAAAGGGACTTTGTTATAACATTTTACAGAATTTGGGTCGGGGAGGGGCGGCGGAACCCTTCGGATCCCCCCCCCCGCCCCCCACCCCTCCGCCAGATCCGCCGCTGAACCTGCTCAATAACCTATTTACCTCCCTTTTATTTATGAAGACACTCGGTGACATTCCAGAACCACGATGAACAGTTGAACTGTGCTTTATGGGTCTGGACTATCATTGGGTATCTTAACTCTTAACTCTATAGAATGGAAGTCATTTAGTTCTGTGAGTTTTACACTTAACCCTTTCAATGCCACTGCCCGTACAGTTTGGTTTCTGAAATCTTCGTTCATTCAACGACCAAAAGCAAACACCGGCTATGAAACGTGTATGAAAAATATACACAAATTGGTCTCAGCAAGAGGCATAGATCCTCATGAGCCCCCGCAGTCGCGGGGACCCATGAGCATCTATGTCTCTTGCAGTTGGATCATGTTCACTGTTTTCTCGGCGGTGAAGAGATTGATAAAACTAAAAGGATGCCTGATAAATATTGGGCAGGTTTAACATTTAAACTAAGCCTCAGTTTGTGCGTATTTTCCGTCCGCTCGCTTTTCTGAGACCTGGCGTGCACGCCGTCCTTGAGATATGTTTGCGTTCTGACTGTCAAATTGTGACCTACATTGTTGTGTGCCGGCATGTCAGTGTGACATTGCACCAAGATCAAGGTCGCAAAGATACTTAGACCGGTGTCTGTATGAAATATGCTACTATTGTAAAAATGCCCCACTAGGATAATCAGTTTTGTTTAGCACATTTATTAACCTCTTCGCTGCCGGCGCATATCAAGCAACACCCAAATGCAAGAGGCATAGATCCTCATGATGCACCGCAGTTGCGGGGGCTCATGTGCATCTATGCTTTTTGCTGACTACACCTTAGTTCAGGACGGATACAGCTTTCAGCCTTGAATTCAGACTTCAGAAACATGCACAGTCTGCTACAAATGGCAGGGGCGTATCGGGGGAGGGAGGATGTTACAGGGGTTCCGCCCCCGCCAGGCCAGAAATTCTTTAAAATTCTATAGCAATAGCAAAGCCCCTACCCCGTTGTTTGAGTATTTCGGCGAGTGCTGAGAGTCTTAAAGGCCGGTTTGGCGCGGCGGCTACTCCTCCCCACCCCGACTTCCCCCCTCCCCAGTGTTTGATTTTCGGGCCACTAGATGCAAGGTCTAGCAGCGGAAGGTCCTTTTCTGTCAGGTAGGAGGTCCCAAACGAAAAGTTGGAACCCCGACATCCCCCCTCACACTACAGGTAATTGATCCGCCCTTGAAATGGGTTAAATTGTGTGTGTGTGTGTGTGTGTGTGTGTGTGTGTGTGTGTGTGTGTGTGCGTGCGTGCGTGCGTGCGTGCGTGCGAGTGTGTTATGTTAGACGGATATGACCGAAGAAGTTCAAAGTGTACTTTATCATATTTTATCCTTGAAAAATTTCATTTCATTTCATTTCATTTCACTGCATCTCTCTCTCTCTCTCTCTCTCTCTCTCTCTCTCTCTCTCTCTCTCTCTCTCTCTCTCTCTCTCTCTCTCTCTCTCTCTCTCTCTCTCTCTCTTCCCACCCCTATCCCCCACCTCTTTGCCCAGCCACTAACTTCATTGTCTGTGCAGAATGGATCTCCGAGAAAAAGGCGTGTTTCTGACGGGAGGTGCCCAGGTCATCGGACGCGCTATGGTAGAAGAACTGTTGAGGAAAGGGGCGAGGGTAAGTCGTAACGGTTACGTTTGTGTTTGTGTTATTCCTTTTAGGGCACGTGTGTGCTGATCATATGGAAGATCCGGTGTTCAGTTGAGTTATTTTAGATTTAAATCAAGCATCATTTTAGTATGATTCGTTGCCTTTTGCGTGGAGAATTGCGATAGATTGTTGCACATTTCGCTAACTTGTAGCAAAGTTCGACCTAGATTAAACTGGAAGGTTCTGGAAAAGGCGCGATTGTTCTAGTGACCTCAAACATGACGTCAATGTTTTGTAGTACACATGTTGGTTACATTTCATGACGTTTACGTAATGCACCTAGATTTTAGTGGAGATTGTAGAAAAAATCTATAGTGTTGTTTTTAATGACTATTAATGATTTTGGTTAAGTTTTTATTTCTGATTGGTTGCCATGTGTAATTTGCGGGAGTATTCTGGAAATTTGTGATAGTATAAAAGAGAGTGTGTGCAAGGGTATCAAAGTGTGGATGTGTTTGTGAGAGATAGTACATGAAAATGTGGATGCGTTGTGCTGAGAGTGCCTCGCGATAACAAAGTACTGTTGGAACTGTTACTTCAGTGTGGTCCACAAACTTGTGCCACGTGTTACGAGATGCAACTGAGTGAGGTTTTTCTACAAGAACCCTACGTGAGTGTGTCTGGTGTGATTGCATCATAGTACGATCGCGACTTTCACCTAACAGTAACATTCTCCTGTTCTTTACACGACATATAAAATAAGTATGTGTTGGTCTGTTTTGGGGACTTTTACGGTTCTAAACCTTATGTTGCTCGTTAACTCATTCGTGTTGATGCTGTTGTTGTTGTGGTGGTGGTGGTTGTGATATTACTGCTGCTGGATGGATGGGCAGATTTTGTGCACCAGCTCACTGACTATCGATAATTATCAGTGTGTTCGTTATATGTTCACACAGGTTTTGTTCGTGGATGTGAATGAAACCTCAGGAGGGCTGCTGAAATAGATCTAAAAGAGCAGTATGGCGACAATGTCAGCTTCAAGCACTGTGACCTGACAAACAGCAGTGATCTGAAAGGTGAGAATGCAGATTTGTTTGTTTGTTTGTTTGTTTGTTTGCTTGTTTGTTTTCTGGGAATTGAGGGATGTTGTGAAACTGCCTTCACCCACCATCAATATTCAGTCCCAACTGCTCTATGTATCGTGACACGTGAATGTTTTTTCTCTCGGGGATTTGTGATTCGTGAATCTCAAAACCCTCGCGCTGGGACCTTACGGCGTTAAGGCGCGTCCCCTGGATGGTGGATAGGTGGTCCCTCGCGAGAGCGGTGCACCGAATGAAATAAGTTGCCGTGAACCAACATTCTCTAAGGGAAGGAGACCCCGACAGAAAACCCCTGGTCCTCCTAGTAAGGGGGTTGGGCGTGGGGGTAGCTTCCCCACCCTACAAATAAAGAAATAGCTACAAAAACGCCGACGAATAGACAAACAGCAATTCCTTTCCTGGTGGAGGAAGGTTCTTCTACCAGAAGATTTATGACGTCGTGTGGTGAAAGCCGGAAGTCTTCGGGAGCCACAGGACCGAGCCGCCTCTCTCTATCCAGGGACACAATCATGGGCACATGGAATGTCAAGACCATGTACCAGAGCGGGAAGTCAGCCCAGATAGCAGCGGAAATGCAAAAGTACAACCTTTCCCTGCTAGTTATCAGTTAAGCCAGATGGACGCAGTCTGGCCAGAAAAGGCTGTTAAGTGGGGCGATGATTCTGTATTCAGGTCATGAAGAGGAGAATGCCCCCCCCCCAACCCCCAATACAGAAGGTGTAACATTCATGCTGTCACCAGTGGCACAGAGAGCGATGATGGGCTGGGAACCTCTTGGGCCAAGAATTATCACAGCAGCCTTTAGAACCAGGAAAAAGATCAAGCTGAACGTCATCCAGTGTTATGCGCCCACTAATGACAGTGACGAGGAAGAGAAACAAGAGTTCTACGACCGACTCCAGAGTGCTGTGGACAGATGTGCGGAGCGAGACATCACCATCATCATGGGCGATTTTAATGCCAAAATAGGGAAGGACAACACCGGATACGAAGAGGTGATGGGGAGACAGGGACTAGGGGAGATGAGTGAGAACGGGGAGAGGTTCGTAGACTTTTGTGTTCTAAACAGACTTGTCATCGGAGGCAGCATCTTCCCACACAGAAGAATACATAAAGCAACGTGGGTCTCACCTGACCATACTACAGAGAACTAAATAAACCATTTCTACATTAGCAAGAATTTTAGAAGATCCCTTCAAGATGTTCGAGTGAGGAGGGGAGCAGATGTCGCATCAGACTATCATCTACGTATCTTAAGAATAAAGCTCAAGTTAAAAAAAAGCAGCACATGGACCGCGCTTTAATGTAGGCCTCTTGAGAGAGACGGGAGTGAGAGAAGAGTTCAAACTTGTACTGTCCAACCGGTTTCAAGCGCTACAGGAGATAGTAAATGAAGAGGAGGCGGTCACCATAGAGCAGCAGTGGACGGCAGTTAGAGAGGCACTGAACTCAACCTGCAAAGACACTGTGGGGTTCAAAAAACACCATCACAAGGACTGGCTGTCGGCACAGACCTTGAAGAAGATAGAAGGGAGGAAGCAGACGAAAGCAGTTGTTAACAACAGTCGCACGAGAGCAACGAAAGCAAGGGCACATGAGGAATACTCGGAAGCCAACCGCGAGGTGAAGAGGAGTGTCAGGGCAGACAAGAGAGCCTACACAGACGGCCTAGCAGCAGAGGCAAGCAGCGGCAACATGAAACAGCTCTACGACATTACCAGAAGATTGTCTCGCAAGTATGGCCGTACAGAAAGACCAGTAAAAGACAAAGAAGGCAAGCCTATTGCAGACATAGCAGACCAGCTCGACAGATGGGCCGAGTATTTTGAAGAGTTACTGAACAGACCCACCCCACCCGACCCCCCAGTCATCCAGTCAGCAGAGACTGACCTATCCATCAGCTGTGACAGACCCAGCCGGGAGAGATCAGAAGAGCAGTGGCTTCCTCTAACTCATTCAGCCCTGATGCACTACAGCAGGAGATGGATCGACCATGATAATTCAAGGGTAGTGCCAGATTAGCTTGGCGCCGTGCAACTGGTGCATAGTCGTTAGAACACGCCTCCGACATTTGGGAAATACGTGCGTGGAGTTGAATGAGTTTCAACAAATGTTTATAGTCTCGAGAAATGGGTAAACAGGATATGCTTTCGTATTTTGCAGTTCAATTCTGTTCAGTCAAGATGAGATGTCTGCGCTAGGATAGAAAGTGGGCTGAAATTGATATTTTGACTTTTTCATGATTTTCTGATCATGTGAACGTGTGTGCCGTAAGGTCCAAAATCACAGACCAGCCCACATGAGCATGCATCGCTCCGTATTGCAGAACGCACAAGTCAGTGGCAGCATGCTGGCGTATGAACACATGCGGAAGGACAAGGGGGGACGCGGGGGTGTCATCATCAACACGGTGTCCATTCTAGGTAAATGTATAGCACCCTTTTAATACGCACATCTATGATTATACTCATACTTAAACTCACAGATAACATATAATAAAGCTTTCTCGTATTTTCTGCAGGATTTATATTCGGTGTCCACTTCCATCCCGTTTATACGGCCACCAAGCACGCCATGCTTGCATTCACTACCTGCTGGGCTGTAAGTATTTTTTTTTTAAATAAATGAACAACGCAAACAAACAAAACAAAACAAAACAAAAGTACTGAGAACAAAAACAACAATTTACCAACAACAAGAACAACAATTCTCTTGACAGGTCTATTCAACCAATTGACATAACTGTCATTGGCATAACGCGGATGTCGAAATTGGTTTTACATGTACTCGATATTAATTGTGTTAGTAGCAGCAGCAGTACTAGAAGTAGTACTATTTACGAAAATAAATGCGTCGCTCCTGTTCAAAAGATGGCGTCGACCTACATCGCTGTTCTGCGGTTGTGAAATGTTCTATAAAACATAGAAGTGGAGTGTTCGTATACTATCATTTCTAGACAGACCTCGCGGCTGACACTTCGGTATCTGCAACTGTTTGATCCATAGTCACCGAGCGCGTGTCGCGCTCGGTGACTATGGATCAAACAGTTGCCGAAGTGTCAGACGTGAGATCTGTCTAGAAATTATAGTATACTCCTTTTCTGTGCTTTATTAGAGGAGCTGGATGGCCGCTCGGTGGTAGAACGTTAGACTTTCGTCCGAAAGGTCCCGCTGGGGTCAAAATTTGCTCAGATCTTACTCGGTGCCCAGTCTTTGAAGTAACCTTTGTATTGGACAAAAGACGTTAAAGCCCTAAACGGTTGACATTTTTGTTGTTATTTATTCGTACAGAATAACCCCGAGATGCCGGCACAAGGTGTACTCTGGGGCGCCATATGCCCTGGAGTCGTCAACACAAACATGATGGCCATGAAACCAGGCATGATCTACGACTATGACAACTGGAAGAAAAGCGTTATCCAGGACAGACTCACGTGAGTCTCTTGTTTCTTCTTATTCTTGTCGCCATCTTTTCACGACGCTTTCTGATGGAGTTTGCGTGTACATGTACATCACTAGATTTTGGATTGGACTGGAATATATGCAAATTCTGGAGACGAATACGACCGGGACTGGTACAAATAACCCACGATATTTCAAGGCTACTATAAATACACCATGGCCCTGTGGTGCACTGCCGCCGTTCAAATAAACACTTCTGTAACAGATGGTTAGGAAAAGCTACACACAGGCTTATTTACGATTCATCTAGGCTCAGGAGAATTCAGTACAGCACACGCCGTCTTTATCAAGTAACCTAACAATGACTGCACTCCATTCTAGAAATACAACGATATTAGTACGAGAAACAGCAAAAAAAATGGATTGACACGCTAACAGCAGCGCATAGTAAATAAGTGCGATTACGAGTGTGCTTTTGCTGTGTCCAAACTGCTGTTAAAGTTTATTAGGTGTGTCGACAGGGCATAACAAACACAAATGGCGCTGAAATGTGTCTTCAGATTTATGTTGTACTTTAAAGTCTTAACAACCATGCAAAATTCGATGCCACATAATCGCTTCCATCTGTAACGTTTGTGGTTGCGTTATTCGTTTTAGGGATGTGTGTTGATCATAGGAAAAGATCCGATGTTCAGTTGCGTTATTTTAGATTAGAATCACGTACATTTTAGTATGATTCGTTTCCTTTTGCTTGGAGAATTGCGATCGATTTTTGTGTGTGTGACTAGAATGTTGCACATTTCGCTAACTTGTAGCAACGTCCGACCTAGATTAAGCTGGAAGGTTCTGGAAAAGGCGTGATTGTTCCAGTGACCTCAAACATGACGTCAAAGTTTTGTAGTACACACGTTGGTTACATTTTATGACGTTTACTAAATGCACTTAGATTCTACTGAAAGATTGTAGAAAATCTAGTATTCTTTTAATTAAAATTAATGTTTGTTATGTTTTCTTTTCTGATTTGGATGAGTTGTGCAATTTGCGGGATTATTCTGGAAATTTGTGATAGTATAAAAGAGAGTGTGTGCGTGCATTGTAAGAGACAGTGTAAAAAAAAGTGTGGATGCATTTGGGACAGACAGTGTATCAGAGTGTGTATTCATTGTGCTAAGAGGCCATCTTGAGAATAAAGCACTGTTGGAACTGTTACTCTAGTGTGGTTTACAGTCTTGTGCCACGTGTGACGAGTTGCAGCTGAGTGCGGTTTTTCTACAAGAAACCTACGTGAATGTGTTTGGTGTGATTACGACCACGACCTTGATCAGTACCTTGATCACCGCCCCGTTACTGTCTTCATTCTGCAGTAGGGCGATGAAAGAAACGGCAACCTCCATCCAAACAACACAAATACAAAATAATCCCTGCAAGAGGCATAGAACCTCATGGGCCTCTGCACGGCGGGGGCCCATGAGGTTTTATGTCTCTTGCACTTTGGTTAGCTTCACTTTTCTCGGTAGTGAAGGCTTGTAACTTAATCCCACAGTTGTCATCAATATGCAGTCTTTATTTCCGATTGCAGACCTCAAGAGGTTGCCGTTTCTTTCATCGCCCTACTGCAGAATGAGGACAGTAACGGGGCGGTGATCAAGGTACTGAGAGAGGACGGACGGCCGTACCATCAGCTGACACTCATGGACAAGTCCACGCCGTGGGACGTCGGCTTCGTAGACCAGGAGAAGGTCTTGCAGTAAAAAAAATTGCATTCAACAAGAAGTGGGAAAGGTTTCAAAGAGACAGATTACAGGATTTTTCATGTAGACACAGAACAACGACGAAAAACAGAACATTGAAATAGGCTTCGACAAATCAGTTAACACATTCAGGATATGCCGCATTCGGATACGCGGCTTTTTGATGTGTATCCCGATGGGACACGTCTCAAATGAGTTAAGGGAGCTTTGTTCTGGAGACAATGAAAAAAGACTTTTAAGGGCACGTAGAAGTTTTTTGTTTTTTTAATCACACACTTCCTTCTAGTACAGGTATCAAGACCATAAAGATGACTGCTAAATATGTGAAATGCAGAGAACGCACCAACGAAGAAAGGAACACGCTTAAAAAAGGCAGTTACACACAGCAAAATTGTGTTGTAACTGTCTTTTCTAAGCGTTGTTCTGTTTTCGTTGGGACGTTCTCTGGTACAGATAGGCGCACTAGTCTTGTCAAGCACGATTTTTTTTTTTTGGTCAGCAAAGAAAGCCTGCTTGTGATGAAAGAGGTTAATTGTCATTGTATGTTAACCAAGACCTGCATTAAAAACTGAACGTAACCCCGTTTTCGTTCATGAATTATCTGCTTATTTAGTTATCGAGTTTCATGTCGATGGCATTTCTTTTCCGCATGAAGCGGACGTTCCCAAACCAGGTGCATTAGAGTGTCACAATAAAGCACCGGCATTAACTGAAAACTGAAAACTCTCTTGGAAATGGTAGACGAAAAATAAATGCAGCGTCATTTCCTTTTAAAAAAGTATTTCTGTAGTCCCAAGGAATCAGTCTATAATTATTTAGCGCTTAATCTTAATGTGCCAGATATCTCTCACGACAGCTTGATGATAGCTGACTCGCATCTACACTCGTCGAAATTTTGGGCCCTTTCAAGTGTAGATGCGAGTCAGTTATCATCAAGCTGTCGTGAGAGATATCTGGCACATTAAGATTAAGCGCTAAATAAACTATGCATTATTATTATTATTATTAAACGCAGCGCGACCGTATTTCCTCCCCTACATTTTTCTCCTGCGGCCCCCTGGCTGACCAAAGGCTTTTCGCATTTTTAGCTCACGGATAGTACAGGCTGACTGAAATCATATCTCCATGAAGCAATAAAAACGTGAATTTTCACCGTATTTTTTTCCTTCGTAAATGTTTTTTTCCGTTTTATTTTTACACAATTTATTAAAGAATGTTTGAAAAGGAGTGTCATGTCTTGCGTTAAGACAGTATGAAAATTTAACTGCAATGGACAAACGGTCGATGATAATATGGCACGTTTCGTACAAAATCGTACATGGACTTCTCACGTTAAATTTTATTTTGCGCACGTAGTCAAGGAAAGGGGGGACAAAAAGGAAAGGGACTAACGGGACGGCTGGGTCTGCCGTCCGCTGTAATATAACCCATACCATACTAAGGCTACAAGCTTCAAATTTGTACACTGTTATGTGCAAGCTACATTATAGTACTTACAAATAAGGATATGGACCAATGGCTTTAGTTCAAGGATAGTCCCAGAATAGCTTGGTGTCTAAAGGCGCCAAGCTATTCTGGCACTACCCTTGAACTATTTTTGTCAAACTTATTTCACACACTCGTGTATTCCGAATGATAAGGGATAAACAATTCCGTCGTTGCCGCGGGTGCTACTGTGCTCATGGAGCCATGTGTCTTCGAGAGGTATCGGGTTACCTTTCCTGAGCGCAAGCTCAGAGCGGTTCGAGAGAGAACTCGAATGGGAAAACAGGATATTGTGACAAAGATACACGCGACACAAGCCAAAGAACGAGTGTTGTTATTCCGCTCTTTACTATTACTTATAAAAACACGTGTGTACACTCAACAAACCAACTAAAGACGGTGCTTGGCATTGTTGAATAACGTACTGACCCATTAGCCCCAACGCGCTACAACAGGAGATGGATCGACCATGATAATGCAAGGGTAATGCCAGATTAGCTTGGCGCCTGAAGGCGCCAAGCTAATCTGGCACTACCCTTGAATTATCATGGTCGATCCAACTCCTGCAACGCATGCGTAGTCGTTAGGCGACACCTCCAAAAATGGATTTAATGATTGGTTCAAACATGACACTCATGTGCTAGTCTGTGATTTTGGACATTACGGGGTGGAACTGTAAGGTCCTAAATCAAAAACAAGCGCACCTTTAAATGCCGATCATGAAAACGGGTTTTGTGTGTGAGTGTGTGAGTGTGTGTGAGTGTGAGTGTGAGTGTGAGTGTGTGTGTGTGTGTGTGTGTGTGTGTGTGTGTGTGTGTGTGTGTGTGTGTGAAGAGAACTGTAAAATTAGCACCGGAGTTTTAAAACAGCGTTCTGACTATTCAACAGCATGGGCAGCAAAAGGCAGTTTGTCAATAAAAAATAAATTTAAAAAAATAATACAAAATAATATAAAAAAATTATTTAAAAATCTTACAAAACTCAAAGCTCAGACTTGGTCTTCATACTACAAAGATCAGTTTTACGCATAAAAAAAATGTTTTAAATGAAATTAAATAAAATTAAAATAAAACAAAATCTAAAGTTTAGACTTCGTCTTGATATTGTATCTGTCTAGATTTGATACACAAATTCACACACGCGGCCGGCGAGACCGTTGAACTATTGTACTCCATCAGTTCCTTGCAGCAGGCGCTTAGTCATACTGACGCATCCAAAATAGGAGCGAGTCCTAAATCGTCAACAGGTCAAGGAAAGTAGATAGTACCCCATGACAAGGACAGTCCAAGCAGTACACATAAACTATTTCCCTTTACCGCTGCGCTAACTGAGACATGCGTCCTCGCATTGTACACCTCACTGTTTTCACAAATGATACTCGTACGGTCATTGTAATATGGTTCTGTCCATCCATCATACGACATACTTCTTTTATCATCTGACCTAAATCTTACGTATTTTTGTCGACCTGTTTTGAGCGACCAATGTCATGACAGATCGCCTGTCATTAAAGACCATCAATGAGGTGGCTGTAGCCACTAACCACGGGGCGGTCCGTGGCGCAGTGGTTAAGGCGCCTGCCACCAATGCTAAAGGTGCGAGGTTCGATTCCGGGTTCCGGCGTCGGACTTTTCTCCTCTAGTAAGTGTCACCGTTAATTCGGGCGGACCGTCGGGGGTTCTTTCTCCGGGTACTCCGGTTCTTCCTCCCCCTCCACTTTGGTGTCAGTTTCAGCCAACTTAATAAAAATTTCAAATACAAAACGATTTCCAAATACCGTCACTTCAGTAGCTCGCTTGAGCTTGCCCTTAGCACCACGTGAATGTTCTGTGTTTACGTACAGTGTGTGAGTGAATGCGCGTGATTCACGTAAGCGTGCTTCTTGGGTTCAGTTCGCGGCTACATTCTGCACATTGAGTTAAATTATAAATATGACAAATGCGCCATATAAATACCATGTAATAAATAAATATTCCGAACACTGGCTGTAGTCGCCTCAATGATGGTCTTTAATGACAGGTGGTACAGCCATCTCAATGTTGGTCTTTTATGGCAGTTGGCACTGTTTGCCATTGAAAAATTCTCTTGAGACAGAAACTGTCTAAGAAAACACTTTTTCTTAGCAAAAATTATTTTAAGAATGGGTCACTCTAAACAGGTTCCACTTTTAACTTGTACAAGGTCACGCGGTCCGCAGATTTGAACGTTCCTATTTGTGGGACTCCATGAAGATCCTGTCCTTGTAGATCATGCGGTCAATGTAGTAAGGTTTGGTCTTGTCCATGACCATCATCTGACGATAGGGCTTGCCGTCTTTCTTGGCGACCTTCATCACAGCCCCGTTGTTGGTCACGTCTTGCAGTTGGACGATGAAGGCTTCCGCCACCTCTGAGGGTCTGAAACATTATTTATCATCTCGGGTATTGTCCCAAAAAAACCGATGATAGTAAATGATTACGATGATGTCGTTATCGTTCCCATCATCATAATCGTCGACCTCATCTTTTTTTCTGTTGGGTGGGAAAAATAATCATTGCGGATTTTGGCATCATCGTCACAAGCACGACTTGTTATCGTCATCATCAACATGAGAACGATTCTGCAGATGATGATGGTAAAATGAAAGAATGTACGATGATGATTAACTCATTCGAGACGTGCCGCCTACGGATACGCGGCAAACCGCCGCGTATCCGTAGGCGGCACGTCTCAAATGAGTTAATGCTACAATATATGGACACAAAAGTAAGGGTGGATGGGTAGATATATAGATGGATGGACAGACTGACGGACGAACGGGTGTAAGGACGGACTGTCAAGCGGATGAATAGGTGTATACAATATAATCATATGTGTGCTCGTCTGTGATTTCAGACCTCACCACTTCCGAGTCGAAAGGTCCAGTATTGCAGACCAACACACATATATTTCGTTTGACATCAGAGCTCACAATGTTAATCGCATTTATCTCCACATAGAACCACATTTCTGTACCAGTTTTAGAACAAATATCATTTAGTGACAGTAGACCTAAAACGATTTACTTCTAAGAAACTCAAAACAATGTGTCAGTTCTGCTGTACTGTCGTAAAATTTCGGAACTTTTTTCAGTAAAAGAAGACAGCTTTTGCATCCCTAAATGTGCCCCAGATATATAAAGCCGATTTTAAGAAAGATTCAGAAACAGCACAGGCATACATGAAGTCTGCATGCTTGACCTCGATATTGAAATCTGCCGGGGCTCTGTTAAGGGTATTGGAAATGTCTTGTTCTTGTCTCTTCACCAAATTTTCACGACTGTACAGCAAAATCGACAAATCATAGGAGTTCAGTGAAAATATTCCATGTTAGGTCAATTGACACTAAATGATATTTGATCTTAAAGTAGTACAGAAAAGTCGTTCTTTGCGGGGATATTTGGCAGCAATATTGTGTCCTCCGATGTCAAACGGCCCAATCATAATAACTGGCCACGTGGAAGTGACAGATAACACAGATGAATCGTTAACAATGAGAAAGTTGAAGGTCACGACAGAGTGAAATGTTCTGGACATGAAACAGTTTAACCCATTACACCCTGAGGCTGATTTTGTAAAATGGCCTATAAAGGTTACATTACAGATAAGGAAATACATTAACTGTTTTTAGTTGAAGGGTGGTGCCAGAATAGCTTGGCGCCTGAGGCGCCAAGCTATTCTGGCACCACCCATGAACTATCAGTTAAATGTATATCAAGCAATGGGGTGTATCAGAATGAAAAGGGTTAATCCACGATCCTCACTTTAGTTTGTCCCTAGGGTATTTCTTCAGGAATTCGGCCCGCTGTTCAAACTCATAGAGCTCCTCCGGCTTCTCCTGAGCAAGCAGAGTTTCAACAGCGTTTGTACACAGGCAGCACCATCTCAGGCCACGGCGCTCCATTTGGGGGTTGTTCTGTCAGGTAAAAAAACACAGATCCAAGTCAGGAAAGGTCATCGGGCCCACGGTGGCCGCAGTGAGGCATGTTCGTACAGTTTACGCAGCTAATTCACAAAAATATAACTCCTTCCCCCTTCCCCCCACACCCCCTCTCCCCTCCAACCCACCTACCCACCAAACCTCACCCGCTCCCCCTCCCTTTTTCGAAAAAAAAGAACGGTATCAAGCATGGAAAAAAGTTAGTGCCGAATGCTCGCTCGTAGTCGTTCTAAGAACTAAAATTTCTTTATTGAATATGATTATTCAAGTTAAGTTACCATGGTCGATTTATCTCCCGTTTCTACCACAACATGAGTATTTGGTTTTCAAGCGTTTGAACGTGGCTACTGGCACTAAAGGGGTTAACTATATGACTCAAACAGCAAGTACCGCCATGCCTGTTGTGAAGCCCACGAGAGCGTGTTTAGTCGCGGTGTACACCGGGTTGAAACATTGGCCGTACAGAAAACCTGCGACAATAATCAAAACAAAGATGAACGACGAACAACAGTGACTGCAGTACTCTAGACGCAGCGCCGGATCAATAAATTTTCAAGGGGGGTAGGGGGGGGGGGTGCTCATCGTTTTTTTCTCTATTGCCAGCGTCTAGTATATATCAAAACATCACAACCGAAACTGTTCTTCTGACGTTTTTGAAAGTTTCTAACTGGTGTTACGTACGGCACTGAAACACAAGCGTTACAACTCAATTTTCAACACACTTATTTATAGTTTGATGCCAGCCGACGGGGATTGGGGGGGGGGGGGTTGTAGTACCAAAGCATCTCCCCCTGGATCCGGCCCTGAGACGCAGAGATGGAATATTTCTGTGTACTGAGGGGCAGCCGCAATTAGACATTCATTCTTAATTAAGTCCATCAAGACATACTATTATATGAAAGACTGGCTGAAAAAACAGACCTGACATGGACGCCACGTTGACAATGACACCCCCGCGTCCCCCCTTGTCCTTCCTCATGTGTTCGTAGGCCAGAAGACTTCCACGGATGGATCCCACCTAGAAATGCAGTTTCCCCCTTGCACATGCAGCCACCGGGATTGCTTGAAGTACCACACACACACTGCTTGCAGTAGCACACATACACACACTGCTTGCAGTACCACATACACACACTGCTTGAAGTACCACACACACACACACACACACACACTCACACTGCTTGCAGTACCACACACGCGCTGCTTGCAGTACCACACACACGCACTCACACACACACACACACACACACACACACACTGCTTGCAGTATCACACACACGCACACACACACACTGCTTGCAGTACCACACACACGCACACACACACACACTGCTTGCAGTACCACACACACACACACACTGCTTTCAGTACCACACACACACACACACACACACACACACACACGGGAGGGGGTGGAGGGCGCTGCGCTGCGGCTGACCAGGTTGGGATTTTATCGCTCTGCTAATTTTTCATGGTTTTCGTCATTTTAGCCAAGTTTAATCGCCGTCATTTTTATGGCAGTGATTGTGCATGTATCCTGGACTGCGGCGTACATGAAATTTCTAGCGGTGTTAGTGGTGTGCTTGTACTAGAAAGTGTTCACGGCTCCTTCGCCGGTTGCCATGCAGCTTAGGCATGACACACTTCTTCGTCCTCGCTACACGAACTGTGCACGTGCTGTGCCCACGATCAATAACATACCCGAACTTCTGACAGCGGAGACTTCAAAGATAGACGATAGTCGTTTTGGAGGACTAAAGACGAGGGAGGAAAGGTGGGATGCGTCAAAGACCGGTGAGGAAAAGAAAGCTGAGGCCGCCTTTGCCATCGATGATTTTAGCAAATGTGCAGTCGCTGAGAAATAAACACGACGAACTGGTCGCGTGCGCCAAATTCCTGCACGAATACCGTGAAGCCAACTTAATGTGTTTTACTGAAACTTGGCTGGACAACACTGTGAACGATAACTGTCTTCATATTGACAATTTTCATGGCCCCTTTAGACAGGACAGATATTGTGCGGCCACGGGGAACTTAATCGCGTGGTGGCGGGGTCTGCCTGTACGTCTCAGAGCGTTGGTGCACAGATCAAACAGGTCAAACATCAGTTGTGCACGAAAGACATCACTTGAGGTTATCTCCCTTGCCTTACGCCCTTTCTATCTGCCGCGGGAGTTTGGCAGATTGTTTATTACCGTTGTGTCGCAAACTATATAGTGTTGGCCGCTGATGTTATAGCTGACATTGTGCAGCAGCAAGAGATTGACTCCCCCGACGCTCCCAAGTTTATACTGGGAGACTTCAATGGATGCTCTCTCTCCGACTGCCTCCCTCATTATCATCAGTATGTAAACTGTAAGACGAGAAAAGACAAAATTCTCGACAAATGTTTCGGGAATATCGCCCTCGCCTACAAAGCTGTTAGTAAACCTCCACTCAGCACTGCTGATCATTGTGTGGTACATTTGCTGCCCATGTACAAAACCAAGTTGAAATCTGTTCCGCCAGTGGAGAAAATCGTCAAGGAGTGGACTTCAGGCACTGAGGCACAACTTCAGGGGTGCTTTGAGTGCACAGACTGGTCAGTGTTCCTAGACAGCAGTAAGTCGCTAGAGGAGACTGTAGACGTCGTTTCAAGCTACATTCGTTTCTGTGAGGATTCTGTCATTCCAACTAAGACGGTGAAAGTTTTTCCAAACAACAAGCCTTGGGTATCGAAAGAACTGAAAGGGACATTGAAACAAAAGGCAAGATCTTTTGCTAGCGGTGACTTTATTGAGGGCAAAAAGCTACAGTCTCAGCTCCGGTTGAAAATCCGAGACAATAAATGTCAGTTCAAAGAAAAGGTGGAGAGACACTTTGTGACAGGTGATCTACGCAAAGCGTGGCAAGGTCTGAAGGCTATGGCTGGGACTCGGCAGAAACAAAATGCCTCCACCACAGGTCTACACTGTGATGACAGCCTACAACTCTCCAACCAGTTGAACGACCATTTTGCTCGGTTTGAGGTGAACGTCCAGTCAGAAGTGCAGACCATCAAAAATGAACTCCAGGCTCTTTCTGATGACCGCAGAGTTATAGAGATCAGCGAAGAAGAGGTGTTGATGGCCCTCCGCTGCCTTCAGCCACACAAAGCCCCAGGCCCAGACGGAATAAGTGGTAAGGTGCTGCAGTCCTGCAGTGCCCAACTGGCACCAGTCCTCACGCAGATCTTCAACGCATCCCTCACGTCAAACTCAATCCCATCAGTCTGGAAACACTCCCTGATCTGTCCAGTTCCCAAGAAACGAAAACCCTCTTGCCCTAATGACTACAGACCTATTGCCCTGACCTCTATCATCATGAAGTGCCTCGAGAGACTTGTCCTGAGTCGACTACTCAGTCAGACGAGCGACCAGCTCGACCCCCTACAGTTCGCATATCGCCACAACAGGGGTGTGGATGATGCAGTCATCACTCTTCTGCACCTAATCCTCACTCACTTGGAGACACCAAAGTCCTTTGCCAGAGTCCTCTTCGTTGACTTTTCCAGCGCCTTCAATACGATGAGGCCTCACCTTCTGGCTGACAAGCTGCGTCACATGAATGTCAGCCCTTCTCTAATCCTATGGATCTTGAACTTCCTAGTGGAGAGGACGCAGTGTGTTCGCGTAAACAACTTGATGTCCTCCGTCATCACCACGTCCGTGGGCAGCCCCCAAGGATGTGTGATCTCGCCTGTCCTTTAGATCATATTCACAAATGACTGTACCAGTTCCAATGACAGAACTCACTATGTCAAATTTGCAGACGACACTGCAGTTGTAGAACTGTCAAACTCAGATGCTGACTACTTCGCAGAAGTGGGTCAGTTTGTTTCATGGTGTCATAAAAACCATCTACAGTTGAACGTAAGCAAGACTGAGGAGATGGTTGTCGACTTTCGGAAGCCTGGCAATGGGCCAACTTCCGGGAGCCCACTCCCACCTCCTCAGCCCCTGGTGATTGACGGCACTTTTGTCACACGCACAGATGTTTACAAATACTTAGGGACCTTGAGTGATTCACGGCTATCCTTCACTGACAACACAGACCTCATCTTTAAGAAAGCCCAAGGGAGACTGTATATGCTGCGCAAACTCCGCTCCTTTGATGTGAGCCCCAAAATCCTCAGGCAGTTCTACCTCTGCTTTATAGAAAGCCTTCTTACCTTCTCCTTTGTCTCATGGTTCGGCTCCCTGTGCGAGAAGAACTTTAGGAAGCTGAATAAGATAATCAGGCTTAGTGAGAAAATCGTTGGAGGCAGGTTGGAGAGCCTTGACAGGACGAGAATGATACGCAAGGGCCTGAGGCAGGCAGCTGACACTTCCCACTGCCTTTCTAAGCACCTTCAAAAGCTCCCGTCTGGCCGTAGGTTCAAGGCTCCTCTTGTTAAAACCAAACGCTACAAGGGCAGCTTTGTACCCTCGGTCATCCGTCTCCTAAATGAAGAGTGTGTTAACTAGCGTAACTCTCTCCATGTTGACGCAGTCGAGGAACTTGCACAGTGGCATCTTGCAAGTGACAGACTCACTCCTATACCACTAACACTGTACACTGTGGTCATGGTGGTTTTTTTTTTTTTTTTTTTTTTTTTTTTTTTTCACCATTGTTATAATGTGGCTAAAACCGTACGCGCGCGTGTGATCCCAACGAAAGAAAATTTGTCGGCTAGACTGACACAATAAAATTTTTGAATTGAATTGAATTGAACACACTGCTTTCAGTACCACACAAACACACTGCTTGCAGTACCACACACACACACACACAGCTTGCAGTACCACACACACACACACACACATCCTTGCAGTACCACACACACACTGCTTGCAGTCCTGGTGGCTGCATGTACAAGGGGGTTGAAGGGTGGATGGAATGGCGGGTGCGTTGGCGGGTCGGGGGGTGGTCAGGTTGTTCAATGAGTGAGTGAGTGGACCCACCATTGCTTCTTTATTCAGCCTCGAGGGTAAGGTTCTTTGCGGTCAGTCCATGCCGAAGTCATTTGCATTGTAATGTGCAGCCAAACATGATTGATCAATGGGTGAGCGGACCTACCATTCCTTGTTATTCAGCCTCGTTGGTAAATCGTTTGTTTTGCATTCAGTCCATGCGGAAATCATGTGCATTGTAATATGCAACCAAAATGAATGATCAGTCAGTGAGTGAGTGAGTGAGTGAGTGAGTGAGTGAGTGAGTGGGTGGGTGGGTGGGTGGGTGGGTGGGTGGGTGGGTGGGCGGGCGGGCCGGGCGAGCGAGCGAGCGCCCCGGAGCGAGCGAGTGAAACCAGTGAGTGAAACTAGTGAATGGGTGAGTGAACGGAGGGAACGGAGTGAAACGGATGGATGGAACGGATGGATATCAATGAATGAATCAATGAATATGATTATGAGACCCCAAAATTGCTTACACACCTGGTTGATGCCAATCATTTTCTCCCAATTCCTCTCACTTGCAATAGCGGCGTTGTTGACATGCACATCCACGTTTCCAAAGGCCGATACTGCTGCCTCAAAGGCATCTGAAATATAAACACAGTCTATTATTAAACCTTCCACCACACTGGTTGTCTCCTGCGATCCGCTACGCATAGTCCTAGTGTCTCTTTGCGCAGCGGACTGAGGAATGTATCAGTCCCGATACGCAAACAAGGCCCTCGGGGCGCCGTCGGCCGCCGTTCGGTTGGCCCGCGCACGGCCTTGCGCGGGCCAACAGCAGCCGACGTCGGCCCGAGGGCCTACTTTGTGCACTGGGAGTGTCCGTATCGACAGTTCAAAGGAAACAAGACCAAGCTAAGACCAATAATGAAAATAAACTCTGTTAAAGAAAAGAAAGACACCGAGTTATTTTAACACGAGGCGTCAACAAATTCTGATTTCCTGAAATATATGGCCACCAGCTGTTACATTTCAAATTACATTGCATAGAGACAGTGTGTGTGTGGTCGTGACCTAAAACAAAGCGTTGTTATATCGGACAATTGTGATATCTGACTTCGTTAAAAGCGAAGTCGACTTATAAAAAAGCATTTGAAATAATTTTAAAAGCATTTGAAATAATTATGTGTGTCTGTGTGTTATGATGCTGAATACAAGGCCCTTGCGGATGGAAACTTCATGGCGACTTTAAGTCGGCAACCTTACCTGTAAGCTGCTTCGCGTCACTAACGATCACAGATTCTGAAGATCACGTTGTCTCGATATTTCTCCTTCAGTTCTGTTTCTGTCGCCGTTCCCTCTGCTTCTAGGACATCACAGAACAGGACCTGTGTATAATAACATTAATCTAATGAAATATTTAAAAATTAGAATTTCCTTTTAGCCCGTTCATTTCCCAGAAATATTGAACACCAACCAACTGGAAGAGGTATAGAGCCTCATGAGCCCTCGCAGTTGCGGGGTCTCATGAGGATCTATGCCTCTTGCTAAGACCACTTTGAATCCATTTTCCTGAGACATCTAGGCTTTATTGGTCTTGAATTAACGAAGATTGCAGAAACACTGTGTGCGTAAGCTGGCACTGAACGGGTTAATCTTTCGACTTGCTGCTACTGACGATACAGATCGGCAGAAAAAAAAACCGCGTAGTTACGCGTCTTTTCTGCCGGGCAGTATCGTCAGTAGCAGCGAAGGCGGTAATCTGATGGAAAGGAAATGGACGACATGTCGTGATGGTGGGGGAGCGTCATAAAATTCGTATTATCTTTGTTATTTAATTTGTTTATTATTATTTAATTTTTAATTTTATTAATTTATTAATTTGTACGTTATTAATTTGTTACTTTATTTATTTGTTACTTTATTAATTTTATTATTTTATTAATTCATCAATTCATTGAGAGAACATCGTCAGTCCTCGTCTTCTTTCCTCGCCTATTGGCCCAAATCTCGTTGGAAATGTGTCTCACGCAGCTAGACGTCTTTGCGGAGGTGGAATAATTATGAGCTTAAGCTTCGGATTTCTTCGACCAAATAACATCCTCTTCAACCATTCTCCGATAAGCCACAAACACCCCGTTATCTAACCACTCAGTGACAATACATCTAACTACAGCAGCATGTGACAACGGTAAATCTATGTTGACCTAAACACAGTTTGTGTCCCTTGTATTCCTGAAGGTCGTTGTGTGTCTCTCAGTCTTGTGTTATTTTAGCCCCGAAGCCCTACGACAGGAGACGAATTGACCATGATAATTCAAGGGTAGTGCAAGATTCGCTTGGCGCCTTCAGGCGCCAAGCGAATCTTGCACTTCCCTTGAATTGGCATGGTCAGCTCAGCTCTACGCAATGCTTGCAAAACACCCGGCTCGGCGACGAAAAATTAATGTGCTCCAGACGACTGAACATATTTATCAGTCGAAATTAACTTATAAAGTTTGCGGCAGATTGTATCGCCTGCGTGTTTGTTTTCCGTCAGGAATGAGGGAATGGTAATGCTGATAATCGCTACACATTCTCAGACGCATAGTAACTGTTTGCATCTCTCGAAAAATGCATCTAGCCATGCAGTCACTCACTCGCGTGGGCAGCTTTATACACGTGACAAACGTATAATCTGAAAAGCCGACTCATACTAAGGGGCTCGTCTAAAACAAAAGTGCCGACAAGATTGTTAAACACTCCCCCCCCCCCCCCCTCCCCTCTCTCCCATTATCTCCCATCGAAGACCCTACCCAATGCGCAAAAGGCCGTCGGGCCTATCTCGGCTGCCATTGGCTCGCGCACGGACGCCGGCCCGATGGCCTTTGCGCTCTGGCATTGCACCAGAGCGCAGGTCACTGGGCTAACGTCAAATCAATAACTGGCAAACCCGCATGACACAAAACAGAGATCATACGACAGTGGGATAAATACCGTAAACTACGGATGGTCTTGATTTACGAGCCTTGACTTGTTTTTGACACACAAGTTCTGGTTCCGAGGCTCCGCCTCGGAGCCAGAACTTGTGTGTCAAAAACAAGTCTGGGCTCGTAAACCAGCACCATTCATGGTATAACAATTACCTAGTAAGCAAAGGCCATCGGGCCCAAGACGGTCGCGGGCCCACTGCGGCCGTCGTTTGCCCGGATACATTTTGCACTGGGTTATATGTCGCAAACATGCGCGACTGTATATCCGTCTTGTTCGTGTGTTTTTTTAAATTATTATTATTATTATTTTATTTTACTCGGGTTTTTTGGCATCCTGTCTCGGAAGACAATGGAGTATATGCGCTTGCTGGGTCAGTCCCTGGAGTGACCTCTCCAGGGCGCAAGCCTGGGCGAAGTGTATGGAGATCCTGGGATGCCCAGTCGTCAAGATCCCCCTCTCGGCCTCGCTGATGTAGTCCAAAGGAATGCAGAGCAGCACGTTTGGCAGCAGTTTGGCTGCAGGAGCTACCAGAACAGTGCGTGAATACAGGCAGCTGTCTGCTCTTCGGGGCTCCACTCTTGATTTGAAGGGTTTACTCCCCCACATTTGGCCGTTGGATCCAACCTGATCTCCTCCGTCCTCTAGCCGTTGGCTGTCAGAAACAGCTCATCCGCCTAGTGGTGCAATGTGAACACCACCCCCTCACGTGGTTTAGCCCACCAGCTGAGGTGGTTTGCCGGGGTGTGGCGCTTGGAGCCAGCACGTGAGAGATTAAGGAGATGGATGAGGACCAGTGATGCCCGTCCGTCCTATGTAGGACGCAGCTGCTGAACAGCAAATGTACTACCTATATCCAGAGCCCCCTACACCCCAATTTTATTTTACTAATATTATTGTTATTACTTTTCCTTTGGGCCGGTTGCCTTACAAATAAAGTTCATGAATCATTGACACAAATTATCTTTGTTACCTTTGCTCCTTTGGCCAGCAGGGCCTCCATCAGTGCCCGGCCGATTCCTCTGGATCCGCCCGTCAGAAACACGCTCTTTCCCTGAAGTTCCATAGTTTTCAGCACCTAGGACTAGACTGTGAACAGAAGCGCTATGTCAGTCGTCACAATCAGCTACAGTTAGTTAGTTATTTGGGTTTAATGCCGAGCAGGCAACTAAGGCCATCTCACGGCGGACAATCAGCTACAGCTAGAACAGTATTATGAAGGTGCTATAGCACACTTTAGGCGCAGTCAGAGTCGAATGCAGCTAGAAATATCAAAATTACCAAAAGTCACTAACTGCACAGGAGTTATACTGACGAGCAAAAAAAAAAAAAAAAAAGCGACATTTTAGGAATCATCGGGAACACGAAATACTGACGAGCAAAAGAAATGCGACATATTTGGAATGATTCCAAAAGTGTCGCATTTCGTTTGTGCGTCAGTGTAGATATGTACGGCTGTAGAGATGTCAGCTGTAACGATCGCTATCACACTGACTGAATCACCTAGGCCTACTGCAGTGATGTAACATGCTTTATGACAACGTGGCAATTGTTATCAAGTTCGCGGATAGTCATTAGAAACACTATGCGTGCTTTGTGATACTTTGTTTAGTTGTAACACACCTCGTGCACGCTCGGGGCGCTTTGTGACAGCTCAGTGTTACAAAGCTCGTGGAGACGCCGATCACGCACTGTGTAGCTAATAGTCACAAAGCGCCCGGCCGAGCCTGTTTTGTGAGGAAGCAGAAAATCCCCCCAAAGAACACGCTTTTAATAAACAGCTACAACACTTGTGTTGTACTTGTCTTTTCTGAGCGTATTTCTTTCTCTGTTGGGATTTTCTTTGATTGCACGCACGCCTTTTGTTCTGGACTTGTCCTGCGAGCTAGGTAACAATTGTTACATTGTGGCACACCTTGTGACACAACTGCGAGATCTACATTGATCAATATGTTATAGAGGCCTTCTTGTGTGTTATTAAACGTCCCAGTGTGACGTCAGATTACACGAGAAAGAAACAGCGCAACTGAGCTAGCAAGTCTGACTTACCACAGGCAGCGGGACGAGAAACGCGCCTGAACGAAGCAAAGCAGTCATCTCTTACATTTACTGTCACAGAAGACTTTGTCGAGAAAGCTATTGCCGGAGTTTTCACGAGCACTGTGACACATTGTCACAAATCATATGGAAAGCCCGAGTTGAAATACGTCTCCACGCCTTAGGCTTTGAAACAATTGTCACTGTCACACAGCTTGTCGTAAAAGTTTCACTCGCTGACAAGGAACATAAGCTCATTATTTTAATAATAATAAAATAATAATACCGTTATTATATAGGCGCTTTTTCTCAATTTTGGGGAAATCGACTCGAAGCGCCGCGCCTGAAACCCAACACACACACTCACGAAACAGACACGGATTTACGCCATTTAAGACAAACACAGTAAAAGACAAACGAAGGGCCAGTCAGCTACTGAAGTTACAGAGATTTTTGATCGCTTGTATTTGAAATTTGTAAAGTGGCCTGAGACCGGTACCAAAGTGTGGGGGGTGGGGGGGGGGTGGAAGAACCGGAGTACCCGGAGAAAGAACCCCCGACGGTCCGCCCGAATTAACGGTAACACTTACCAGAGGAGAAAAGTCCAACGCCGGAACCCGGTATCGAACCACGCACCTTTGGCATTGGTGGCAGGCGCCTTAACCACTGCGCCACGGACCGCCCCAAGGTCAAGCAATTTTATGCGTCCCGCCGTGACAACCATGACTGGCGCAGTACAGTACGCAGCTGTAACTATGCCACGTTTAACACACACGCTGACACGCACAACACACACGGCGCACTGGAGGAGTTTACCCATTTAACCCACCGGCTACATTTCCCAGCTTTTACATGTCACCTAACGACTGCGCGCCAGTTGCAGCTTATGGCCGGATCGACCATGATCATTCAAGGCGGTGCCAGATTAGCTTGGCGCCTTCAGGCGCCAAGCTAATCTGGCACTACCCTGCCTGCTGCAGTGCGTCAGGGCGGCAAAATGTCTCAGTACCCACATACCTTCTTCCGGCTTCGAGCTCGCTTCGACGTATGTGTCATAGGTGACTGACGGCCTCAGCAGTGCGTGTCGATACGCGCACTCACGCAGCCAGCCGCTTGGAGACTGAGAACTGGCTGACACTTGACAGTGCGCGGGCCAGGGGTCTGTCTCGCATATCAACACGCTCTGAGCTCGTGAGACTTCTAGTCTGCGTAAGGTAGAAAATTCAGAACTCCCTATTCCCCATTCCGTTAAGGGTGGATCTTTTTTTTTTTTTTTTTTTTTTTTTTTTTGGGGGGGGGGGGTCGATGGGTCTTACCTCCTCCACCCCCTCGCCCTGCCTCCCCCCCCCCCCTTCCGGTAGCGAACCTAATATAATTATTTTATTTATTTTGAAAATAATGTAACGTACATTTTCGTAGGATAGTCTGGACTCGCCCGCCCTCCACTGACGGGGAGCGTGACACCCCCCATCCCCCCTCGCTCCGTTTGAGAATCAGGCATTATCCACTCCACTATCACCCCCCTCCTCCCTCCCCCGTCGCGAACCTAATTTATTTTATTTTCAGTCTTAATAATGTAACGTACATTTTCATAGGATAGTCTGGACTCCCCCTCCGTCAACAGGGAACGTGACACACACACCCCTCCCCCTCGCTCCGTTGAGAATCAGGCATCATCCCCTCCACCACCACCCCCCCCCCCCCACTCCCTCATGTGCACGAATATGCTTGGCAGCGAATTTGCCCTGGGCGAAAAACGAGGAGGCACAGATCCTCATTAACCCCTGTCGCTATTGCCAGGGACATGAGGTTTTGTGCCTTTTGCAGCTGAACATGGTTGATTGACGGGCGAAAACAGCACGTGGCTTGTACGTGTTACGCCTAACACAAGACTGAAGGTGATCTAGCACGAGTGAAGGACTGAATCATGTCACGGTGTCCTGCATGCGAATGACAGTAGTAGTGCAGAAACTATTAATAATAAGCGCATTAAATAGGCGCTTTATCCCAATTGAAAATCGGCTCAAAGCGCCGCCGCGAACTGAACCCAACAAGCACGCTCACGTGAATCACGCGCATTCACTCACACACTGTACATATAAACACAGAACATTCACGTGGTGATAAGGGCAAGCTCAAGCGAGCTACTGTAGTTTTTTGGAAATTCAAAATCGTTTGTATTTGAAATTTGATTAAATGGGCTGAAACAGATACCAAAGTGGAGGGGGAGGAAGAGCCGGAGTACCCGGAGAAAGAACCCCCGACGGTCCGCCCGAATTAACGGTGACACTTACTAGAGGAGAAAAATCCGACGCCGGAACCCGTAATCGAACCTAGCACCTTTAGCATTGGTGGCAGGCGCCTTAACCACTGCGCCACGGACCGCCCCAAATTCATGCGGAACCATAAGTTACGCATGGGCGGAACTGAAGGGGGTGGGGTGTTGGAGGGGGAGACCCTGCCCCCCCCCCACCCCCACCCCCCCCCCCCAGGCCCAAAACGCTTAAACATGCTGTATCATTTTAACCCATTCAGCCCTGACGCACAACAGCAGGAGATGGATCGACTATGATAATTCATGGGTAGTGCCAGATTAGCTTGGCGCCTGTCGGCGCAAGATAATCTGGCACTACCCTTGAATTATCATGGTTGATCCATCTCCTGCAACAGGTGCATAGTCGTTAGATCATAGTGACGCCTCCAAATTTTGTGAAATTTCGTGCGTCGGGCTTAATAAGTTAATTCAATTAAGTCGGCTCTTTCGTTTCGAAAATACGGAACAATGAAACGTTTGGGTTTCGTATGTTTTATTAATAAAACATTCACAGCATAGCTAAAGCAAAACATATAGTACCAACAATACATGTACATGAAGATGCAATTATTTGCCTTGAGACGCAGGTATTTAGTGTCGACAGTGTCGACGGGGTGGTACGTGGCGCAGTGGTTAAGGCGCCTGCCACCAATGCCAAAGGTGCGAGGTTCGATACCGGGTTCCGGCGTCGGACTTTTCTCCTCTGGTAAGTGTCACCGTTAATTCGGGCAGACCGTCGGGGGTTCTTTCTCCGGTTACTCCGGTTCTTCCACCCCCCACCCACGCCCCTACCCCCCACACTTTGGTACCGGTCTCAGACCACTTTACATATTTCAAATACAAATGATCAAAAATCTATGTAACTTCAGTAGCTGATCTGGCCCTTCGTCTGTCTTGTCACAGTACTGTGTTTGTCTTAAATGGCGTAAATCCGTGTCTGTTACGTGAGTGTGTGTGTTGGGTTTCAGTTCGCGGCGCTTTGAGTCGATTTCCCCAAAATTGAGAAAAAGCGCCTATATAATAACGGTATTATTATTATATTATTTCTCCGAATTTAAGATATTATTCCTGTCTTGATAAACAGGCCGCGTGCATGCGCTTTAGAAAATCGCATTTCGCTAAATAAATTATAGAAAATAAAAATCAATGAATTAATCAAGGAATCAATCAATAAATCGATCGATCGATCAATGAATCATTCAATCGATCAATCAAAATCACACAAAAATGTAAAGCTCAGTCTTGGTCTTAACTCATTCAGCCCGGACACACCACAGCAAGACATTGATTGAGCATGATAGTTCAAGGGTGGTGCCAGAATAGCTTGGCGTCCATAGGCGCCAAGCTATTCTGGCACCACCCTTGAACTATCATGCTCGATCTGTCTCTAAAATTGTAATACAGTCCTTCAGAGGACAACTTCAAAATTTGGGGATTTCGGTCCTCGGGTGCAATGTGTTAATATTATGTCTGTCTAGATTTGAAATACACAATCTGGTGACGGGTGAAACCCTTGAACTATTTTACACTGTTGACTGGGATAGGGGATAACAAAGCTAGACCGCAAAAGATAGGGCTATCTGAACCGGCACGCGCTGAACACGCTTCTGGTCGCTCGCAAAAATGCTGTCAGGAAAGGTATGAACGCAGATGCACGACTTCATGATCGCATATGCATAGGTATACATATAAGACTTTGCTCTTCATGCACAAGACCAGTTTTACAGGGGCAAAAAAAAAAGCACTATGCTAAGAACACAAGTCATATTTTGTTGGCCAGATACTAATATCGACAAGTATTTTATGAATTAAAAGCAAACTGATGAAACGGAACAAGTTAATTCTAGTAATTTCCATGCAGATACACATCCATGCTTTTTTTTACGGCCTACATACATAATTTTGTGACCTAGGATACTTTGGTATTTTCACAGTTCGAAATTATTTATAAGTAGTGCAGATTCTTCGGTTATGATCAAGCACCACGCCCGTTTTTGCAAGATGGGCACCTTGGATAAGGACCAGCATGACATTTTTGTATGTGTATGAGCAAAGTTTTAACGCAATTAAGATGCCCGCAGTGTAAATACCTGTTTTTTTTTCTATGCCTATTAGCACGGAGACATTGCTTAGTCTTCAAAACCAACCTGAAAACGTATCTTTTTAATTTGGCATATCAGTGTTAATTTTCCTTTGCTTCCCATCATTTGATTTTCGGATTATGTTTCTGTAAACAGAATGTGTTCGTTGTGTGAAAGACTGGTTAGTATGCCTGAACTGTTTTTTTTATTTATTTTTATTTTATTATTTTTTTTATTTGTAGTTTATTGTGTGTTTATAATTATTTGTAAAGTAAAGCGTTCCGAGCCTGCGTAAGTGGGGAAGGACGCTATAGAAAAGCACTGTATTATTATTATAACTGTGGAAAAGTATTGACACTGAACGACAAATAACTGAAATATTTTCGAAATGGACAGTTATAGTAAGCAGTAGATCTGAACCCAAAAATTCTGTGTTTTGGGTTTTTTTCCCCCCCAGTTATTTGGGTTTAGTAACTGGCAAGAAAACATGTGAGGGAGGACTTCGATCAGAGTCGCCCCAATGATCTGATCTCATAAAAGAGGGCAAAACTATAATTGGAAATGAATATTTTTTAAAATAAAAATGGTTGTTTTGTCAAATGAAAGTACATCTTCATCAACTGCTGCTGAGAGTACAAGTAGTTGTTCAAACCATGATTATTTTAAAGAAGTGCAAAATTTGCTGCCAAAGTTGCTTACGAAGCTTCCAGCTTATAACTCATTCAGCCAGACGCACGTATTTCCCAAATTTTTGAGGCGTCATCTAACGACTATGCACCTGTTGCAGGAGATGGATCGACTATGATAATTCAAGGGTAGTGCCAGATTAGTGTGTAGTGTGTCAGGGCTGATTGGGTTAATAACGATTTATTCACATGTCGCCCTGTCGTGCAAAATATACAAAACAATGAAACGTTTGGATTTCGAGAACTTTATTTTTTTGTAATCAGAGCATAGCAGAAAAATACAATATACAGTACTACAAATACAAGTACACGAAGAAGAAAGTATTAATTATTTGCCTTGAGACGCAGGTATTTAGTGCCGACAGTTCTCCGAATTGACGTTTTGTTTCCTGACTTGATAGACAGGCCGCAAGCCTGCGCTTGAGCCAATCGCAGTTCGCGCTATAATTAGGAAAGCACATGGTTCCTGTCTGGCAGGATTACTCAGGTAAACGCAGGACGTCTGACTCTGTTGTACCCCAGTAACAAGACCTATTCGGACCCGACCCACGACGACAGGAGTGGGCCTGCGCACAGCCGTGCGCGGGCACACTGCGGCCGTCGTAGGCCCGAGGATTTTTGCCTACTGGGTAGTGTACAAAGCAATAATATGGAACTGAATTATCTGTGTTGGGTTACTTTGAAGGTGACATCGTGGTACTGTAGTCGAATGAAGATAAAGAAGATTGGGGGGGGGGGGGGGGCAGAGGAGGGGTTTGGCCTGGCGGGAGAGGAGGGATTTGGAGGAGGGGTTGTAGTGGTGGGGGAGAGCGAGGAGAGGGGGAGGGGTTACAGTGGAGGTTACCATCACGGATTTATGACGATTTTTTTTTCTCTCCAAATTTAGCATTCACGTTTCACGATGGAAAGAGACGATGAAGAGAGATGGTACCACTTTCATTACCTCTTTTTTTCATTGGCAAAGAAAAGATTTGGGGGGAGGGTGCCGGGGGGGGGGGGATGCGGGGACTGGGGGGAGGGGTGGGGCTGGAAGGGGCCGGGTGGGGGCTGGGAGGGGGATGGCTGGGAGGGGCCGGGGGCGGACTGGGTCAGTGGTGCTGCTTGGCGGACATGCTTTCATTAAGCAAATGGGAACAAGCAGAACGCGAGTGTTTCAGCAAGTAAATGCGCAGGATGTTCTGAGGTTTTGGACCTTACGATGCCACGTCGATATGGTTCTAACGTCCAGAATCACAGACCACCGGCTGCTGGGGACTGACTCTTGAAAAACAATGTCTCTTTAGAGTCCTGACTGTAGTCCCATGACTGACAGACAGCTTTAGACACAGACAGCAATAGCAGCTTTGGTGCTGCATAACACAATTACACCGGTCACACTCGGTATCACACTGGTCGTCGCCCTTGACCCGCTACGTACGTAGCGGGTCGAGGGCGGCGACCAGTGTGATACCAAGTGTGAGTCCAGTACATGGAAGAGAACACTCTGAACGGAAGACAACTTCAGACACAGACGGGAAAAAAAAAAAAACAGCTTTGGTGCTGCATCACAAAAACACACTGGTCACACTCGGTATCACACTGGTCGCCCCCCTCGATCCGCTAAGTATGTAGCGGGTCGTGGGGACCAGTGTGATACCAAGTGTGAGTCTATTACATGGAAGAGATCACTTTGAACGAAAGACAACTTTAGATAGTAAAAGCAGCTTTGGTGCTGCATTTAACAAAATCACACTGGTGATTCCCCATCGACCTAGTGGGGGGTGGGGTGGGGAGGAGGGGGGGGGGGCTTGGTGATACGTCAGTCCATTACACGGGGAGCTCAGTCTGTTTGGCGTTACGGGCAAGGGACATTATCCGCGAAGTCACAGTTGTTGATTGCCGGGTTATAGCGCAGTCCGCTAGCGCAGGGAATCTCATACGCGGTACCATACAGGCATACGATGAACTTGGTGCAGTCGGCGTGGGGATAGTACGTGGTGCTCGGGTCACACTCGTCGCCATGCTGAAGGTTCTCTTCTTGCGCCTGTGGAGGACAATCAGAGTGGTTAGTTAGTTAGTTAGTTAGTTAGTTATTAGGGTTTAACCCCTTCCCTGTCGCTGTACGTACACTGTGCCTACATTTTCGTTTCTGAAATAACGACCAAAAGCCAACCCCGCCCAAGAAACGTGGATACAGATTGGTCTCAGCAAGAGGCATAGATCCTCATGACCCCACGCAGTCGCGGGGGCTCATGAGGATCTATGCCTCTTACAGTTGGATCGTGGTCACTTTTTTCTCGACAGTGAAACGGTTCACCCCGAGAAGGCGGCTACCCCAGTAGCAAAACGTGTTCGGCCCATGACGGCCGCAGTGGCCCCGCGCACGGGCCCACCGTGGCCGTCGTGGGCCCGAGAAAATTTGCTTACTGGTAATGCCATCTCACGGCCGTAAGGATAAATGTCTGGCCAAGCAACACTAGGAGAAGACCTTAAACATGATGAAAAAATATCTTTAGACTATTCTTGCCTGAACAGTCGCACGTCATTCATAATAATCTACAGACTTTTTGACGGTCATAAAACAGTGAGACTTATGCAGTCTACAGAGACTCAAATCTTGTTAATCAAATTGGCTTCCTTCAGAAGGCTGAAGATTTTGTCGGGGGAAACGTCTCGGACCATCAGAACAGGGGGTTTTGACTGGACACAAATGAAATCCAAACCGAAAACTGTCTGCCAAGCGTGAAGAATGCAAAGAGGGAATCGACAAAACAGAGAATGATCACTTTCTCATTATATTTTTTTGTTTGTTTGTGGTTTGTATTCACATCAACAGATGTTAAGTAAACTGTTTTGTGCCTGACAAGCGTGTCAAGTTTAAAGCGACCTAAGGATTCACATACTGACGAGCAAAAGAGATGCGACATTTTTGGAATCAACGGAAACACGAAAGTGTTTCCGTTGATTCCAAAAATGTCGCATCTCTTTTGCTCGTCAGTATAGTTCGCAATATTCATTCATGAATGTTCTTAGTGTGTTTTACTATAATGCTGGACAAAAATTATGAAGTCTGCATGTTGTAAAATAAAAGACTCCAACCACACAAAAAGTCAAGACAGACTTGTAAAAAGCGAGATTGCTATTGCAATACAATGAAAATGTCGCTTTTTTAAATAACAAAAGTGGACTCATTGACTGACTTCATGAAAGGGAAACCACGTCGGTGCCTGCTGAGAGCCGTCGTGTACACAGGTGATAGAAGCCTGATCCCACACGGTGCCCGGTGCACACTCCCTCAACCTGGCCACGCCGTTGTCGCACTGGTAGTAGCGGCCAGGGTTGTTCTCGTCGGCGATGTATGTGTCCTGACCCTCGGGACATATTTCTGTAAACACGAATGTCCAATGAGGCGTAGTATACAACGTACGTGTACTTGTTAACTCATTGGAGACGCGCCGCATACGGATACGCAGCTATTCGCCGCGTATCCGTATGCGGCACGTCTCCAATGAGTTAATATGGAGACTTAGAACGACCAGTCAGCTTCGTTTCGTTTCGGTCCTACGATACGAAACCGGATTGGCGAACGGCTGATGCGGCTTAGATGGCTAACGAAAGACGGTTCTTTGGTGCACGGAAGGTAACTCTTCACAGGCAAGCACTCTGCTTGTAGCGGTATCGCTTCTTCGGGTATCGCTATCGATCTCGGCCCACTGACGAAAAAAAAAAAAAAAAAAAAAATTAAACGAATAAGTCGTGAGTGCCTTAGCACACACAATACAAGTACATTATCAACCATGCCAAATAAATAAAATTTGTGAGATGTTGGATGCGCACACAGCGACTGTAAATGTGAATCGACGCAGCCGGGTGGAGGCGATAACCGCCATCTTGAAGGTTTCGCAGCGAGAGCCGATGAAAGTGGAGTTCACAAAACTGACATAAACACATATGTTGGTGGGACTTTAGTGATACTTGTTGACAGAGACCATTTCTAAAATAATCCTCTCCCTTAACTCTTTCACGATATTGTGTCACATCAGGAGTTTTTAGCAATAATCAACCTGCGAGAGTCGTTTCTTGAGAACTGGCGATTTGACGACAATTTTCTGATGCGTTCGTAAGGCTGTACACAAAGTCTGGTAACGTCACTAACGAAACAGGCTAACGAAACGCGTTTCGTTTGTCTTCTACCAGTGGTTTCGTTGCAGAAACTGCCGCAACATTGATCAGCACTGTATGTGCCGATCTGCCTGCACTACAATGAAACCGATATACATATAAAAACTAGGAGCACGTAAATAAGAAAGAGCAACAAAAGGAGTAAACAAAACAAGTTAACCCTTTTAGCGCCAACACCCTACAGCAGGAGGTGGAATGACCATGATAATTCAAGGGTAGTGCCAGATTAGCTTGGCGACTGAAGGCGCCAAGCTAATCTGGCACTACCCTTGAATTATCATGGTCAATCCACCTCTTGCAAGTGCTGCATAGTCGTTCCGTAGCACTTCCAAATTCGGGAAATGCGCCCATGGCGCTAAAATGGTTAATAAACAATAAATAAGGTATCATGCACAACGCCATGAACCCATTGGCTGTAGGTAGCGATTTTTGTCGCGACGATTCCTGCAGGAATCATAATGACAAAAACCGCTACCGACAGACAGAGGGTTAACACAACAAATCAAAACCACAACAGCAACAAAAGCCTGCTAGTCTGTGATTTCAAACCTTACGACTTTTGCTCGTGACATTAAATCGCAGACCAGCACACACATACATGCATACTCACTGGAGGTCACAATGCAGGCAACCCCAGCATCTTCCCCGTGACTGCAGTCGTGAACACCGAAGCCAGGAAAGAGACACTCAGACAGGTGACTTTCATTCCCAGAGCACTGAACGTTATCCATCAGTATAGGGCCATCTCCCATCCCGAAATAAGCTGCTTGGTACGCCACACTATCGCCGCTAGAAGTAACAAATGTAACGAAGTCAGTCACTGAGTAAGTCGGAAGAAAGTAGGGCCGGCGAGACATAGATAAGTAAACCGGTAAGTGATTTAACATATGTTGTCAGGCAGTAAGACCAGTATATTTTTAAACAACCTATGTTTTGAAGATATATATCACGGGTGTCTTGAATAATTCACTCGATGTTATGCTATTGGGGTTAAAATAATATACGTAAAGACCACTTAAACACTGGCATACTGGTTTTACATAATGTGATTAATGTTGAGGCTGTAATTAATTTTATCTGGTTTTTATGGTCATGGCTAATCAGAAATAATATATGTTTTGCTGATAAGCAAACAAAATGCGTGGGACTAGCCATTTCTTGCGTTTCTTGCATTATACACGTCAGGCTACATTGCAATGAAAAATATGTACAACCCAGCCACACACACACACACACACACACACACACACAAGAAATCAATCCTACGCAAATCCCAGCTGTCGGCAGACCACTGCAGCATCGGTGTCATCCCACAAGTCATCACAGACAGTGCCCCACACGCCATTATGATAGACTTCAACTCGTCCTGAGGAATTCAAAATGCTTCCCACGAGTCGAACTGCGAGATTCTCTACACAAAGGCAGCAGAAGAAAAAGGTTTTAAATTACAGATGGAGCAAATTAATCTGCAGAACTATAATTATATACTTTAAACGGGGAGTTTACGTTATGAAACTAGGCTGGACAAAACAGAACGTCACAGGGTTGGGTTACACGCAAACACGTGAGAGATAATAATAAGGACAATCCCAGAACCCCTATGGCATTTTCTGGGAAAAAAAAATAAATGTTTAGGGCTTAACGTCTTTTGTCCACCACGAGGGTGATTTCAAAGACGGGGACAACGAAAAAGGGTCTGAGCAAATTTTGTCCCAAGCTGGATTCGAACCCGGGACCTTTTGGTCTGGAGGCAAACGCTTTTACCACCGAGCCACCCAGCTCCCCGCATTTTCTGGGAGACTATGCCTAAGACAAAGCAATTTTAATCATCAACACCCGCAATTCACACAAAATCCTACCTCAACCTAACACGACATGTGTATTTTGAGAGATTTTACGGGCTAATTCCCTAGGAAAGCTATTTACTCACAGCATTTGTCGGAAACCAGCTAGCCAACAGTCAGCAGACTGTTTCAAACCAGCTGGAAAATCAATAAATTATGAACGCCTATGTCCCTGTGCAGTATTGCCCAACACCACTGTTGACACTTAAGTACAAAAATTATTGCCACTTCCCTTGGTCCACGGTGTGGCCTAGTGGTTTGGCTGCCAGGCTAAGCAAAGACAGAGAGAGAATTGCAGGCAAAACCTAGGTTGTATCTCTGGCACTTGTTCCACAGTTCGAATCACTTCTGAGCCTCTCCACACCTTCATATTGACTCTTCCGGAGGAGTGAATTTCCTGTCTGTGATGTGACAAACAACATAATGGCAAGACCACACCACTCGCTCTCATGGGGAAAGTGAATTGCGTGCACAACCTAGGTTATACCCTCCTTTGTGAGAGCAAGTGGAAACAGACCACACAGCGGACTTTTGATATTTTCCCCAGGTTAACCCCTTCTCTATCACAGTTAATATAACAGAAAGATATTTTTATAATTATTAATACATTTTATTTTTTTATTATTGTATAAAATGAATCAGGACGAAATTCTTTTTCTGAGTGATATATGTGCTGTAGAGAACAAGGAATTGGAATCATGAAGGAATGGCTTCTCACTGTTGTAGTTTCTGAAAATCAAAAGCTTATCTCGGAAAACAGTATACAGGAGAAGAAATGAATCACTCTTGCTGAGGACATGATAAAACTACACAAAATATGAAAATTACATTGATTCACTATTGACTCATGAATTAGGGCAATCTTGTGTCTGTACACGAAAGCAATTAGTCACTTATTGCCTGTTGAAACTAAAAGTTATCTCATGACCTTGAAAAATAACCCAGTTGTTTCAAGTACAATCAGTAAATTAGCATGTGTTATGTTTTACAAGTTTGGAATGTACCTAGCCACTGCTGTAGCATTACTGATTACAGGGAGTCATGTTGATTTTTCAATAATAAATTTTAAAACAGAGGAAATGGAGGACAATAAAATGACCATACAACCAAGCCCCAGCTCAACTCAAGTTCAAACAATAACTAAAACCAAAAGTCCAGGAAGAGTTAAAGCTGGGAAAAAAATTAGTTGAGTATGACAGACAAAAAAAGGTTACGACGACGGGTGATAACTGATCACCCCCTCCGCCACCACCACTATTAGCATTACCAACAGTGCCCCAACAACAAAGTGAGTATCACACAAAAGCCTAAAACAAAAATGAAATACCGAAATACTATATTGGTGGATTTGTTGTAGGATTTGGCTACATAGGTAACAAGTTATGGAAAAAAATACAAGCCACAAACTCACAGTGTCCAAAAAACAAGAAACACAAAAAGCCAAGCAAGAAACTCCCACATTAGCAGCAGCACCAAAAGCTTCTGATTCATTTTACATGCAGTGAATAGATTTATTATTTTAATTTTTGTGGCATAAGACAATGAGTGACACAAAAAAAAACTAATGAACCTTGTTTATCACTCTGTCATTCTGAGTGGACTTACAGTCACTTACACTATGCTAGGACACAGTCTTATCAAAATGCGACCTGCTAACTTCAGCAAACTAGATTTTGAGGTCAGTGCTCAGCTAGTTGCAATTATCACAGCATCAATTGTGACAAAAGACTTTCTTGTTAAGCAAGGAATTATTCCAGAAAATGTATAAATCTATTTAAATAAAAATATGGCAACATTAGCTGTTATCGTTGGGGTGCTGTGGTTAATGCACGTGCTTTCAGTGGATCAAATTTTCTCTTTTTAAAAGTGAGTAAGGAAGAGAGTGCAGAAGAAATGAGATGTCACAACAAAGCAGCAGAGAAACTGGCTCAAGCAGAATAGGATTATGAGAAAACAAAGAATAGAAAGACATGCTTTTATCAATGAAAAACTTAGACTGGAAGGTCACACACAGCATTCATTTTCAAATGTTGATGATGTTATTAAAGAATACGACATTGTTACTGGTGAAGACGTGAGCATACCATAACTGAAACTTAGTGATTACTATCAGCCTAGTCAGCAAGAAAAAAATGGAGAAGTAATGTTCGTTTTAGTAGGAATGACATTTGCTTATTTCACAGGAGTTTTTCTTGCTCAAAAAAAAAAAATGAAGCTAAATTATCAAAAACATATTACTCCCCAATTGGCTACTGAAAAGGAAAAACAGCAATAGAAAAATTGTCTGCTGCTGCAGACAGTGATGTTACGCTCGATCAAGTAAAGAGTGGCTGCAAAGGCAAGCTGTTTGGCAGATATATTTACCCGCTCCAAGAAAAATAATAAGACAACACTTTGAAAACACCACCCCTAATGACACACACCAAATGGATCTCTTATTTTTTTACATGATACTATAAGAAAAAAGCGATACAAGTATGCACTGACTGTTGTCAACATTGCTTCGAAATATAAGGATGCCGAACCCCTAACTGACAAAAACGCTAGTACTGTGGTGGCAGCATTATCGAAGATTTATAGTCAGGGTCCTCTGAAATATCCTAGGCTTGTGCAAGTTGATGATGGAAGTGAATTCAAAGGTGCAGTTAATCAATTGTTTGCAAAACATGGGGTCCTGGTGTGCACAGATCTCAGGCAATTGTTGAAAACTCAAACAAACAATTATCTGAGAGACTTTTCAGTTATCAGTATTCAAAGGAACTCATGCATGACACACGTAACACTGAGTGAGTTAAGAGATTATCTTTGGTGGTAAAAGCAATGAATAACGAGGGTCACCTCAAACATGTTGATGCTATGAAACTAAAAACAATACCAGCAACAACAGCCCCAGCTTTGGAGCTAAAAACACACCTGGCACCTGAAATAAGTTTGTTTATGAAACAAGTAAGATATCTATATGAATCCAGTGAGGCAGAGAATAATACCAAACATAGGGTGAATGATCCAATATGGTCTACTTCTGTTCACAATGTAAAAGAAATTGTTCCTGGTAACCCATCGATTTATTACTTGTACGAACCTGCCACTCAGTGGGCATTTGTCAGAGAAGAATTACAGATTGTTCCAACAGATACTGTTACTCTTTTTTAACTAATTCATCAATCAGTTCATCAATCAGTTCATCATAAATGTCTTCAGATAACTTAAGCTTGTAGTGGCCAGGTGCAAACACCTTTTCCTTACTATGAAACACTTTTTTTGTGTCACCAACAACAGGTGACTTCTTATGTGTAGTGATCATTTCAATATTATGTTTGTTCGACCTCAGTGTCTTGTTTGGATAATCAGGCATTAGTTCTCCATCTAAAACTTGCTTATAGTGTTCATGACAGATATCTTTATTTTTCATCACTGTTTTTTAATACCTTTTGCTTTAGACTGACTGCCTTTCTGGTGCAGTATGGAATACATTTTTGACCTAAGTCTAACGTACTCAAGTATTGGCACTCCATTCAGTTCATCTTTAAACTTTCCAGGTACTTTCTTTTTGTGTGTGTGTGCTGTAAAGCGGGTATTCTTTTTTTAAGGATAATCAGAAGTGTCATAGTACTCTAGCTCTGTTTTCATGTCTTCATAAAAGTCTTCAGTAGGCACGTCTATGATCATAGAGTCTGTGTCAGTGTATAACAGCCGACAGTCAGGATAATTCAGTTTAAAATAATCATAGTAGAATTCAAGCATTAACAGCTTTGACAGTTTAAGTATTGTCATACCAATAAATACTGGCTTGTTGAGATCAACAAACTTTTTGTTTGAGTGTCACTGGATACAGTGACTGATGAAACTCTTTATACCCTCTGGATTGTGGCTTACCTGTAAGTTTAATTGGTTCAGGCACTGATACGCACTTTATACCATCCGGGTATTATAACTTTTGTACTTTAGCTAACTGGTTTCAAAGTGAATTAAAAATTAAAGCAACTTTAAATCCAGCTAACTTAATTGTTACATTAGAATTTCCAAGACCTATGCCTACAATTTCAAATAAAATTGCATCTTTACTTGGTTTAATAGGAAATTTTGTAACTAGCAAGGATGAGGATTGGGCAGGAGCATTGGGTGGTGTTAATACTGGGGGATGAACAGTGTCATTGAAGTCAAATAAGATAAAATAACTGAAAATATCCTGTTAATTTGTCAGTACCAGTGACGGATCCAGGAGGGGGGGTGGGCGGCTCCCCCCCCTCCACCCCGCCCCCCCCTCCCCCCCCCCCCCCCCCCCCCCCGTCAGCTCTGACCCAATTTTTTTTTTAAATGTTTTTTTTCTAGCATTTGTGTTTTACTATCCGATGGTTCTTTTTTTGTACAGTGTAGTTCACAATTATTTCACGGGATCGGCGGGTGGGCCTAGTGTGTTTATGGACCTATAGTCAAATATCAGACAGCGTCAACTCTCCCCACATCTACGTTCCAGTGCCCCCATTGCCCTCGCAGGTGTGGCTCCAGGATTGGCTTGGTCAGCCACAACCGCACCCACAAATAGAAGTCATGCACAATGACGACATCATCGGTTTTTGATGGTCTACCCATTAGTCAAATATCCTCACTTTTGGCACTTCTGACCTGCATGTGTCATAGTACTTCACCTAGACATAGAAGTGCCATGTGCCCCTTTACTCACAGGGCTCATAAATCAGAGCCTCTTGCTGTGTGATACAATCCGCATTGCTTCCTCAGACTGAGGCAGCCATCTGGCAATAAACGGCTGACTGCTGGTCAACCCCAGTGGTGGGAAAGTGTCTGATCTTTGTTGATCTGGGGTCCCTCAATGCCTTAGCAAGCCATAGAGTTTCATGTGCCCGGCCCTTTAGTTACAGGAGCTCATGAGAAGCACTACTTCTTTCTGTGTGATACCATTTTCATTACATCCTCATATGTGGCAGTCATCTAGGTTTAAGTCTGCGACTGTGAACATGCCAACTGTGATCAGAAAGCGAGAAATCAACTGCGCTGTTAGTGTCTCCCCCAGAGGTGAGCAGCAGACTAGCCCGGGTGTCACAGGTGATTGCTAATCCTCTCATTGGGTCTCCAGTCTCACTCAGATTGCGTAGCTTTGTCTTTTGAGGTAGTGTCCGGGTAGATACGTAGTCATTGATGCGTGTCAGTGGAGGGGAGGTGTGAAATGTCTTGATTTTGATCACTAACTAACCCTTTAAGTAATCGTCAGCCAGTGTAAGAGAAATACATCATAGGCGATCATGACTTTCTGTGATCTGATTCTGTGTTCCTCATGTGGAGGAGATTTGTGGGTGTATAGAGCAGTATCACAGTTTTCACAGGTGGCTGTGTTGTTCCTCAGATGGAAGAGTAATTGGTAGTGTAGTGTTGTCAAACACAAGATGATTGCTCCTGAAGAAACTCCAGGTAGAACATTCTTTTCAATAAGAAAATTAACACCATTATAAGAATCAGAAGTTGTGTTTTGTTAGGGAGGTGGGGTGGAGGTGGGGAGGAGGACAAGCGCATGTAGATATGATAAGCCCTTCATTTTATAAAGTGCCAAAAGCAGTGCTGTGTCCAGAGACAAAAGAAGAAAGTTTTAACAAATAAAAATCGTCACCTCTGATAACTCTAGGTATGTCTGAGAAAACCCCAAGAAAAGAAAAAAAAAAGAAACATGCATAGAGAGAACAGTTACCACATGATAGTACACTTGTAAGAAAATCAGAAAAAAGAAAAGCGCAAAGAATGATTAATTTCAACACAACTTGTTTGTAATTGTTCTTTTTAGGCGTGTTTCTTTCTTTGTTATGATTTTATGCTCGCCTGATAGTCACTGTTTGGGTCTGGATTTCTTTGTATGACACAGTGTGGAAAAAGGGGAGGGAGGGGGGGGGGCTGTTGTGGCCCCCAGTCGAGACACCTCTGGATCCGTCCCTGAGTACACAGAGTACTAAATGTTCATTTAAACGAATTAAACAACACTGAAAGTGTGCACAATGGAAAGCCTTCAATTTGTTAAGATGCTTGATGGGACGGCTGCTGGAAGTGTCCTTATTGTGAAAGCGTTGTTGTTAGATGTCCTAATTTGCAGTTTAAAAAATTAGGTGCCAGTTTCTTTGAATCACTGTGTTTATCTGTAACTAATCATTATGGTGAACCAGTTCTGATGCACGATTTTTGTGTTGTTTGAGAAGTTAAATTAAAAATATTATTTTTGTTAAATAAAAATGAGTACCTGTCTGAAACCAAGAATTACACCATTTGTGTGTCCAGTAATAGAGTCGAAAGATTTCGGTGATGTATTTGGTTTTAATAAAGTAGTAGAAGTGGGAGAAGTGTATGGCCTTTAACTTGAATCCACTGAATTGTACAGACGGAAAGTAATTGATGACATGAAAGACGACATAGAAAAAAGGTAAACTAAACTTAACCCTTTCATTACTGTTGCCCGCTATAGCGGGGATGGGAAACACCTCCTCTGCTTATGGCCTCCCGGTATAGCGGGGCCGCAGCTTCTACTCCCAAGCGTATGGCTGCCCCTAAAGCGGTTTGCGCACTAGCTGCATTTAAAATCCGCGCTACCTGCTGAGAGTGGCTACCGGATTAGTGCGACCTTGGCAGCGCTAGAATGGTACCGTGAGGCATGCAGTGTTTATGTTATAGCCGGCTCAGGGCCTGGGAAACAGGATGCAGAGTTTATATAAAAAATTCCTTCCAGAACTTTGGTTGTGCTTGCAAAAATGGCGAAGAGGAGAAAGTACCGTGACAATGACGAATTTAGTGATGATTGGGATAGATACGATTTTGGAGACTGGATTTAGTTCAGTTGACAGAGGAGGAAAGGGCCGATATTGTGCGACAAGACACTAATGACAACAACGATAATGGTCGCAATGCCGACGACGAAAGTGGGGATGAACGTGAGGATTACTATGTGCCACTGTGGTTACGAAATCCACAATTTGAGTGGACAGTAGGACCAGCCCTACATGTTGCACCTGAGTGGGTGACATTCACCTGAAGGCCAGGTCCAACACGTGTAATTGACACATCTGTCAGTGCCTCCGGGTACTTTGGCCTCTTCTACTCTGAGAGTGTGTTCGAAACGATCACAACGTACACAAATACGAATGCAGCAAAGAGCTGGTTCCTGCTCTGCCGCCAACCAACAATGAGACTCACCTTGACCGAGTTTACCACTTACCTGTCAAAGGGGAGGGCCGTGACAATCTATGTTACAAGCGACACACCTGCTACAGGGACGCAAACACATAAGTTAGCTATGCGAACAAGCCATTCAAGAGGCGCAAATCTATTATTATGTGCCGGAAATGTGACGTGTACCTTTGTTGTATTGACAACAACTGTGTTTTTTTTGTTGTTGTTGTTGTACCACACACAGATACAACTGTAAATACCGGGTGACTGTGTGTGACAGTGTATGACAGTGTATAATAGTGTAGTAATTTCATCTTCAGCCTCCCAGTAACTGTACATAGTGTATGTGTAAGCATGGACAATCAAGGTGTATATAATAGTGGATCTTTTATAGTTACTTTTTTTTGTATTTTTGACAACTGCATGTTCATTGAGGACACTGCTATGTGACAGCAATAAACAGAAATGACACAGTCACAAGTTTGAATTATGAGTTTCCAACACATCATTATCATGGTAAGAGCATGCAAACACTTTTGGACCCATTTTCATACATGTTTGCTTGCTTCATAGGTATGTGTTGTTAATGTACTGTCACTTTGTCACATATTTGCACCTGTGTGTCACCAAATCAACCACACAACACTTACACATGACGTCAATGTGTAGCCCTTCCAAAGCCCGTCACAGCAATATAGGGTTATGGGTATCTGCGGTGGATGGATACTCCGACATCAGCCTTTCCCGTATACTACTATATTTTATATGTCTCTAGTCTAAAGAGAGCTTTATCATAGCTAGAGAAGCAACAATAGTTTTTTAAAATCACAATGAGACCTTTGGATGATGTTATAGAAGCAGAAATTGCACAGGGAATCAAACTTAAATGGGATAACTCCGTAACGGAGTCAGCAAAAGTATTTATTGTAATTAAGAAAGGAGCAGATGTACAAGTATTGAGTAGTAACACAGCTGTTAACGTAGTAGTCGATCAAACATCTTGTTTCATTAAACTGCATAAAACTGTCTCACGGATCTTGTTTCATTTTATTACCCTAGCAAATTGTATACCCCAGAGGAGTTTCAAAATGTAATTGTTGATTAAGTTTATTTTGAAATACAAAAATTATTTATCATAAAAAATGGTGAACTTGTATCTGCAAATAGAAGATGAAAGATTACAGGCTGAAAGTGCTGATTCATTTCATTTAATATATATTACAGAAGCGTTGAAGTATTTGGAAGATAAAGGGCAAAATACTCCAGGTGTAAAATACTGTACTTTCAATTTTGTACAAAACACAACTATGGCTGTCTGTGCTGTTTCCACCGGTTGCTATGTCAGTGGTGTTGTTGCTTGCTGTTGTGCAGCAATGGGGAGTGTTGGGATGTGGTCTCATTGGGTCATTGACTCTCGTGGAAGAGGTTTCAGTGCTGTTGCTTCACAGGTGCCTGTAATTATGGCTTTGTGATCTGACCTGAAGCAGCCCTTAATGAAAAATTTCATAAGAAGTTGCAAAAGCATGAAGCATTGAGTACACTTGCTGGAGCAAAATTGAGTAGTATGAAACTTATTATTAGTAAAGCTTTAGAGGACAATAAAATCAATGATGATGAGTTTAAGAGAGTGCAGGATGATTTGGACAATTACAAACAGCATAAGTATGAAACTAACAATAAGATGCGTAGTCAACCCGTGAATGTTAAAGAACTGAAAACAGCTTTTTTTTAGAAGGAGGAAAAATGATAGGAGTAAAAGAGACCATGGAAAAAGTAAAAGGTCTTCTAAACAAATAAAGATAAGTTTTTCTTTATTTCAATACACACCAAACTATATAACACCATCAGCTCCACAACAAAAATATTATTAAGAAAACTAATTTGTTGTTCATGAAACTTGACAAATTTGTCCAAGTAACCTGATGACTTGAGACAAGAACTTATAAAAAAAAAAAAAAACTTAAGACAACTTATTTTAATTCAGAGGTAACTTTGAAGTTAATTGCAAGTATCAAGTGCTTGTAATTTACTTATTTTTCTAGCGCGTGGCGGTATTGATTTTTCTTGCAGCTTTAAATAATCTCTCATAAACACTTTTTGTTTGAGTTTAGAGAGTTTTGTGAGAGTGATGATGCTGATGTTCAAATAGCCATGATTTAGACATGGGCTTGGTGAAATTAGGTGGGTGTCTTTGAAATCTCATTATCTCTCAAAATACTCTCATGGTGTAACTTGAGGCAGAGTTTTTGAGAGTTGGGGGTATGATGGTCAAAATATCCCTGATTTAGACATGGACTTGATAAAATTAGAGGGCTGTCTGAGAACTGTTTTTTCTTCTCAAAATTCACTTGTGGAGTGACTTGAGACAGGTTTTGTGAGAGTTATTGGTGTTGATGGTTAAAATAGCCATGATTTAGAAATGGGATTGGTGAAAATTAAGGGGTGTCTGAGAACTATCCATTCTTCTCTCTCTCACCTGCCATGGCTTTGCCAATGGCGGCTGTCTTCTTACCGAAGCATTACGCCTTTTATAATTGGCCTAGCTCTATTCGCATCTTCTTCCCTCGTCGCCCTGTCTCTAGACAACAGAAGGTCACTTATCACCTTATCAAGAGAGTGGGTGCTAAGCAGCCTGGATTTATCACACGTTTCAATGACAACGTACTCATCAGGTAAAACGTTCGTCCTCAAATACGACTTCGAACAATCACGTTTCTCAGTACAAACACGCACTAACCTTCATTCGGCGAAGTGACAATTGGAGAGCCGGTGGTGGGTTGTGTAGTAGTGCTACCTGTCGACATGGCAGGCAATAGAGAGGTTACATTTACACCTGACGACTGACTCCCAACAACGCACGATAACGAAGTCAGTGATGGCGAATAGCCAGTTTCTTCCATGATCATAGACATCAATCCAAACATCTCCAAAAGGCATAGATCCTCGTGAGATCTTTGGGATCATAAGGATCCGTGCATCGGGGGAAGAGGTCACAGTGTTGGCCATATGCATACATGCTTTTGGTACAAGCTGTTTATCCACAGTGGTTTCGCTCTAGTTGTTGCACATGAAAGCACACTATCGTAGCCAAAAACAGTATAATTATTAGTACCATGATGATGATGATATTATTATTATTATTATTATTATTTTATTATATTATTATCATCAGTAGTGTACAGTAGGCAGCGGGAAGCTACTTATCACCTGTTATGAAGACAGAGGGTGATAAAGAGACTGGACTATCACACCTTTCAATGACAACGTACTCTTTAGGCAAAATGTTCTTTCTCTAATATGGCTTTGGCCAATCATGTTTCTCAATACAAACTCTCACTAACCTTCGATCCACGAAGTGACAATTGGAGGGCTGGTGGTGCGTTGTACAGTCGAGTTACCTGTGGACATGACAGGCGATAGAGAGGTTACGTTTACACCGGACAACTGACTCCCAACAACTCACGAGAACAAAGACAGTGAAGGCGGATAGCTAGCATCAATCCAAAAATCTCCAAGAGGCATAAATCCTCGTGAGACCCTCATGATCATAAGGACCCATGGATCCTAAGGACCCATGCATCGAGGAGATGTCTGCAGTGTTGTAAGCGGTTTGGTACACGGACCTTTGTAGGCCAGAGGGAGATCAAAAACTCAAAAGAACCCATGCCTCGAGGATATATATATATATATATATATATATATATATATATATATATATATATATATATATATATATATATATATATATATATATATATATATATATATATATATATATATATATATATATATATATATATTGGTAGCAAGTCTTTGCTACACGGACCCTGGTAGGCCTGAGGGAGGTCAAAGGAATCATGGTACCCCGAAGGCCGAAGGTTACTTTGACCTCACGAAGGCCTACAAGGGTCCGTCCGTGCAGCAAGCCCCTGGTACCAATAACGTATTTGTTTTCATTCCTCAACTATTTTCGTAAAATAAATGAAGAAATCTTCCGACATGGATCACGCCATACATGAATGACGTTAAAAGAATATACATTTATACACAATATACTTATGACGTAATCTAATATCTTTCATGACGTTGTCGTCTCCAGTAGCGTGTCTGTTGTTTCGAACAACACTAAGTAACTTCATACTTTAGAATGTCTTCTTGAGCTTTTATAGAACAAAAATGGCATCCAAAGACGCGTCAGAAAGAGAGCTACAAAAAGTCCGCCATTAGTCGATACAAGGGTTTTTGTAGCGAGGTCACACGGTACGGTATGCCTAAAGGGATTGGTCGTGTGACGCAGGGATGAAAACAAATATAAATATGGGTCACTCTTCAAAGCCAGAGCCCGAAATAGCTTAGGCGGTTAAGCGTCGGAGCAAGAGAGCGAAGAGATTCGCCGGGTCGTGGGTTCGTGTCCCCGTCCCGGCTTCCGTATCTGGACTCGCAATCCAGGGAAAAAGGACGGGCTTGTTCCATAGCATGTCCGTTTAAAGGTCCTGGTAAATCAAAGTGACACAGTTGCAGTGCGCCTGAATTGATCAGTGTTCAGGTCGTAATCCTCAGGCAATAGATTTCCCTGCCCCCCCCCCCCCCCCCCCCCCCCCCCCCGGCAAGGCCGTCCATTATCACTTCATTGCCGTGGACGTTGAACCTCGAACTAACCAACCACCCAATCAAAGCTGTGTACCACAGAGGTTCATACTCTTAAATGAGTGGGTTTTTTTTTTTTTTGGTAAACCTTTCCTATCGATCGGATGTGTTTGCTGATATCGATCCGTAGGAGATTGAAAAGACTATAAACTGAAATAAAATTCACTTCAAAATACGTCTTTGATGTGTTTTTACGCCTAAAATGCAAAACGTTACTCAAAATGGCGGATGGAAATGTGACATACCTCTAGACCCTTTCTCTTTTCATGTACCAAATCTGATTGAGTTTAAATAAAAAGTCGAAACCCGCTGTTTTCTGCTGTTTGTGAACTGAAGTGAGTGTGTGATATATTTTCTCCACAAATTAATTCCGATACCTTGCGTTTTTGGGCCAGTGAGAAAAATAGCCGTCCGACGTAACGCGTGTTTCCGCCACAAATGTAAACCATCAGGCACCGCTTCTTTCCACTACAGGGATGAAGACTAAACTATTTTTATCCTGAGACTCTGGGAGATGTGTTAGAAACGTGTATGTCGTGGTTAAATTGTGAATTAAACAAATAAATACTTTTATTTTTGAGTTTTTTAAATGGTAATCAACGATCGCTTCTTGTTTTCGCTGTTACGTTGGACTACATCATTTTCGCGTTTTACGATAGAAAACCTACACAATGTTGCATATGAATAGCTTTCGATTGTCAGCGGAAGGCGGTAGTGCACTCTGTCAGTTTGAAAGAGGTTCGGAAAGAAAGCGCGAAGCTCGCATGACTTTGTTTTCCTTCATACTTCCAAATGTTACGTTGGACGGTCGCATCTTTACCACCTCACAAAAACAAGATGGGATAAACCATAACCCACAAAGTCCCTTCTATATGAGAGCTGTCCTCGCTGTCAGTGGTCTCTACCTTTTGTCTTTGACCTGATTCTGATGTTGAATTATCTCCTATTGAAAAAGTCTCGCAGATCTGCCAATGCGTCAGTGAGTTCTATAAGGGGTGCAGGACATACGCTTCATTGATTTGTCAAACGTCATTTGTCATGGCGTAAACTTGTTTTTACTTAATTTTATATTTTACGTGATATGACCCCATCCGGGTCTGCCCTGGGGGACTTCGGTGGGGTTAGCTTCTTTTTAGTTCCCAGGGTCACCCTGGTCAGCCCCACAGGGTGGGTTTTCTCCTCTATTCTGGGGCATGTGTTTCTGTCTACCCTTGGTCCATTCACCTGTTTTTGCCTTTTTAAAACTCTCCCTACTGTCTGCGCTGCCTGCAGCTCTTGATATTGGATGTGTGTTGCTAAATGGTCTTAGCTTCATTTAGGCCCCATGTCGTAGGTTTATTTAACGTATTGGACCGGCTGGCGACATACATTCAATGTTCTGTTTAATTTTTGTCACAACCAGTGCAGGCACGTCCTGAGAAACTCTTGTTGCTGTCGGGACGTTAAGCAATGCACAATCAATCAATCAATCATTTTACGTGATATGTGTTTCACTTTCGCTTTATAGGCTTAAGAAAATAGTGACACAACTAGAACTTCACGGTACAATTTCAGTCTTGCTATAATTTGTGTGAAAGCAGGTTGACTTTACCTAGATACATGATATACTAAGTACACGGGTCACCTGCATGCTCTTCTGAAAGCGCGTCGATGTGTGTGTGCGTGTTAGTGCGTGCGTGCGCGCGCGCTCCAAACACCTCCGAGGCATAGATCCCCATGTGCCTGGAGGGCGCATGAGGATCTATTCCTCCTGGAGATGCGCACAATGTTTGAGAGAGAGAGAGAGACAGACAGACAGACAGACAGACAGAGACAGAGAGAGAAGACAGAGACAGAGAATGACGTCATATTTAGAATATTATGTCAGTGTCTGCGTGGTGACGGAGTTGCCTCTTTTACGTCACCGCCACTGTCTGACTTTCTCTAGAGGTAAAGGTTCTTTAGTGTTTTAATTCTTTTCTGAAAAGAATTATTCTTTTTACTAAAGACATTGAAAGGATACAAAGCTGGCTAACGAAACTCACCCAATATCTTTCTCCAAACTAGCTATATGCAAAAGTTCAAGTAAATATGACAAAGATTACGGACACTAATCTGGGTCAACCGACTTCCTATAAAAGGTTGTTTATGTCTTCAATGAGACATTCAATTACAACATGCTCGGAGGCTCTCTTAGCCACCGACTTAAAAAAGTATTTCGCCAAGTTTCAAGCTTGCGTGCACAGAAATATCGGAGATTCTCTTGTTTACATACATACGCACACACATACATACGTACATACATACATACGCACATACGGTGCTTCGCGCCAAATGTACGTTCAGCAGCGAGGTACTAGACATCATGTAAATTTTATCTTGTTACTTCAATTGTTAGAGGTTTAGCCTGCCAACATTTACGGAATGCGCCTAGATTTTAGTGGAAGATTGTAGATAGATCTAGAGTGTTATTTTTAATGAATATTAATTAGTTTTGGTTACGTTTTCTTTTCTGATTGGTTGAGTTGTGTAATTTGCGGGATTGTTCTGGAAATGTGCAATAGTATAAAAGAGGGTGTTATGAAATAATTATGTGCGTGCATTGTATAAGACACACAGTGTATCAAAAGTGCGGATTCATATTTAAGAGACAGTGTGTCAAAGTGTTGATGCACTTGTGTGAGACAGCGTATCAAAGTGTGGATGCATTATGCTGCGATTTCAACGTCAGAATATAACACTGTTGGATCTGTTACTCCAGTGTGGTCTACAACCTTGTGCCACGCCTGACGAGTTGCAGCTGAGTGCGGTTTTTCTACAAGAACCCTACGTGAGTGTATCGGTTGTGATTGCATCATACTATGACTACGAATGCCACATAACAGTGGTCAATGTCACACTTTTAGTTCACACTTATATATATATAATATCATCACTAATCATATTAATCATCACCATATGTGTCAACTTATTGCCGTCTACACTGACAAGTGTAACTGATCTACATATAAAAGATATGACCTCTTTATCGAAAAGGAGTAAACACAAAAGTTATTATTCCAAAAGTGTAATGGGCCTCTGTCGGTCTGAATCGACCATAGATAATGTATCCTAGTTGTTCTGATCTAATTGCCTGCTCAGCTGGATTTGAAGCAGCATCTTTTGTGACTCTAGAGGCCAATGCGGGAGTGGCAGTCCCCTGCTGCAAAGGTCACACTGCACGTGGTCGCTGGTCTGATGGAGTTGTTGCACTCCTTTCTGCGTGCCCGCTTCTCTGCTGCTGCTTTCGACATCTTCTCTTCCCCTGATTTGAGGTGTTGGTGGAGGATACTTCTCCACTTTGCACGGTCATCCGTAAGACGTTCCCTGGACCCAGTGTCAATGTCCAGTGCTCTCATGTCCCTTTTGCTGACATCTATAAATCGTAGCTTGGGGCGACCAGTGTTTTTTCTCCCAGCTGCCAGTTCTCGTAGAGAATGTCCATTAGGATGCGCCCATCTTCCACGCGGTGAACGTGGCCGAGCCATCGCAGTCTGCGTTGTCTGAGTAGGGTGTACATGCTGGAAAGGCCAGCGCGTGACAGGACTTCGGTGTTGATAGAGTGCTATCTTGCCAAGATAAGCAAATGATATGGCGGATGCTTCTCAGGTGGAAGGTGTTGAGTCTTCTCTCCTGTCTAGCATATATGGTCCATGTCTCACTGCAGGCGTTGTACACAGCCATCTTTGTTTTCACGGTCAGCTTTGGATTTGTCCACACTCGAGTTGTGAGGCGTGCAAGAGTTAAAGCAGCCTTCCAGATCCTCTTGTCAATCTCCATGTCCAGAGAGAGGTTATCGGTGAGGGTGGACCCAAGATACGCGAACTGGTGGACGAAGTCGAGCTTGTAGTTGTCAATGGTGATGAATGGCGGTGTCTCTGTGTCCTGTCCAGGGAAGTTCGTCTTCTTTAGACTGATAGTCAGTCCTAAGTCCTTTTAAGCCTGGGAGAATTGGTCCATCAGTGACTAAAGTTTCTGCTGGGTATGCGTCGAGACTGCCACATCGTCAGCGAACAGCGTGTCCCTGATGAGGGCTTCACGTATCCTTATCTTGGCTTTGATGCAGGCAAGGTTGAATAGCCTGCCATCTGATCTGATTCGCAGGTAGATTTCTTCTGTTGCATTACCAAGGGTATGCTTGAGCAGGCCAGAAAAAAAGAGGATCCCAAAGAGAGTAGAGGACAGGACGCAGCCTTGTTTGACACCGCTGCATACGTCAAAGGGTTCGGATGTGCTGCCGTTGAACTGCACTACCCCCTTCATGTTGGTGTGGAAGGATCCTATCATACTCTACAATTTGAGTGGGCATCCAATCTTTGAGAGGATCTTGAACTGACCAGGTCGACGGCTTTGGTAAGGTCAATAAAAGCGACATACAGAGGCATGTGTTGTTCCCTGCACTTCTTCTGTAGTTGACGGAGGGAGAAGACCATGTCTACCGTTGACCGCTCAGTTCGGAAGCCACACAGCGACTTGGTATAGACACATTCTGCCAGCTTTTGGAAACGGATCAAGATGACCCGGGCAAAGACTTTGCCGACAATGCTGAGAAGGGAGATGCCTCTGTAGTTGTTACAGTCGCTTCTCTCGCCCTTGTTCTTGTATAGGGTGATGATCTTGGAATCCCTCATGTCTTGTGGTACCTCGCCTTCCTGCCAGCACTGGAGTAGGACCTCATGCAGGGGAAAGAAGGAGGGTGGTCTTGCGGTTCTTGATAAAATCCGGGGAGATGCCATCGCTGCCTGGGGCTTTGCCTGAAGCCAAGCTGTCAGTGGCTTTGCTGAGCTCCTCTATTGTTGGCACTGCATCTAGCTCATCTATTACAGGCGTCAAGATCGTCCATGGCGTCAAGAGCTGATGGGGTCGCGACGTTCTGTCTGGAGTAGAGGTGCAGAATAGTGTTCCATCCATTTCTCCAGCTGCTGGCCTTTGTCCGTAATAAATTCCCCGGTGGAGGATTTGAGGGGGGGGGGGGGGGGTGCGTTTTGTTTTGGGTTGATCCTAATGCCTTCTTAATGCCGTCGTACATTACTCTGATGTTACCTGTAACCGCTGCAATCTGGATGTTCTCACTGAGCTTCGTCCAGTACTCGTTGGCGCAACGCCTGGCAGTGTGTTTGACCTTGCTCCTGGCAGCCCTGAGAACATGCAGGTTCTTTTTGCTGGGCGGCCGTTTGTACTCAGCAAGGGCAGTTCGCTTGGCTACGATGATGCGGGACATCTAGGTCGACTTGGCCTCCTAACCGTCTTGTGACTTTGAGGTTCTCTTCCCAAAGGTGGCCAAGGCTGTGCGGTGCATGGTGTCCTGCAGGGTTTCCCACTTCTGTGGCAGAGTCATAGTCTCCCTGTGAGGTTTCAAGTTCCTTCTGGAAGGCCTCTGCAAACAGCTCCACGAGGTCAGGCTGGAACAATTTTGCTGACATCGATGCGAGGTTTTCTTAGCTGCTTGGTGCGATGGAACTTCTTCGGTTGCAGCCTGATCTTGCAACACACCAAAGAATGGTCTGTGTCGCAGTCCGTGCTATAGTAGGAGCGTGTGTGGAGAACGTTCTTTAAGTTGGCGCGCCTGACCAAAATCAGATCCAGTTGGTGCCAGTGCTTGGAGCGCGGGTGTCTCTAGGAGACCTTGTGCTGAGTCTTGGTTATGAAGTAGGAGTTGGTGATGCACAGGCCGTGGTAGGTGCACATCTCAAGCAGTCGCTGCCCATTCTCGTTCATCTTGCCCACACTAAACTGGCCGAGACAAGAAGGCCAGGAGTCGTGGTCTGCACCAACTCTGGCATGGAAGTCGCCAAAGATAACAATCTGTTCCTTGCTTGGGACGATCCTGATGATAGTTGCGATGTTCTCGTAGAACTCATCTTTGGCGTCTGGCGTGGCGAGCAGTGTCGGTGCGTACGCGCTGACAAGGGTAAAGGGGCCCTCGGTGGTGTTGAGGCGAAGAGTGAGGAGTCGCTCTGAGCCTTTGCTGTCTTGTTCAACTATACTCAGCATATAGTTTCTCGCTGCAAAGCGTACTCCGTACTCCCTCCGCTCGTCAGAACTCTTCCCCTGCCAATAGAACGTATAGTCCTTCTCCTTTAGTGTGCCAGCATCCTCTAGCCGAGTTTCCCTAAAGGGCGGCTATGTCTACACTGAGTCTCTTGAGCCCGTCGTTGACGACAGCGGTTTGCCTGACATCGCTGATGTCGTCCAGGTTTTCAAAAAGTCCAGTCAACATTGTCTGGACATTTCAACTTCCCAGTTTTAGAGTTGGCCTCTTTCTGTCCAGTTTTAGAGTTGGGCTCCTTTTTTCTCTACTGTTGTTGATTGGTGCGAGATTGTGATCTGCTGTTCGGATGGTTCCTAATCTCCATGCACTCAATGAAGAAAGCAGAATGTTTCTGGACAGCACCTTACTGGCTGGGGGCTGCCCAGCTTGACCCGGGCGGTAGCTGTCCAGTGAGATCCGAGAAACTCTCGCACCGTCGGGAGCAACTATTGGCGCCGCGCTATATGTTAATTAAGCGATGGCTTTTAACCGGCATATGCTGCTCCCCGTGTTGTGTCTACGCCAAAGGCGAATCTGGAGTGTCCTCGCCAGGTTGTAGTTGTGGGTGAACGCTGTTCGGATGCAAGCCTGGGCGGTGTGATATGGAGGACAGGCTGTTGCCCATGCAGATGGTCCCCTTTCTCCACAACGCTGATGGATCCAAAGTAACGGCAGAGCCATTACAGTTAGGCACCGGCGCCGTCGCAGGTGCTGCCATAAAGAAGTTGAATGCACGACGGACTGCTTTAGGGGCTTCGACTCCGGATTTTTCCACGAGGTTTACTCCTGAAGCCTTTTCTATGTGAGGATATGACCACAAGGCAGCGGAGGTGTTGATACATAGTTTTTCTTCTCCTGGATGGGCTGCCATCCAAGGCTTACGAGCCCCATCTGCCCGAGACTGTGGTGAAGCGGGGACGCCTAACTCCCCGAACAAGTCCAAAGGACTTGCCCACTGCCAACCAAAAATTCAATCCAAACATAACGTATAAACAACGCAATTAAGCCACTGGCTGTCGGCAGCGGTTTTTGTCGCGATGATTTGTGCAGGAATCATCGCGACAAAAAACGCCTATCGACAGCCAATGAGCTAACACAACAAACCATTCGCCTGTGACGTTAAAATCGCAGACAAGTACACAAATACATGTATACTTACCGGAGGCCACATTGCAGGCAACTCCAGCATCTTCCCGCGTGACTGCAGTCGTGAACACCAAAGCCAGGAAAGAGACACTCAGACAGGTGAGTTTCAATCCCAGAGCACTGAACGTTATCCATCAGTATAGGACCATCTCCCATCCCGAAATAAGCTGCTTGGTACGCCGCACTATCGCCGCTATAAGTAACAAATATAACGAAATCAGTCAAGTATGACAGAAGTAAGTAGGGATATGCATAGGTAAGAAAACCGGTAAGTGATTTAACATTACGTTGTCAGTGTGGCCTATATATTTTGTAAACAGCCCATGTTTCGAAGTTATATATGTATAGACTATTTAACAGGTAAGTTGATTAATGCACTCAATGCACTCAATGCCGTGTTATTGGGGTAAACATGATATGCGTAAAGGCCATTTCAACACTGGTGAATTGTGTTACGTAAAGTGATTAATGCTGGAGTTGTAAATAACTGCATCCGCTTTTTAATGTTTATAGCTGACCACAGAAAATATGACTTGTCTCATCAGTGAACAAATTGATTGCGAAATTGTTTTTTTTTGTTTTTTTTGCATTATACACATCTCAGACTACATTGCAACGAACACTACATGTACAAGAGGATAAAAACAATTTATCTTACTCAAATCCCAGCTGTCGGCAGACCACTGCAGCATCGACGTCATCCCACAAATCATCACAGACAGTGCCCCACTCGCCATTACGATAGATCTCAACTCGTCCTGAGGAACTCGAACTGCTTCCCACGAGTCGAACTGGGAGATTCTCTACACAAAGGCAGCAGAAGAAAAAATGTTTTAAATCACAGACGGAGCAGATTGATATGCAGAACTTTACACCGATTTCCAAGCTTTATTCGCCATTTTCCCTTTCACCATTTCTCAAAGCAACGAGAGGTTAATTATCTTCAGCTGTCAAGGCAACGGGTGATCAGGAGCCTGAATGAATCACACGTTTCAAAAACAACGTACTCTTTAGGCAAAAAGATTTTCCCCAAAACATGACTTCGGCCAATTCCGTTTCTCAGTACAAACACGCACTAACCTTCATTCGGCGAGGTGACATTTGGAGGGCTGGTGGTGCTTTGTATAGTAGTGCCATCTGTGGACATGACAGGCGATAGAGAGGTTACGTTTACACCGGACGACTGACTCCCAACAACGCACGAGAACGAAATCAGTGATCTAAACATGTCCAACAGGCATAGATCCTCATGGGAGATATATATATATATATATATATATATATATATATATATATATATATATATATATATATATATATATATATAATATATATATATATATATATATATATATATATATATATATATATATATATATATATATATATATATATATATATATATATATATATATATATATATATATATATATATATATATAGACTAATTTTCTCATTGGCCTAGCTCTATTTGCTTGTTTTCCCTCGTCGCCCTTCCTCTAGACAACAGAAGGCCACTTATCGCATGTTATCAAGAGAGCGGGTGCTAAGCAGCTTGGATTTATCACACGTTTCAATGACAACGTACTTATCAGGCAAAACGTTCTTCCTCAAATATGACTTCGACCAGTCACGTTTCTCAGTACAAACACGCACTAACCTTCATTCGTCGAGGGCACTATTGAGGAGCTGGTGGTGGGTTGTGTAGTAGAGCTACCTGTGGACATGACAGGCAATAGAGAGGTTACGTTTACGCCGGACGACTGACTCCCAACAACGCACGAGAACGAAGTCAGTGATGGCGGATAGCCAGTTTCTTCCATGATCATAGACATCAATCCAAACATCTCCAAAAGGCATAAATCCTCGTGAGATCTTTGGGATCATATGGATCCGTGCATCAGGGAGAGGTTAAAATGTTGTCCATATACATACATGCTTTTGGTACAAGCTGGTTATCCACAGTGGTTTCGCTCTAGTTGTTGCACATGAAACCACACTATTGTAGCCAGAAACAGTGAACTTACCAGTACCATGCTGCTGATAATTTATTATTATTAGTAGTAGTAGTAGTAGTGGTAGTGGTAGTAGTAGTAGTAGTAGTAGTAATAGTAGTAGTATTTATTATTATTATTGTTATTATTATTATTATTATTATTATTATTATTATTATTATTATTATTATTATTATATTATTATTATATTATTATTATTATATTATTATTATTATATTATCAGTATAGTGTCAGCAGCAGCAGCCGCAACATAATCATCACTTTATGTGTCAACTTATTGCTGTCTGCTCTGACAATGTAACTACATATACATTTTTTTTTTAATTAATTTTTAAAACGACGAAATGTGTGAACAAAAAAAGTTAATAAACATCACATAAAGTATCATAACAACGCAACAATAACAACAAAAGATGGTCTGTGATTTTGAACCTTACGACCTTAGTCGGTGAGTTAATCGCAGACCAGTACACAAATACATGTATACTTACCGGAGGTCACAATGCAGGCAACTCCAGCATCTTCATGGTGACCGCAGTTGTGAACACCAAAGCCAGGAAAGAGACACTCAGACAGGTGAGTTTCATTCCCAGAGCACCAAACGTCATCCATCAGTATAGGGCCATCTCCCATCCCAAAAAAAGCTGCTTGGTACGCCACACTATCGCCGCTAGAAGTAAAACATGTAACAAAATAAGTCAGGTAAGTCAGAAGTAAGTAGAGTAGGTGTAGGTAAGTAAACCGGTAAGTGATTTAACATTGAGTTGTCAAAATGATATACGTAAAACGTATTTAAATAATGGTATATACTGAACTATAATAGTGTGATTAATGTGGAAGCTCTAAATAATGTTATTAACGATTTTATGCTGATGGCTGGCCACACATAATCTGATTTGGCTCATAAGTGAAGGAAATAAATAGGACTAGGTATGTATTGCATTCCTCGCATTATTCAAATTGGGCAGGATAAATTGCAACGAAACATATGCACAACCGATTATTTGTTATGCAATCTTACTAAAATCCCAGCTGTTGGCAGACCACAGCAGCATCGGCGTTATCCCAGCCATCATCACAGACAGTTCCCCACGCGCCATTACGATAGATCTCAACTCGTCCTGAGGAACTCGAACTGCTTCCCACGAGTCGAACTGGGAGATTCTCTACACAAAGGCAGCAGAAGAAAAAGGATCTAAATCACAGGCGCAGCAAATTAATATGCAGAACTATAATTAAATAATTTAAACGCGGAGTTTACGCTAAGAAACTAGGCTGGACAAAAACAAAACATCACCCCTATGGGTCACTCGCATGTACCTGCCAGCACGTTAACTTATTCGCGGCTAGCCGCATCCGGATGCGGTTGGCCGCGAATGAGTTAATGACGTTTGTCTTCTTTCCGATTGTTTTTCTCATTGCCTAGCTCTATTCGCTTGTTTTCCCTCGTCGCCCTTTCTCTAGACAACGGAAGGCCACTTAGCGCATGTCATCAAGAGAGCGGGTGCTAAGCAGCCTGGATTTATTACACGTTTCAATGACAACGTACTCATCAAGCAAAACGTGTTTCCTCAAATATGACTTCGACTAATCACGTTTCTCAGTACAAACACGCACTAACCTTCATTCGGCGAAGTGACTATTGGAGAGCCGGTGGTGCTTTGTGTAGTAGAGCTACCTGTGGACATGACAGGCGTTAGAGAGGTTACGTTTACGCCAGACGACTGACTCCCAACAACGCACGAGAACGAAATCAGTGATGGCGGATAGCCAGTTTCTTCCATGATCATTGACATCAATCCAAACATCTCCAAGAGGCATAAATCCTCGTGAAATCTTTGGGATCATATGGATCCGTGCATCGGGGAGAGGTCACAATGTTGTCCATATACATGCATGTTTTTGGTACAAGCTGGTTATCCACAGTGGTTTCGCTCTAGTTGTTGCACATGAAACCACACTATTGTAGCCAGAAACAGTGAACTTAACAGTACCATGATGCTGATAATAATATTGTATTATTATTATTATTATTATTATTATTATTATTATTATTATTATTATTATTAGTGGTGGTAGTAGTAGTAGTAGTAGTAGTAGTAGTAGTAGTAGTAGTAGTAGTAGTCGTAGTAGTATTTTATTATTATTATTATTATTATTATTATTATTATTATTATTATTATTATTATTATTATATCAGTATAGTGTCAGCAGCAGCAGCCACAACATAATCATCACTTTATGTGTCATCCTATTGCTGTCTGCGCTGACAATGTAACTACATATACAATTATTTTAATAAATTTTTTTTTATTTTTAAAACGACGAAATGTGTGAGCAAAAAAGTTAATAAACAACACATAAATTATCATAACAACGCAACAATAACAACAAAAGATGGTCTGTGATTTTGAACCTTACGACCTTCGTCGGTGAGTTAATCGCAGACCAGTATACAAATACATGTATACTTACCGGAGGTCGCAATGCAGGCAACTCCAGCATCTTCATGGTGACCGCAGTTGTGAACACCAAAGCCAGGAAAGAGACACTCAGACAGGTGAGTTTCATACCCAGAGCACCAAACGTCATCCATCAGTATAGGGCCATCTCCCATCCCGAAATAAGCTGCTTGGTACGCCTCACTATCGCCGCTAGAAGTGACAAATGTAACGAAATCAGTCAGGTAAGTCAGAAGTAAGTAGAGTAGGTGTAGGTAAGTAAACCGGTAAGTGATTTAACATTGAGTTGTCAAAATGATATACGTAAAACGTATTTAAATAATGGTATATACTGAACTATAATTGTGATTAATGTGGAAGCCCTAAATATTGTTATCAACGTTTTTATGCTGATGGCTGGCCACACATAATCTGATTTGGCTCATAAGTGAAGGAAATAAATAGGACTAGGTATGTATTGCATTCCTCGCATTATTCAAGTCTGACAGGATAAATTGCAACGAAAAATATGCACAACCGATTATTTTTTTATGCAATCTTACTAAAATCCCAGCTGTCGGCAGACCACAGCAGCATCGGCGTTATCCCAGCCATCATCACAGACAGTGCCCCACACGCCATTACGATAGATCTCAACTCGTCCTGAGGAACTCGAACTGCTTCCCACGAGTCGAACTGGGAGATTCTCTACACAAAGGCAGCAGAAGAAAAAGGATCTAAATCACAGGCGGAGCAAATTAATATGCAGAACAATAATTATATAATTTAAACGCGGAGTTTACGCTAAGAAACTAGGCTGGACAAAAACAAAACATCACCCCTGCGGGTCACTCGCATGTACCTGCCAGTAAACCGTTAACTTATTCGCGGCTAGCCGCATCCGGATGCGGCTGACCGCGAATGAGTTAATGACGTTTGTCTTCTTTCCGATTGTTTTTCTCATTGGCCTAGCTCTATTCGCTTGTTTTCCCTCGTCGCTCTTTCTCTAGACAACGGAAGGCCACTTAGCGCATGTTATCAAGAGAGCGGGTGCTAAGCAGCCTGGATTTATCACACGTTTCAATAACAACGTACTCATCAGGCAAAAGGTGTTTCCTCAAATATGACTTCGACTAATCACGTTTCTCAGTACAAACACGCACTAACCTTCATCCGGCGAAGTGACAATTGGAGAGCCGGTGGTGCGTTGTGTAGTAGAGCTACCTGTGGACATGACAGGCGATAGAGAGGTTACGTTTACGCCGGACGACTGACTCCCAACAACGCACGATAACGAAGTCAGTGATGGCGGATAGCCAGTTTCTTCCATGATCATAGACATCAATCCAAACATCTCCAAGAGGCATAGATCCTCGTGAAATCTTTGGGATCATAAGGATCCGTGCATCGGGGAGAGGTCACAATGTTGTCCATATACATGCATGTTTTTGGTACAAGCTGGTTATCCACAGTGGTTTCGCTCTAGTTGTTGCACATGAAACCACACTAGTGTGGCCAGAAACAGTGAAAACCAGCACCATGATGCTGATAATAATAATATTGGTGTTATTATTATTAGTAGTATTAGTAGTAGTAGTGGTGGTAGTAGTAGTAGTAGTAGTAGTAGTAGTCGTAGTAATAGTAATAGTAGTATTTTTATTATTATTATTATATTATCAGTATAGTGTCAGCAGCAGCAGCCGCAGCATAGTCTTCACTTTATGTGTCATCTTATTGCTGTCTGCTCTGACAATGTAACTACATATAAAATTATTTTAATAAATCTTTTTTTTTTTAAAAGATGAAATGTGTGAACAAAAAGTTATAAACAACACATAAAGTATCATAACAACGCAACAATAACAACAAAAGCTGGTCTGTGATTTTGAACCTTACGACCTTCGTCGATGAGTTAATCGCAGACCAGTACACAAATACATGTATACTTACCGGAGGTCACAATGCAGGCAACTCCAGCATCTTCATGGTGACCGCAGTTGTGAACACCAAAGCCAGGAAAGAGACACTCAGACAGGCGAGTTTCATTCCCAGAGCACCAGACGTCATCCATCAGTATAGGGCCATCTCCCATCCCGAAATAAGCTGCTTGGTACGCCACACTATCGCCGCTAGAAGTAACAAATGTAACAAAATCAGTCAGGTAAGTCAGAAGTAAGTAGAGTAGGTGTAGGTAAGTAAACCGGTAAGTGATTTAACATTGAGTTGTCAAAATGATTTACGTAAAACGTATTTAAATAATGGTATATTGTGAACTATAATAATGTGCTTAATGTGGAAACTGTAACTAATTTTTATCAACGTTCTTATGCTGATGGTTGGCCACAAATAATCTGATTTGGCTCATAAGTGAAGGAAATACATATTTCTGTGGCTTATGATGCCACGTAAGCGACTCAAGTCCGTCCAACAGGGTACCGGCGACAATACGGCCGCCTCCGTCTTTCCCCACTCGGAAATGTATGTCACTCAACTTGCGGACGAAGCCACCATCCCCAACCCTACCCCCTCCACTCCCTTGAGTCAAGTGGCCACGTCAGATTAAGTGGTTACACCGATCCACCATCAAGCCACAAATCGTAAGACAGAATCTGATGACGGCAATATCACGATCCAGCCTAGTCCCCTTGTGTCCCCTTCAGGCCCCACCAACCCGCCACTTCCCACCTCCCTTGCAGGAGACAGTGCCCTTGATGCTACGGTTGTGCAGACAGTTGCGCAACAGCTCATAACCACATCCGGCATCAAGGTGAAAGAGCCTGTCTCCCTGCGATGTGCCGCCACTCAGCAGCTACAGCGTCATCTACAGACCTTCATCATTGTTGGCTCTCTGCACATAGACATGCAGTTAGTCAAGCGGGAACTGCGTGACACCAGACAGCAGCTGGCTTCCGCTCTAGCTAGGATTAGCGAGCTAGACGGCCAAATTCGAGATACTGCTGTAAAAGCCAATAACACGTGTAAGGTGTCGGATAGCGAACTGACCGGCCTGCAGGATCAGGTGCACCATATTGAAGTTCAAATTAGCCGCCTGTCATCATGCAAGAAAAGCCAAATCCACACCATACGTGACATCAAGAAACGGGTCAAGAAGATTATGGCCCCTTCACCCTCCAGCCCCGTCCACCCGCCGCAGTCTCCTACCACCGAGCAGAGTGCTAATACCCTTGAGGTTTCGCCACCGCTGTCCATGTCTGATATTGGCCCAATACCTGTTGTTGTCACCCCCAGAAACGACTGTGGCTCAGATGGTCAACCCCTGCACCAGAACACATCAGACGGTGCCATCAGTCACACCAACCCTCCCCGCCGTCAGTCGCCAGCTGAACACCTTGCCACTCGCCGTATCCAGCCGGACACTACACATCTCGTCATCGGCTGCTCCACGCATGAAGGGTGGCAAGATGGCGACTTCACGGCGCGAGAGGGTCCAATTAATCTCTGTGTCTGGCCTTAAAGCTGCAGATCTCGCGGACTGGATGCAGCGACAGACAGGTCACTGTGCATGTGGGTGTAAACGACTGTAAGACTGGCGAAGTGACCAGCCGCCTGTGGGACCAACTACTAATGCAGTGCAGGCGCGTGTTCCCTCAGGCCCGTCTTCACGCCTCCAGCATCCTGCCTCCCAAGACACAGTGTGGGCTGACACTTCCCATAGACTTGTCCAACGCTAACCTATGTCACGCCTGCCGCAAGTTTGGGGTTGTGTTTATCGAAAACACGGCCACCTTCATAATTGCCGGTGTCCCGCGTCTTGCCCTCTATCGAAAAGACGGGCACGACCTGATTCATCCCATTTTCAAGGGCATGAGCCGGCTTGCGGCCAACTTCAAACGGGCGTGGTCACAAAGCAACGACCAGACACGCGGCCCGCCACGCTCTCCGCGAGGCATCGCAAGTCCGGCTGCAGCACTGGAGAAGCGGTACTGTAATGTTACCACTAATACCAGACAACGTAATGTGCAGCAGGCAGCTTCCCCCTGGCTCCGCGTGTGACGCTGACGTCAACGTTGCGTCAGTCCTTGCCACCGCAGCCCCCGCTTCAGCCGCCACAGCAGTCCTTTGATGTGCCTCAGCAGACGCCGTCAATACTTCCATGGTCGGGAATGACGCAATATTCTGGCCCCCATCATCTCTCCCCATGGCAGGAGTACGGTGCATGCACACTGGTTGTCTCCCTCAATTCGTTACGATCAGCGTGGCGAATCGAGGGAATAACCACTGAAACGGGGTGCAACACCGATCCCCGGGTGTTTGGACCGCCACAGATCCTACCGCAGCTCTACAGTGTTTACGGTGGCGTGCCGCAGCAGCCTTACATCACCATGACAACACACGCCCCTGGGCCTTATCCGTCATTGCATCAGTGGCCGTTGCCTAGCCGGGTCCACGACTTCTAAATTGACCTGACATTGATACCGTATTTGTTTACCAGTAAGTGTGAAAGATAATAATTTTCCTTTCGTTGAACTCCCTGCCAGCATCCACGGAATCTCTGCTTCGTCTGACATAACCGAGTTCGGGAACAAACCGTAAAGCATGTTCATGTGCTGTTCTCAACCTTGACTCTCAGTGACTCAGCGCCATAGACAATTTACGGTAGTTGTGGAATTAACGTTTCACACCGGACTCTATAGATCTCTATTACTTTAAAACACTATCACAGTGGTTGTGCTCCTGCCGAGACAAATATACTGTCGGACATTCTGCATCACGCTCGCAAGCCATTATTGACTGTTGTGTTAAGTTCAGACATGACTTCTGAAATGTGTGTTCCTGTACCATTTTATTTCATATGCTTATTTTCTTTTTTCATTTTCTTGAACTTACACTTCTAGTCTTTTAAGATGTCGAGTAGCTCATTACAATTTCACAGTTTACACGTGGGACATAGAAATATCTATCTAAGGATGCTAACACACACCATACAAGACATCAAGGAACAAACTGTCAGTACCCAGGCCACGACTTGATATATTCAAAACTAGTCTGTTTTACTCAGGGGCCAAACTGTGGAACTCGTTTCCGGCCAATATTACCGAGGCATCTTCATTGTCCACCTTCAAGGCAAGACTATTCCGGCACTTAATTGAGCCGCCGAACAAAGCGCACGCGACTGCTGCGTTCTGAATAATGACCGTTATTAAACATGCAAATGTGTGGGCGAGTGTGTATGTGTGTGCGTGCGTGTGTGCGGAACGGTGTGTTTTGTGCATATTTGTTTATGCTGGTGTGTGCGTGCATTTGTGTGTGTGTGTGTGCGCGCGCGCGTGTGTGTGTGTGTGTGCGTGTGTGTGTGTGTGTGTGTATGTGTGTGTGTGTGTGTATGTATGTGTGCGCGTGCATCTTGCGTGCATGTATGTGTGTGTTCGGTTAGTCAGAAGGAAGTAAAACGTCTAGATAATCTTGACGTTTATGCTTACAGTTTTTGCGTTCAATGTACCGAATGTAGTCTTATCAGTGTGCAATGTATACTATATATGTGTTTATTATGTAGTAGTATTTCATGTACCCTGCGTAATGCATATTAGCCAGACGTGGGTCGGAACTGTGCTTCGTCTGACGCGGGCGTTGGTTGAAGGCCCGGGACATACATCACGATACAACGTTTGTCGCGGCCTTTAATCCAATGTTTGAGGCGTAGCGGGGTCTGACCTAACTCTGATTTACGTACTTCCGTGCGTGTGCGTGCGTGCGTGTGTGGGTGTATGTGTGAGTGTGTGCAAGAGCGTGTGCGTGCCGGCGTGCGTGCGTGTGTGTGTGCGTGTGTGTGTGTGTGTGAGTGTGTGTGTGTGTGTGTGTGTGTGTGTGTGTGTGTGTGTGTGTGTGTGTGTGTGTGCGCGCGCGTGCGTGTGTGTGTGTTTTCATGTAGTTTGTAGCAAGGACAAGAATGAAAAAAGGTCTGCGAACCTATTCTTTTATCCTTGGAAAATAAAGTTTCATTTCATTTCATTCTCTCTCTCTCTCTCTCTCTCTCTCTCTCTCTCTCTCTCTCTCTCTCTCTCTCTCTCTCTCTCTCTCTCTCTCTCTCTCTCTCTCTCTCTCTCTCTCTCTCTCTCTCTCTCTCTCTCTCTCTCTCTCTCTCTCTCTCTCTCTCTCTCTCTCTCTCTCTCTCTCTCTCTCTCTCTCTCTCTCTCTCTCTCTCTCTCTCTCTCTCTCTCTCTCTCTCTCTCTCTCTCTCTGAGTGAGTTCGAGCTCACGAATGTAGCGCACCAAAAAAAGTTCAGAGTCAATTAGCGATGCAAAATTAGGCGATTTCGTCACTAATCAAGCTTCTACTCTTTGGATTTTACCACCAGTGTCTTGGCCTATCTACGCTGATCAGAACGGTGTAAATTTGGACTTTGTGCGACCACAGACTTCTGCCATCTGACTGGTTTTCCTATATCGCCATTGAACTGAGTACGGCGATCGTCGGGGTGACTGTTAGTACAACACTGCCAGTTACGTGTACTGTGTAGTACTGTGTATTACTGTGTAGCACTGTTGTGACAATCGAACTGTGCTAAGATGGCAGACAAAGAAGCTCTATCCGCAAATCCATTCGAGGTCTCTGGAACTACATCACCTTTAGTTACTGTCAGTGACATTCAGCGTATAATCGACAAGCAGACACAGGTGATTGACGAGAAACTGGGGTCTCTTCGTGCTGACCTTTGTGATGTGCTGACCTCTATACAGGCGATTGGCACCGACATTGCTGACTTGAAGCAACGCGCTCGCAGCCTGGAGGACACCTGCAAGGAATTGACTGAGAAGCAGGAGGAGGTTTCCGAGTCTGTAGAAGACTTGCAGGAGGACATGGAAGATATGCGGAAACGCTACGAGGAAGAACTAGACAAGCTAGAGGCGTTCTCACGTAGGGACAATCTGCGACTTTTTGGAATTGTGGAAACGCCAGGCGAGACCTTCGATTCCTGTGCCACCAAAGTACTGGAATGTCTGCAGGGCACAGTACCAAATAAAACCTGGACTGAGGACGATTTGGTACGCGCACACCGGGTAGGGAACAAACCGGACTTTGCTTCTGTAGCAGCCAACCGTGCCAGAGCCAACAACAAGCCCCGCCCCATGATCGTGAAGTTTGCGAGATGGAGGGACAAGATGGACGTCCTGACCAAGGGTCGTGCTGCACTCAAGCAAAAGGGGGTTAACGTTGCTGGCGACTTAACCAACCGGCAACACGAACAGATCAGACTGCACCGGGAGAAAGGCATGCGGGCGTACTACAAGGGGAACAAGCTGGTCGTCGCTGGACCCCTAGAGCAACGGAGCTACGACACCGACAACTTCGGCCGCCGTCCTGCGACAGACAGCCTCAACAGAAGACCGGACAACCGTATCCAAGGACTCGGTGCCGCCGCAGCTACTGGTCAGCAGGTCAACGCAACACCGGCACGTGCGTCACACTCGGTACCTAAACCAGCGAAACGGCGCCGGCCACACAGTTCCCCTACAATTGAGGTCGGGGACGAATCCAGTGACCCGTGATATGTCGGCCAAGCCGCGTCTCCCACCTCAATTGCACGGGATGTGTCACCGATGCGCGCGTGTGTTGTGGATCAGCCAATAGATAGTGTGTTTTATACACTTACCTTTCTCTCATGGAATGTTGATGGACTGTGGAGCAAATTATCCGACCCAGACTTTCTACAATATGTAAGTAATTATGACATTGTGTGTTTGTTTGAAACATTTTTAGACAATGCTTTCGTCCCGCCTGACTGCTGGTCTGATTTCACGTGTTTTTCCTTACCTGCAGTCAAACTGTCACGTCAAGGAAGAAGCTCGGGAGGTGTTGTTGTGTTAGTCAAAAATGTGTATGCCAAGTTTGTTTTCCAAGTGAACATGACATGCGCTCAAAGTGTCTTTCTTAAACTTGACAGATCATTGTTTGGTACTGAATGCGATGTGCTTTTGGTCGCGTGCTATGTTCCGCCCAAGGATTCACCATTTTATAGACAATTACCGTATGACTGCTTGTTAGAAGAATTAGAACAGTGTCTTGCTAGTGCCCTCGAGCAATTTGGAGACATTCATTTCCTAATGTGTGGTGATTTTAATGGTAGAATTGGGGATTTGCAGCCTAATCCATATTTGTTTCAGCTTGATCCTGATGAAACGCTACTAACTAATACCGCTCTATTTGAACCTTCACGATTTACTGAAGATATGACTGTAAATACATTTGGAAGAAAACTATTAGATTTGTGTGCATGTTTTGAACTGATGATTTTGAATGGGTTCTGTAGCCCTGATCTGTCAAAGCACCTAACATTTATCTCACCCACTGGTTGTAGTATTAATGATTATTTTGTTGCATCTCCTGACTTTATTTGTTTGTGTGACAAACTTGAAGTTGGCGAGAGGATAGAGTCTGTGCACTTGCCGCTGGTCCTTACTGTGTCTTGTGTACGGGTATCACCCCACAACGATGTTTCTGATGATGATACGCAGTGTTTTTCTTTTGATAAGATTATGTGGGAACCTGCTAAGGCCCAAACGCTCAGCGACAGTTTAACTACTCCTGCATTCCAGGATGCTCTAGTAGCTGCTACTGCTGAGATCGATGATGATATTAATAGTGCATTAGACATTTTCACATGTGCTATCAAAGACGCTGCTAGTTGCATGACAAAACAATTTCATTCCTCCACAGGCAACACACACAAAACAAACACCGCTAGTCACCCTTGGTTTGACCAGGAATGCAGAAATGCAAAAAATGCGAACGCGTAAAGCCTTACGTACTTACACAAAAAATAAAACCATGGAAAATAAAGCAACGTTTGTAAATGACAGAAAACAATACAAGAGATTACTTAGAGCTAAAGAAGTTAATTTTAAGAGGGAAACTGTTGACAAAATTCTTGAGTATAGACATAACTCTCAGGCATTTTGGAAGGAAATAAAGAAATGGAAAAGAAAACGTCGTTTAAGAAACAATATAACAAAGAAGCAGTGGTTTGATCACTTCTCTAGCATTCTAAATGAAAACATAGCACAGCAAGAGAATAATGATGATGTATTTTCTTCAGAAGACTCTGAGTCTGATGAAGCCATATTTCATGACCTAGATATTAACATAGAAGAAGCAGAAGTTATTGCTGCTTTAAAACATGCCAAAGCAGGAAAGGCCCCCGGGCCTGATGGAATTATAAATGAAGTTCTTAAAGTTTCCAACCCAGCTATCATCTCCTTTCTCACTAAGTATTTTAATGCTTTATTCAACAAAGGGTTGTTCCCAAGCGAATGGTCTAAAGCTATTATTTTCCCACTCCACAAGAAAGGAGATGTAAATAATCCAGATAATTATCGTGGTATTGCTCTGATTAGCTGTGTTAGTAAACTGTATACCTACATTTTGAACAGAAGGTTAACAGACTGAGCTGAGGAACACAATATTCTGTCTGAAACACAAGCCGGGTTTAGGAAATCCTATTCTACTGTGAATAAATCCAGACCAAAAAGGTGACTGCCAAGCGTGTAATATGCAAAGAAGTACCCAACGGAGAAAGAAACACGCTTAGAAAAGACGGGTACAACACAATTTATTAATATTTCGGGTAAATACCCTTTGTCAAAATAGACAAACAAACAAACATAGAGATTAGCCGCTACTTATCTTCAATGGCAGAAGGAATGTTCCTTCTGCCATTGAAGATAAGTAGCGGCTAATCTCTATGTTTGTTTGTTTGTCTATTTTGACAAAGGGTATTTACCCGAAATATTAATAAATTGTGTTGTACCCGTCTTTTCTAAGCGTGTTTCTTTCTCCGTTGGGTACTTCTATTCTACTGTGGACCATATGTTTACACTTTATGCTATTGTTCAAAAACAACTTCTACAAAATAAGAAAGTCTATGTGGCTTTTGTTGACTTTCGCAAAGCCTTCGATACTGTTAAAAGAGGTGTGCTTTGGAATATTTTACTGAAGGTTGGAGTGCGCGGCAAAATGCTTTCAGCTATGAAGGCAATGTATGACTCGGTGAAATTTTGTGTTAGAGACAGCCTGAATTGTACAGCGTTTTTTGAGTGTTTCCAAGGTTTAAAACAAGGATGTTTAGCATCGCCGACATTGTTCTCCTTTTTGATTAACGAGCTTGCTGTGTACATTCTTGAAAATGGTAAACATGGTTTCCAACTAAAATCCGATGCAGCAGAACTGTTTTTGGTGATGTTTGCAGATGACATTGCTTTGTTTTCATAAACCCCCAATGGCCTTCAGACTCAGCTGAACAATTTATACAAAGAAGCATCTAAACTTGGTTTGTCTGTTAACCTAGACAAGACAAAAATAATTGTGTTTCGAAATGGTGGATATTTGTCAAAATATGAAAAATGGATTTACGGGGGAACGAGGGTAGAAGTTGTCAATATGTATAAGTACCTTGGGTTAAACTTTACCACACGTTTGAGTTTAAACACATCCGTCGATGACTTAGTGACTAAGGCAAAAAAAATGTGTAATCGATATTTTCTGTATGTTGAAGAAAATCAACTGCGCTAGTCCTGATGTTTTTTTCAAGCTGTTTGATGCGCAGGTTGTCCCAATTTTGTTGTATGCCTCGGAAATTTGGGGTATAAACGAGTGTGCCGAAATTGAAAGAGTCCATACATTTGCATGTAAACGTTTTCTTAATGTCAACTTCCGCACACCGAACCTGATGGTTTATGGTGAACTTGGTCGATATCCACTGTCAGTATTAACGTCAGTAAGATGTGTTTCCTACTGGCTTCGACTCTGTGCTTTACCTGTTACTAGATTTGCAAATATGGCTTATCATATGCTTAAGGATCTAGACGATAAAGGGAAAGAAACATGGGTGTCAAAGATAAAGAATTTGCTTTTTCGAAATGTGTTTGGTCATGTATGGATTTCACAAGGTGTTGGAAACAGGAATGCTTTTATAAACAAGTTTAAACAAAGGATGGTTGATTGTTCCAAACAAAACTGGTCATCGAAGCTTTCTGAGAGTGAACGTTTTACTGTGTATCGTAGTTTTAAACATACACTTGTCCAAGAAAATTATTTTGAACTGGTTAAGCCAACCTATGTCAAAAATCTATACATTAAATTTAGACTTGGCATAACTGAATTGCAAAGTAACAAACAAAGATATAGTACTCTCAATGCTGTAACGAAAGTGTGTCCATTGTGTGCCAAGGCTGTGGAAGATGAAATTCACTTTATGTTTTACTGTCCATTCCTCGCGCTGGGACCATACGGCGTTGAGGCGCGTCCCCTGGGTGGTGGATAGGGGGTCCCTCGTGAGAGGGGTGCACCGAATGAAATAAGGTGCCGTGAACCAACATGGTCTAAGGGAAGGTGACCCCGACAGAAACCCCCTGGTCCTCCTAGTAAGGGGGTTGGGCGTGGGGGTAGCTTCCCCACCCTGCAAAAAAGGAAATAGCTACAAAAACACCGACGAAAAGACTAACAGTAATTCCTTTCCTGGAGGAGGAAGGTTCTTCTACTAGAAGACGTATGAAGTCCTGTGGTGAAAGCCGGAAGTCTTCGGAAGCCACAGGACCGAGCCGCCTCTCTCTATCCAGGGATACAACCATGGGCACATGGAACGTCAAGACCATGTACCAGAGCGGCAAGGCCGCCCAGATAGCAGCGGAAATGCAAAAGTACAACCTTTCCCTGCTAGGCATCAGTGAAGCCAGATGGACGCAGTCTGGCCAGAAAAGGCTGTTAAGTGGGGAGATGATTCTGTATTCAGGTCATGAAGAGGAGAATGCCCCCCATACAGAAGGAGTAGCACTCATGCTGTCACCAGTGGCACAGAGAGCGCTGATGGGCTGGGAACCTCTTGGGCCAAGAATTATAACAGCAGCCTTTAGAACCAAGAAAAAGCTCAAGCTGAACGTCATCCAGTGTTATGCGCCCACCAATGACAGTGACGAGGAAGAGAAACAAGAGTTCTACGACCGACTCCAGAGTGCCGTGGACAAATGTGCGGAGCGAGACATCACCATCGTCATGGGCGATTTTAATGCCAAAATAGGGGAGGACAACACCGGATACGAAGAGGTGATGGGGAGACAGGGACTAGGCTCGGAGATGAGTGAGAACGGGGAGAGGTTTGTAGACTTTTGTGCTCTAAACCGACTTGTCATTGGAGGCAGCATCTTCCCACACAGAAGAATACACAAAGCAACTTGGGTCTCACCTGACCATACAACAGAGAACCAAATAGACCATATCTGCATTAGCAAGAAATTTAGAAGATCCCTTCAAGATGTTCGAGTTAGGAGGGGAGCAGATGTCGCCTCAGACCACCATCTGCTTACCTTAAGAATGAAGCTCAAGCTAAAGAAAAGCCGCACAGAGACAACAAGAAGACAGCGCTATAATGTAGGCCTCCTGAGAGAAACTGGAGTTAGAGAAGAGTTCAAACTGGTGCTGTCCAACCGGTTTCAAGCGCTACAGGAGCTAGTAAATGAAGAGGAGGCGGTCACCACAGAGCAGCAGTGGAAGGCAGTTAGAGAGGCGCTGAACTCAACCTGCAAAGACACTGTAGGGTTCAGGAAACACCACCACAAGGACTGGCTGTCGGCACAGACCTTGAAGAAGATAGAAGCGAGGAAGCAGAAGAAAGCAGCGGTCAACAACAGTCGCACGAGAGCAGCCAAAGTAAGGGCACAGGGGGAATACTCGGAAGCCAACCGCGAGGTGAAGAGGAGTATCAGGGCAGACAAGAGGGCCTACACAGACAGCCTGGCGGCAGAGGCAGAAAAGGCAGCAGGCAGCGGCAACATGAAACAGCTCTACGACATTACCAGAAGATTGTCGGGTAAGTATGGCCATACAGAAAGACCAGTAAAAGACAAAGAAGGCAAGCCTATTGCAGACAGAGCAGACCAACTCGACAGATGGGCCGAGTATTTTGAAGAGTTACTGAACAGACCTAGCCCACCCGACCCCCCCCCCCCCGACATCCAGCCGGCAGAGACCGACCTACCCATCAGCTGTGACAGACCCAGCCGGGAAGAGATCAGAAAAGCAGTGGCATTTTTGAAGAATGGCAAAGCAGCAGGGCCAGATGGCATCCCAGCAGAGTCTCTGAAAGCAGACCTAGAGACAACAGTGGAGATGCTGTACCCACTGTTTGGAAAGATCTGGGAAGAGGAGGTGATGCCAGCTGACTGGAAGGAGGGGTACCTAATTAAGCTTCCCAAGAAAGGCGACCTCAGCAAGTGTTCCAACTACAGAGGAATCACCTTGCTGTCAGTACCAGGAAAGGTCTTCAACAGGATCATCCTAGAGAGAATGAAGAGCTCCATTGACCCCCAGCTGAGAGACCAGCAAGCAGGATTCAGGAAGAACCGATCATGTACAGACCAGATCGCCACTCTCCGCATCATCGTGGAACAGTCTCTGGAGTGGAGCTCCCCGCTGTACGTCAACTTTGTGGATTATGAGAAAGCATTTGACAGCGTGGACCGAGAGACTCTGTGGAAACTCCTACGACACTACGGTGTACCCACAAAGCTCGTCCGCCTGATCAAGAGCAGCTATGATGGCATGACATGTCGCGTGATCCACGAAGGGCAGTTCACCAGAGAGCTCCAGGTCAGAACTGGTGTCAGGCAGGGGTGTCTGCTGTCTCCGTTCCTCTTCCTACTGGCCATAGACTGGGTCATGAAGATGACCACAGAGCACAGACGAAGTGGAATACAGTGGACACTGTGGACACAGCTTGACGACCTCGATTTTGCAGACGACTTGGCATTACTGTCCCACACTCATCAACAAATGCAGGACAAGACCACGAGGCTTGCTGGCATCTCGTCCCAAGTGGGCCTCACCATTCACAAACAGAAAACAAAGACAATGAGGCTGAACGCAACCAGGGAAGAACCACTCTTGCTTGCTGGCACCCCGTTGGAGGAGGTGGAGTCCTTCACCTATCTCGGGAGCATCATAGACAAAAAAGGTGGCACTGATGCAGATGTCAGAGCACGAATCGGTAAAGCCAGAGCAGCCTTTCTCCAGTTGAAAAAAGTGTGGAGTTCCAGAGAGCTGTCACAACACACCAAAGTCCGGATTTTCAACTCCAATGTAAAAGCAGTTCTCCTATATGGAGCAGAGACATGGAGATTGACAAAAACCACAGTCAACAGAGTACAGACCTTCATGGACAGTTGCCTTAGAAGAATTTTGAAAATCCACTGGCCAGAGAAGATCAGCAACGTCAGACTCTGGGAGAGAACAGAGCAGATAACAGCAGAGAATGAAATTGGGCGAAGAAGATGGGGATGGATCGGTCACAGTCTGAGAAAGCCAGCTTCCAGTATCACTAGGCAGGCATTGTCATGGAACCCCCAGGGAAAGAGGAAAAGAGGTAGGCCGAGAAACTCCTGGCGTCGAGACCTCCAAGCAGACATCAAGAGACTGGGAACCACCTGGAGTAGAATCGAAGGAGAAGCACAGGACAGGAGTTGCTGGAGGTCTCTCGTCGACGGCCTATACCCGGGTAGGGGTGACAGGCGTAAGTAAGTAAGTAAGTTTACTGTCCATTCTACGATAAACTGCGTGTCAAATACCTATGTAAGTTTGACCTTATGGAACTCAAAAAGAAAGAATTGTGTATCCTTGACACTACCAACCCGCAGTCTATTGCCGATTTAGCAAGCTTTGTATTTCATGCATTTAAACTCCGTAGCAGCATGTTTGTATGATTCCACGTGCAAACTGTGGTTCTTACTCCGACCTGGTCTGTGTGGTACACGGCTGTGGCCTGGATTTGGATACCGCATTTTACATGTAGGTCAAAAGTGGCTATTATGTGCTGGCGTAGATCGAATGGAAATATGTGTGTGTGTGTGTGTGTGTGTGTGTGTGTGTGTGTGTGTGTGTGTGTATGTGTGTGTGTGTGTGTGTGTGTGTGTGTGTGTGTTGTTATAAACATCGCCTTATGGCTTTTATATACACCTGAATTATAAATTATGTAATGTCTCACTCCATTGTATGGACATTTTGTCTGAACAATAAACTGAGTCTGAGTCTCTCTCTCTCTCTCTCTCTCTCTCTCTCTCTCTCTCTCTCTCTCTCTCTCTCTCTCTCTCTCTCTCTCTCTCTCTCTCTCTCTCTCTCTCTCTCTCTCTCTCTCTCTCTCTCTCTCGGAGGAAGTCAAACAAACTGTGGAGGCACGAAACACCGCTAAACGAGAAAAGAACTTCCCTGAGTTTAAACGTTTGCGTAACAAAGTTAAGTACTTAGTTCGAGAAGCTCAAAAGTCATTTGTTGAAAAGACAATTGAGAACGAAAAATCTCCTGCTTCTGTTTGAACTGCTTTGAATACTCTAACACGCAACACGCGCAGGCAGACTCATATCATTCCACACGAATTCTCTGTGGAAAGCATAAACAATTGCTTTCTCTCAGCTCCGGAACAGCTACTTACTTCCAACAGCCCTGATCCGTCAGCGTGTGTAATATCGGATCAACTGTCAATGTTTTGCCAGGAACGGTTATCGTCCGATGATACGTTTGGTATCCCCTTTATCGCTGTTCACGAAGTCGGGCGTTATATAACGTGCCTTAAGAAGAAGACTTCTGCTGGTGTGGACAGTATAAATGGTTATATACTCCACATATCACTGCCTTATATTGTTGAACCCCTCACTTACATTTTTAACTTATGCATACAGTATAATACTTTTCCTGTGGCGTTTCAAAAAGCAAAAGTTGTTCCTATACCCAAGACCAAAGATACTACTGATGTAAATAACCTTCGTCCCATTTCTCTTCTGTCTGTTTTATCAAAGCCACTTGAGAAGCATATTCAAAAGCATCTCCTCCAGTACCTCGAAGAACGGTCCTTGGTAAATAAGTTCCAGTCCGGGTTTAGACCCAAACACTCATGCCACTCAGCATTAGTACGTATGGTTGATTCATTGCTAGATAACATCAACAATAACAAAATGACTGGCACTGTATTCTTGGACCTGAAAAAAAGCGTTCGATCTGATAAATCATGAAATCTTGCTGAGGACACTTAATGTTTATTTCAACAACAACAGCCCGTCAGCCCTTTCATTCTTTAACTCTTACCTTTCTGCGAGAACACAAGCTGTCTATGTAAATGGTAACTATTCCACAGAGGGTAAGGTAGAGCTTGGTGTTCCTCAGGGTTCGGTTCTGGGTCCATTGTTATTCTGTATATTTATTAATGATTTACCACTACACATCACATGTGCTAGTGCTGAGGGTGACATGTTTGCTGACGATTCGACGCTACATGCATCGGGTAAAACTGTAGCTGACATAACCAGCAGCCTCCAGCAGAGCTTACAAGAAGTCTCTGAATGGTGCAGTAGAAATAGAATGATAGCCAATCCAGCTAAAACAAAAAGCATGCTAGTCACAACACGTCAGAAACATCAGCTGCAACCCGCGCCTCTAAATCTCTCATTTGAAGCTGTCCCCTTAGAGCAAGTACAGCAGCACCGTTTATTAGGGGTAATTGTAGATAACCAACTTAGTTGGCAGCCTCATCTAATACATGTCGGAAAGACAATTTCAAAAAAAATTATTTTTACTGTCTAAACTGAAAGCGGTCATTAATCTGAACACGTGTAAACTATTTTTCAATGGATACATCAAGCCCCACATTGATTATGCCTCGACAGTTTGGGATGGCTGCAGCGAGGTCCAGTTCAAGAAAATAAATTCGCTATACAGGAGAGCAGCCAAACTAATTATTCCTAGCTCATCTCTACCCACTGAGGCGAGGCTCGAGGCAGCTGGACCCCTTCCTCTTGACAAACACTTAGTATTTAACAAGTGCGTACTAGTGCACAAAGGCATTACTAGTATACTGTCCCACACTCATCAACAAATGCAGGACAAGACCACGAGGCTTGCTGACATCTCGTCCCAAGTGGGCCTCACCATTCACAAACAGAACACAAAGACAATGAGGCTGAACGCAACCAGGGAAGAACCAGTCTTGCTTGCTGGCACCCCGTTGGAGGAGGTGGAGTCCTTCACCTATCTCGGGAGCATCATAGACAAAAAAAGGCGGCACTGATGCAGATGTCAGAGCACGAATCGGTAAAGCCAGAGCAGCCTTTCTCCAGTTGAAAAAAGTGTGGAGTTCCAGAGAGCTGTCACAACACACCAAAGTCCGGATTTTCAACTCCAACGTAAAAGCAGTTCTCCTATATGGAGCAGAGACTTGGAGATTAACAAAAACCACAGTCAACAGAGTACAGATCTTCATAAACAGTTGCCTTAGAAGAATTTTGAAAATCCACTGGCCAGAGAAGATCAGCAACGTCAGACTCTGGGAGAGAACAGAGCAGATAACAGCAGAGAATGAAATTGGGTGAAGAAGATGGGGATGGATCGGTCAAAGTCTGAGAAAGCCAGCTTCCAGTATCACTAGGCAGGCATTGTCATGGAACCCCCAGGGAAAGAGGAAAAGAGGTAGGCCGAGAAACTCCTGGCGTCGAGACTTCCAAGCAGACATTAAGAGACTGGGAACCACCTGGAGTAAAATAGAAGGAGAAGCACAGGACAGGAGTCGCTGGAGGTCACTCGTCGACGGCCTATACCCGGGTAAGGGTGACAGGCGTAAGTAAGTAAGTAACTAGTGCACAAAGCTCTTAACGGTAAGGCCCCAAGCTACTTATCGGAACTCTTTAGTCTTACTGAGAAGAGATACAGCACCTCTCGGAGCAACCTGAGCATAAAACGGCCCCGCATTGATTTGTATAAATTCAGTTTGTCATACTCAGGTGGTTTCCAGTAAAATTCCCTTCCTCTGCATCTACAACAAGTTAATTCCCTAGCTGCGTTTAAAGCAAAACCGTAGAAGCACTTATCCAAGGCCACGTAAATTTAATTATCTCGTGTTGTCTAAACATAATATATTTTAATTTCTTTTTATGCAACTATTTTTTTTTTTATCATACCATTTGCGCTCACGTGCCGTTTGTGGGGGTGCTTCCCGCATAGACCTGGTCAGGGGATGCAGTGCCGGTGCACAGTTTATTCAAACGATGTGCTTAGCATCTCATTCGAGTGAAAGTATACTTGTGGCGTACCCCCATGGTGGGAGTTTCTGGGGAGGGCTCCCGCAAACGGATATTATGACACGTGCTAAAATCTTCGTATGGGTATCTGTGTGTTTTGTGAAATCATTGTTGCTGTTTGTAGTGTTGTTGTAATTCGCATTACTTTCGATGTTGTTTGTGAGTGTAATGTAGCTTTGCCTGTTAGTATATGACAGTAGATGTAGCAAGGACAGATTGGAAGAAAGGCCTGTACGCCTAATATCTTAATCCTTGATAAATAAAGTTTCAGTCAGTCAGTCAGTCACTTATCACCATCATGGTGGCATTTATTACATCGGTCTTCCTTTTGTTGGCCGTGTAGCACCATCTTGGTGGCTTTTATCTTTACATCCTTAGTTTATTGACCATTTGGTGGCTTGGACGATCACAGGTCATCCATTTGTTGACCGTTTAGAAGCTGGGCACACGCTACCACAAACACCTTTTGCAATTTTGTGGCGGCAATGTTGCTGCCACATTGCGGGGCGCCTACAATATTCCCGCCACAAATTGCCACCCGATACAACCCGAGTCTATTTATTTGTGGTAGCCCGCAAGGCTGGAGCAATGTTGCCGCCTCTCAGCCAATCAGCGGTGTCCTTGCGCCACTTCCCGTTTCTTCACTCTTCCGAGTCGGAAAAATGGCGGGGAAGCTGAACGACGGCTTTGAGACTGTTAACTCATTGGAGACGCGCCGCATGCGGAAATGCTGCGAATATTCGCGTATCCGTTTGCGGCACGTCTCCAGTGAGTCAATTGATCAACCTTATCCGAGAGTTCCCAATCATGTGGGGCTCCCACAGCTCTGAATATTTCAACCGCGCGCGTGAGAGCTGTTCCATATATGGTAATGGCAGGTCAGTCAGTAGAAACACATTGCTTGCACATTAAAACGTGTGCCACGAAGCCGATGTGGCAGGTGGCAAATTGTTGCATACCACACATTGCCAGTCGTAAATTCTGATAGCGTGGGCCCAGCCAATTAGCACCATCGTGTTGGCCTTGATCTTAGGTCTTCCCTTTGTTGACCGTGTAGCACCATCGTGGTGGCGCATCAGCATCATCAAAATGCGTTTAACTTGTGATTGTGAATGGGTATGTTATGTTTTTTTTTAGTTGTATGTGTGCGTAGATTAAATTTTTTAAAGGTATTGAGAATCTGCATATATACATTTTTATTCTTTTTGTAACGCGCTTAGAGCCCACTGCTCCTGGGGATTCAGCACGATATAAATACTCTTTATTATTATTATTATTATTATTATTATTATTATTATTATTATTATATTATTAAATAAATAGCACTAGGTATTTATTGCGTTTCTGGCTTTATACAAATCCGGCAGGATAAATTGCAACGAAACATATGCACAACAGATTTTTTGTTAATGCAATCTTACTAAAATCCCAGCTGTCGGCAGACCACAGCAGCATCGGCGTTATCCCAGCCATCATCACAGACAGTGCCCCACACGCCATTACGATAGATCTCAACTCGTCCTGAGGAACTCGAACTGCTTCCCACGAGTCGAACGGGGAGATTCTCTAGACAAAGGCAGCAGAATAAACAGGTTTAAAATCACAGACGGAGCAAATTAATATGCAGAACTATAATTATATAATTTATACGCGGAGTTTACGCTAAGAAAGTAACCTGGACAAAAACAAAACATCACTACGACGGGTCACTCGCAAGTACCTGCCAGCACGTTAACTCATTGCCACATATGAGTTAATTTGTCTTTTTTCCGACTCTTTTTCTTATTGGTCTAGCTCTATTTGTTTGTTTTCCGTCGTCGCCCTTTCTCTACACAACGGAAGGCCACTTATCGCATGTTATCAAGAGAGCGGGTGCTAAGCAGTCTGGATTTATCACACGTTTCAATGACAACGTACTCATCAGGCAAAACGTGTTTCCTCAAATATGACTTCGACTAATCACGTTTCTCAGTACAAACACGCACTAACCTTCATCCGGCGAAGTGACAATTGGAGAGCCGGTGGTGCGTTGTGTAGTAAAGCTACCTGTGGACATGACAGGCGATAGAGATGTTACGTTTATGCCGGACGACTGACTCCCAACAACGCACGATAACGAAGTCGGTGATGGCGGATAGCCAGTTTCTTCCATGATCACAGACATCAATCCAAACATCTCCAGGAGGCATAGATCCTCGTGAGATCATCGGGATCATAAGGATCCGTGCATCGGGGAGAGGTCACAGTGTTGTCCATATACATACATGCTTTTGGTACAAGCTGGTTATCCAAAGTGGTTTCGCTCTAGTTGTTGCACATGAAACCACACTATTGTAGCCAGAAACAGTGAACTTTGTAGTACAATAATGCTGATAATAATAATATTGTTGTTATTAGTAGTAGTAGTAGTAGTAGTATTTTTTAAAATTATTATTATTATTATTATTATTATTATTATTATTATTATTATTATTATTATTATTATTATTATTGATATATTATCAGTATAGTGTCAGCAGCAGCAGCTGCAACATAATCATCACTTTATGTGTTAACGTATTGCTGTCTGCTCTGACAATGTAACTACATATAAAATTATTGTAATAAATCTCTTTTTTTTTTAAAGAAATAACGACGAAAGTGTGTGAACAAAAAAGTTAATAAACAACACAATGTAACTACATATAAAATCATTTTCAAAAATCTTTTTAAAAAAATGAAATAACGACGAAGTGTGTGAACAAAATAGTTAATAAAAAACACTTAAAGAATTATAACAACGCAACAATAACAACAAAACCTGGTCTGTGATTTTGAACTTTACGAACTTCGCCGGTGACGTTAATCGCAGACCAGTACACAAATACATGAATACTTACTGGAGGTCACATTGCAGGCAACTCCAGCATCCTCATGGTGACCGCAGTTGTGAACACCAAAGCCACGAAAGAGACACTCAGACAGGAGAGTTTCATTCCCAGAGCACCGAACGTCATCCATCAGTATAGGGCCATCTCCCTTCCCGAAAAAAGCTGCTTGGTACGCCACACTATCGCCGCTAAAAGTAACACATGTAATGAAAGCAGGCAAGTAAGTCACAAATAAGTAGGCTGAGCATCGGTAAGTAATCCGGTAAGTGATTTAACATTGAGTTGTCAAAATGATATATGTAACAACTATTTAAATAACGGTATAGTGTAAACTTTAATATTATGATTAATGTGGAAGCTCTAAATAATTTTATCAGCTTTTTAAGCTGATGGCTGGCCACAAATAATCTGATTTGGCTCATAAGTCAAGGAAATAAATAGGACTAGGTATTTATTGCGTTTCTGGCATTATACACATCTGGAAGGATACACTGGAACAAAAAAATATGCACAAACCGATTTTTTTAATGCAATCTTACTCAAATTCCAGCTGTCGGCAGACCATTGCAGCATCGGCGTTTTTCAACAAATCATCACAGACAGTGCCCCACGCGCCATTACAAGCCAATTGGAGCTCACGTGCGTTTTTCTTTTAGGAACATTCAGAGTTGTTCATATTTTTAAGCTTATCCTTCTGATCCATTTCCCTCCTCTCTAAGCACACACCCCGGCGCACACACATATAGATTGAGATATATACAGCGCTTCCCGCCATTAGTACCCTCTGTGGGTTGGAGTAGCGACAGGAAATCCGAAGAAGAAGAATAGCACGAGCAGCAAATTGACGTCACTATAACCCTCACGTCATGGCATTGCTGGTCTCACGACGCCGTATACATTATGACGAATTTGATGTTTCACGTCACTCATCCAAAAGGCACGCTCTTCTAGAGCTGACAGTTTTGTTCCACACAGCCTCTTCCAAGGCTGACTGTTTGGTGCGAGTAAATAGTGGCTCCAAAACTTGCAAAGATGAATTAATTATTATTGAAAAGATGAAAATGGAGCACGCTGGATTATGAACTCATTCAGTATCTCCCTTTCATCCCCCACCCGACCTCAACCCCTCCCCCCGCATGATCCGCACGGCAATGGCACACACAAACACAAACGGCAGAATGGCACACAAAAACACAGACGGCATACACACGGCGCTTCCTACCGGTTATACGTTATGTGGGCTGGCGTAGCCACAGCCATTTTGAAGAAAAACGTGGAATGGCACACGCCCACAAAGCCTCTTCTTTATGAGCTTGCATGTATATTCCATCGTTTCCAGAAAACGTTTGCAAATATCATACAACAATAACTGAAGGAGAACATTGCGCCAGTGTAAAACACTGAAGTGCTGGTGATTTGCGTCCATTTGGAACGTTGTATAAAACATAGTATAAAACACTGACGCGATTCGTGCTTTCACTTCACCATCACTGTTTGATTCTTCTGATGAAATCAAGGAGTCTTAATTTTGACATTTTTTTTCCGCATTGAAGTTTTATTTTCGAAAACGTTGAAGAGGTACAAAGTTGAGTAACGAACTCATCCAATCTCTTTCTTCAAATTAGCCATATCCAAAATTTCAAGTGCATATGATAAAAATTGCGGACTCTAATCTGGGTCAACCAACTTTCGATAAACGGTCTTTTAAGTCTTCAATGAGACATCCAATTAAATATGCTCGGATACTTTCTTAGCGACCCATTTAACAAGTATTTTGCCAAGTTTCAAGTTTGTGCGTACAGTAATATCGGAGATGCTCGTGTTTACATACATACATACATACATACATACACACACACACACACACACACACACACACACACACACACACACACACACACACACACACACACACACACACACACATACGCACATACGGCGCTTCGCGACAAATCGACGTTCAACAGCAAGGTTAGAGTGGCTACACGTGACGTCATTTTTATCTTGTTGCTCCTTTGGCAGACCATGAGCCCCGCCCGCTTGTTATGTCCTTTGCGTTGTACTGAACGCGCTCCGACCAGCCCCGTCCTAAAGTCTAACGTTATTTTCTTTTTTCTTTTTCAAAACGGTAGACAAAAAGTATTTAAATAATGGTATAGTGTGAACTATAATAATGTGATTAATGTGGAAGCTGTAAATAATTTTATCAGCTTTCGTATGCTTTCTGACATTATACGCATCTGTCAGGATACAAATAATCTGATTTGGCTCATAAGTCAAGAAAATAAATAGGACTAGGTATTTATTGCGTTTCTGGCATTATACACATCTGGCAGGATACGTTGCAACGAAACATATGCACAACAGATTATTTTTTTTAATGCAACCTTACTAAAATCCCAGCTGTCGGCAGACCACTGCAGCAGCGGCGTTATCCCAGAAATCATCACAGACAGTGCCCCACACGCCATTAAGATAGATCTCAACTCGTCCTGAGGAATAAGAACTGCTTCCCACGAGTCGAACTGGGAGATTCTCTACACAAGACAGCAGAAGATAAAGGTTTAAAATCACAGAAGGAGCAAATTAATCTGCAGAACTATAATTATATACTTTAAACGCGGAGTTTACGCTAAGAAACTATAGGACAAAAACAAAACATCAAGCCGACGGGTCACTCCAGCACGTTAACTCATCCGCGGCCAGCCGCGCATCCGGATGCGGCTGGCCGCGAATGAGTTAATGACGTTTGTCTTCTTTTCGACTCATTTTCTCATTGGCCTAGCTCTATTCGCTTGTTTTCCCTCGTCGCCCTTTCTCTAGACAACGGAAGGCCACTTATCACATGATATCAAGAGAGCGCGTGCTAAGCAGCCTGGATTTATCACACGTTTCAATGACAACGTACTCATCAGGCTAAACGTTCGTCCTCAAATATGACTTCGATCAATCACGTTTCGCAGTACAAACACGCACTAACCTGCATTCGGCGAAGTGACAATTGGAGAGCCGGTGGTGCGTTGTGTAGTATAGCTACCTGTGGACATAACAGGCGATAGATAGGTTACGTTTACGCCGGACGACTGACTCCCAACAACGCACGATAACGAAGTCAGTGATGGCGGATAGCCAGTTTCTTCCATGATCATAGAAATCAATCCAAACATCTCCAAGAGGCATATATCCTCGTTAGACCGTCGGGATAATGAGGATCCATGCCTCTTGGAGATGTTTGCAAAACTGTCTATATATTCGCATGTTTATTGTACAAGTCGGTTATCCATAGTGGTTTCGCTCTCATTAGTTTGTTTAAAGGAAAACTCACCATTATAGCCAAATACAGTGACCTTATGATAAAATAATGAAGATAATGATAATAATAATTATTATTATAATTCTATTAAAATATCCCTCAGAAGAAAACAGTTTTAAATCACAGGCGAAGCTCCACACAAAAGTCATCTGTAATTTTGAAGGCAAACAGTTGTACGAGTCGAACTCGCGAATGAACATCGGAAGATAGGTAGCGGAACACACACACACACACACACACACACACACACACACACACACACACACACACACACACAAACACACAAACACACAAACAAACAAACAAACAAACAAACACACACACAAACACACAAACAAACAATGCACGTGAACAGTAAATCAAACGGACGACAGGTTGTTACAAGAAATATATGAAATTCACTGACGCAATATTGTGTGACTGCTATAACTTATGATTTTACTTTATTTCATTTTATTTCATTTATTCCAAATCGATCATGTAACTATAAGCCAATATTTTTGTCGTCGTCATTATTGGCAGCTCGGTCTAGAAAGTCGGTGGTTGGTACGCCCCAGGAAAGTCATTGATGTAATGATGTTATTTTGATTCACTAGCAAAAGTCCACAAATCGAAACACAGATACGAGAAACAACAACGAAAATAGTAAAGCAGACAACCAACAGTGCATCTACATTACTATAATACAGAAATGAAAACTTAGGAAAGCTAGTGATATAAGCTGTGCTTCCGTGAAACTGACATGGTGAGCTGCGTTCAGGCGACACTGCTTCACTTGATGCAGAATCAATGCTATTAACTCATTCACCCCGACACACCACAGCAAGACATGGGTCGAGCATAATAGGTCATGGGTGGTGCCACAACAGCTTGGCGCCCACAGGCGCTAAGCTATTCTGGCAACACCCTTGAACTATCATGGTCGATCTGTCTCTAGAATTGTAATACAGTCCTTCAGAGGGCAACTTCAAGATTTGAGGATTTCGGTCATGGGCAGAACGTGTTAACATCACTTCAGACGGAGGAGCGTGGTTTTATCTACAACGCACTGCAGTATAACAATCATCTTTCGTTTTGCTGGTGGACGGATAATATAATTAATCCATTGTTTGTTCGCAGCGGTTTTTGTCGCGATGATTCCTGCAGGACCTTACTCTAACCCTTCCTGCAGGAATTATCGCGACAAAACCGCTACCGACAGCCAAAGGGTTAACACAACAACCATTCGCCCGTTACGTCAAAATCGCAGACTAGTACACAAATACATGTATACTTACTGGAGGCCACATTGCAAGCAACTCCAGCATCTTCCCCGTGACTGCAGTCGTGAACACCGAAGCCAGGAAAGAGACACTCAGACAGGTGAGTTTCATTCCCAGAGCACTGAACGTTATCCATCAGTATAGGGCCATCTCCCATCCCGAAATAAGCTGATTGGTACGCCACACTATCGCCGCTAGATGAAACAAATGTAACGAAATCAATCAAGTAAGTCACAAGTAAGTAACTTGAGCTAGGCATAGGTAAGTAAACCGCTAAGTGATTTAACGTTGAGTTGTCATGGAGTAAGACCTGTGCATATACATATATACATATATATATAATTAGTTGAGCAGCATTTTGCTAGATATAGTGCGGCCGTTCGACGAGGACATTTTGATTCGGGATAAGTAATCACATCTGTCTGTTTTCGGCACTATATTAAGCAAAATGCTGCTCAATATAATTTATGTGCCCAGTCCAAAACAAAAATATGCCTGGCGTCATTCATTTTGCGGCTGATTGCGGTGTTCAGAATTACAGACGGGTGCATATCGCTCGCGTAGATGTCGTCTGACTATGAAGACATCAGTGCATTAAATACAATACAATACAATACAATACAATACAATACAATACAATACAACTTTATTGTCTGTTCGAGTCAAGGCACGACAGATATTTGCCTTTCGGCTCGTCATGAAACGACAATATAAGACATTAACAAACGCTACAAGAACATATCATGAAAAATTATCATTGCAGCAATCTATTACAAGCAATCTGTCACAAGATGGGAGGTAATGTTAAGTAGATCATACTTATCGCGGCGTTATAAACGAGAGTTCAAAATCGAGACGGCAGTTGGAATAAAAGACTTTTAAAAAACATTCCTTTTGGCAAGTGGCATGTTGAAACGTCTGCCTGATGGTAGCATTTGAAACTAATCAGATAGTGGGTGACGAGGATCATTGACAATGCTAGCTGCTATCCTTCGGACAGCTCTATGGTACAGATCATCTACTGGGTACTGTCCTAAGCCAATGATCTTCTCAGCTGTTCTGACGATACGTGATAGTCTGCCCCTGTTTTTCATACTGAGGTTGCCATACCAAGTAGTGATGTTAAAAGTCAGTATGCTTTCGATCAGGCTTCTACAAACGGATTCTAAAACCCTGGAACTGACATCAAAACTTCTCAGTTTCCTAAGAAGGTACAGACGCTGGTTTGCTTTTTTCACAATCAGATCGGTGTTTCCAGTGATGGACAGCCCACTGTCCACGACTGTGCCAAGGTATTTAAATATATATATATATATATATATATATATATATATATATATATATATATATATATATATATATATATATATATATATATATATATATATATATATATATATATATATATATATATATATATACGAGTTCACGCATGTGTTAAATAATTCAATCAATGCTATGTTATTAGGGTCAAAATAATACGCGTAAGGACGATTTAGATAGTGGTATATTGTGCTTCAGTGTCATTCATGTTGAAGCTGTAAATACTGTTATCAGCTTTCTTACGCTCATGGCTGACCACACATAATATAAGTTATTGGTAGCAGGGGTTTGCTACCCTTGTAGGTCTGAGGTCTGAGGGAGGTCAAAGGAACCATTGTACCTCGATGGCCGAGGTACAAACGTTCCATTAACATCCTAAATTGGTTTGCTACACGGACCCTTGTAAGCCTACGAGAGGTCAAAGGAACCACTGTACCCCGAAGGCTGAATGCCTGTGGGGTACAATGGTTCAATTGACCTCCCGAAGGCATACAAGGGTTCGTGCAGGAAACTCCTGCTACCATTAACGTATCTGTTGTCACTCCTACACTATTGCCGTTAAAGAACTCAAGCTGAAATCTTCTGAACTGGATCACGCCAGACATGACTGACGTAAAAGGAATATACATTTACACATAATAGACACGACGTAATTGAAAGTCTCCAGTAGTGTGCCTATTGTTTCGAACAACATTAAGTAACTTTGTACTTTAGAACGTTTTGGTGATCTTTTATAGAACAAAACTGGCATCCAAGATGCGTGAGAAAGAGATCGAGCTACAACAAAGTCCGCCAATAGTCGCTACAAGGGTTTTTGTAGCTCGGTCATGAGGTACAGTTTGCTCTAACGAGAATGGTCGGGTGACGTAGAGATGGAAACAATATGATCTGAATGATAAGTGAACAAATTGCTCGGGACTTGTTATTTATTGCGTTTCTGGCATTGTATGCATGTTAGGCTACATTGCCATACACAACCGAGTTTTAAAAAATCAATTTTACTCAAATCCCAGCTGTTGGCAGACCACTGTAGCATCGGCGACATCCCACAAGTCATCACAGACAGTGCCCCACATGCCATTACGATAGATCTCAACTCGTCCTGAAGAATTCGAACTGCTTCCCACAAGTCGAACCGGGAGATTCTCTACACAGAGGCAGCAGAAGAAAAAGGTTTTAAATCACAGACGGAGCAAATTAATCTGTAGAACTATAATTATATACTTTAAAAGCGAAGCATGCGCAATGAAATTAGGCTGACAAAAACACATCTCCCCGAAAGGTCATATGCATGTACCTGCCAGGACGTTGCCAATGACGTGTCTTCTTTTTTCCGACTCTTTACGAATTGTCTTATTGGCATAGCTTTTTACACCTTTTCTTATTGGCCTAGTTGTATTCGCCTTTTTCCCTGGTCGCCATTTTTCAAAGCAACGGGAGGTTAATTCCCACCCGTTGTCAAGGCAACGGGTTATAAGGAGCCTGGACTTTTCTCACGTTTCAATGACAACGTACTCTTTAACGTCCTTCAAAAGTGCTTCCCCAAACATGACTTTGACCAATCACGTTTCTCGGTACAAACATGCACTAACCTTCAGTCGGCGAGGTGACAATTGGAGAGCTGGTGGTGCGTTGTGCAGTAGAGTTATCTGTGGACATAACAGGCGCTAGAGAGGTAAATTACGTTTACGCGGACGACTGACTTCCAACAACGCACGAGAACGAAGTCAGTGACGGCGGATAGTCAACTTCTTCCATGAGCATAGACATCAATCCAAACATCTCCAAGAGGCATAGATCTTCGTGAGACACTCGGGATCATGGTCATCCAAGCCTCTTGAAGATTATAAATAAATATATATATCCTTTGAATATGAAGAAAAATTCCATATGTAGCACGTAGTATAGGAGTTAAGCTGACAAAACGCACATATATATACATCAGGTCAAATAATCACATCTGTCGGTTATCTGCACTATATCAAGCAAAATGTTGCTAAAAATAATTTATGTACCCAGTCCAAAACAACACAAAACAAAACATTCATCTTGCATCTGATTGCGGAGTTCAGACAAAACACTTTAATGGCAGACGTCTGCATATCGCTGTCGACTCAGCGCGTAGATTTCGCCTGACTATGAGCACATCCATTGCTTTGTATAACCGTGCGTGTTACTGAGTAAATCCTGTTTGTTACTATATCATGCATGATTGCGAAAAATGCCAGCAGGTTTGTTTATTTAGTTCTTTTCTCATGTTGTTGATATCGCCAGCTGACATCTCGTCAATTTCACTAGTCAGACTAGCGACTGACACGTTTTATGGCGTCTGTTCTTCGTTTGTGTTTATGTAAAGGATACATTTCGAGCGTTCGTACTGTCAAGGGACCAAAATTAAGCTCAGAATTAAGTAAAAGATTAAGAAGTGAGTGGAACCAAAGTTACTCGCGAAATCATTGAATGAGGGAAACGTATAACGCCGATTGCGAATAAGTCATAGGGTAGTGGCAACAGGACGTTGGTGTACGTGCGAGAACGCACGACCTAACCAAATTAGCGGGGAAAGTTGGTCAGTACTTTTTGCCGACAAGAGGAAGTGAGTACGTGCGGATGAAATGAAGGTACCTAAACTAGTTAGCGGGAAAAAGGGGGTCAGGACTTTCCCGCCCGAGTCTATCAAAGAATACACTTACTCAGTAGTGTTTGAGGAAAATTCCAGAATTTGGAAAGAAATAGTCCGTTCACAAAACAATTACATTAATGTTGTGATACGGGTGTTAGGTTAAATTAGATGCATGGACTGGATGTGAAATGCCGCATGTTTAGTATATTTTATATATTTATTGAAGTTAGTTGAAATTGATGTAGAGATGTGAATGAATATTCATGACATCGCGTAAGAATACAGAATGAGGAAGGGAGAGAGACTTGTTTTAATATATACGGAGCGTGGGGGACAGAACACTTTGACATTTGGCGCTGAGCGAGAGAGACGAAAAGACGAGGTCTGAGAGAAGTGAGAAGGTGGACGGATGGAAAGTGGTGTGGACTCATGTGATCGGAAATAACCGGTATCAATATGGATTCTCCGGAAGGCGATCAACCAAGAAGAGAAGTGTGAACTAATACAATTGTGAACTGTGTCTACGTGACCGCACCTGCCTTGAACATTTTAAAATCAGCATCGCCAGACAGACTCCGCGCGGACGGGAGGCCAAATAGCCACATTATGAACATGGTATAGAAAGCCTGGCCAGGTAAGGTGACTCTATTGTTTCTGTGCACAGAACTAAATAGAACAATGATGAAGACAGTGGAATAACAGAGACTTTAGACATTAGTTAAGTGTGACATGTTTAATGCTTTTATGTAAATAATCAACATAGTTATCATTTCAGTAACTGAGTTCTTAGTGAATCAATTGTATGAATGCGTGTGCGGAAAGCACATGCGAGACGACCCTCTCCAGAGTGAGAGAAATGTGGTGAATGAGATGTTTATAGCTACAATGATGAGAGTGTGAGCGTGTGAGTGGAGATCCCCTGTTAACAAAATGATATAACCTACATCCACATCACAAACAAACCACCATCTTTCCTTAGTCCATGACACGTAAACACAAAGAAGTATTTCATTACTACTAAGAAGCTTATAAATGTTGCCATATGAAAATATTTCGCGTTTCTGTTTTGAAAAATGTGCGTATCATTTAGATATCAAGATCGAATCTTGGCGCGCAAGGGATTTTGGGAAGGGAAGTATATTAAACAAAATTCATGAATATTAATTTGCTTGTTATACAATATAATAATACATGTGTGAAAGAAGGACAAACTTTATGGAGTGGGTGATATAAATATTATATATATATATATATATATATATATATATATATATATATATATATATATATATATATATATATATATATATATATATATATATATATATATATATATATATATATATCGGGGGGGGGGGGGGGGGGGGCGGGGGTGGCGGTATTTGTTTGCTGGTTTTTGTTTGTTTGTTGTTTTGGGGTTTTTTTAAGCGTGCATTGCGTCATCAGGAACATCAGCTGCCTTTTGTGTGACTGCAAGGCTCACATATCCTTCTCTCCCATCCCCCTTCTTTTCTAGATCTAGTGAGCCTTGCAGTCACAAAAAAGGGCAGCTGATGTTACTGATGACGCAATGCAAGCTTTAAAAAAAAATAAAAAACAAAGAAACGGCTAAACCTGACAATTGCAAACAAAACGTCAGTACTAGAAGGCACCTCCAGAATTTACTGATAGAACCCCTAGTACAGCGCGGAATGCATACCTACAGCTTAATGTGAGGTTTCAGTGAAAACTGACAGACTAATTTTGAAAAAGGCAACAACCTAGACAATTTGTGGTGCAATTACTTTTCAATTTCAAACATATGTTATAGTAAAGCAAAGGCGTCGCCCAAAGCCCAAAGTACACTCATAGAGTAGCTCCAAGGGACATAATTTTACATTTCAATTCTTAGAGTGCTCTGCAGGGCTAATGCCGTGGAATTCCAGGCTAGTGAGCATGCATTGCGTCACCAGGACATCAGCTGCCCCTTTTGTGACTGCAAGGCTCACCATATCCTTCTCTCCAATCCCCCTTATTTTCTGGATCTAGTGAGCCTTGCAGTCACAAAAACGGCAGCACACATACACGCAAAAACACATACACATACACACACACACACACACACACACACACACACACACATACGCACGCACGCACGCACTCACGCAGGCAGGCACGTACGCACGCACGCACGCACACACACACACACACACACACACACACACACACACACACACACACACACAACACAACACAACACAACACAACACAACACAACACACACACACACACAAGCAAAGCGTGGGAAGAGAAACTCATAAAGAGCCGCAGGATGACGCAAGAAAGATATGAAATTTATTTTACAACATAGAGGCCAAATAATGTATGAGGTACCATAACTTTCAAATCATTCTGTGTCAGCCTCTGCCTGTGATCAAACGTAACATATTGTCCGTTTACGCAAAATTGTCTCGTGTTTTCTTGCCGATTAACCTCTGAACAAGACATATTTCAGCAGAACACTAGCAAAAAAAGTTATAACAAAACATGGTCTTAATTTATTTTAAAATTTAGTTGGCTTCAAACCCAACGGTTTAGCCACTGCCCTCGGAAGATCATGGAGATGATCTACTTAAAAGTTGAAACAAATACCTTGTGCAGGCCTCAGTGACCACTGACCTGATGCTGATGCTGAAACTGTGACAACGGGCCGGGGGAGGGGGGAGGGTTCTAACATTTTGTTTGGGACCAACCTGACACAAAAGGGCCTCTGACGCTAGACTTTGCCTCCAGTGTCCGAAAAATCAAATAATGAGAATATCGGAAAGGGGGGGGGGGTGTCCAGACTCCCCCAAAAGTGACTTTGTGTTTTGTTTTTTATTGGCCTTTGGTGGCACACACACACACACACACACACACACACACACACACACACACACACAAACAACACACACACACCCACACCCACACACACACATGCACACACATACCATCACACACACACACACACACACACACACACACACAGACACACATACACATACACGCACACGCACACGCGCGCGCACACACACACACACACACTCACACACACACACACACACACACACACACACACACACACACACACACACACACACACAAACACACTCACACACACTTACACACACACACGGGAATTATCGCGTCAAAAGCCGCTACTGACAGCCAAACCGTTCAAATGTGCATTTATTGCACACAAAGGCAGTCACGAGCATTACACTGAGCTATTTAAAGGAGCAGAGATGAAAGGAAATAGGGGCTAATTAATACCAGTGAAAGGAAAGAACTACGTATACGAGGTATGATCAAAAAGTAATGCTAGTTGTGCCGTAAAACCGAAACCGTTGGCCCAATTAACTTGACATTTTAACATTTTGCAATAGCACTATCCTCAACTGTTTATGCACAACTTCAGCTACTTCAGGCAAGATTCAACGGGGATGTGGTATTCTGATGAAGGTCAGGGTCGGGTATTTGAACTTACGGCTTTTACGAGGTCCTGGATGCGGGACAACTATGCATTGCCAGCCTCATTTTCAGTTTAGGGAAGAACAAAAAGTCGCTTTGGTCGCGGCGAGGTCTGTATTATGGTTGCAGAAAAAACACGAATGTTTTGCTCCTCTGCGTATGCCACAGTAACCATGACATTCTGGTCGATAGCATTTTCAAGAAAAAACATGATGTTCTGGCCATTGAGAGTTGGCCGCTGCTCATAAACAGACTTCAACACTTTTGGAAAAAAGATATTTTTTTGCAGGATATTTTGCATTGACTGCGTGCTCCACTGGTAAAATATGAACACTGACATGGACCTCTAAGTTTTAACAATTAGAGAAAATATTGCAGCCGATTCTGAAAATCTGACAAAAGTGCCACGAGTCTCTTCTCATCAGAGTCAAACCACTTCGGATTGGACTGTTTGCTGGGGATGCCGTTACAGGACAAGCAAGTGTCGCCTTCAGTAATGACATCACTAGCTTGTTTGAGGCCATTTATGCTAAACATTTTGCGTAGTTAGGTGATCTGCTTTCTGTTGCATCTGTCCCTCTGTCAAGAAATGGGATATCCTTATTGCAGATAGTTTTTGGAGGTCAAGGTCATTTTACACTATCCTTTGAACTATTCCAAAAGGAAGATCGGATGTTTAAAATAATTCTCAGAATAAAATATATGCGTATTTTCCAATTAATGTGTAAATAAAGAGCAAACCGAGCTCGTTCCCGGCTGAGGGGAGTTCGGTGGCTCGGTGGTAGAGCGTTCGACTCTCGACCGAAAGGTCCCGGTTTCGAATCCAGCTTGGGTCAAAATTTGCTCAGACCCTAATTTGGTGCCCCGTCTTTGAAATCACCTTCGTGGTGGACAAAAGACGTAAGGCCCTAAACTTTTAACGGTTTGTTTTTTTTCGTTCCCGGCTGAAGTACTCGTCCTCAAAGTTCTCTCTTTCATAGTTAAATTGCACAGTTCACTTGCAGTCAGTGTCAGACAATACACAAGTCTTAAATTTGCTTGGCTTTTGAGAAGACTGTCTCAAGGTTTCACTCTTTTATAAATGTAGGAAAAAAACAGTATTATCTTGGACAGTCCACTGTTTTCAAGCACAGCTGTTCGCATCACTTTTTCAATGATGATACACAGCGGCATGGCTGAAGATACCAGCCCCATATTGTAAATGAATAAATGGCAAAAGGTGAAATTTGTTTTGATACTGATTTTATTTATTTGACTTCAGTAGTTTACAAATGGCGGCCCAACTATCATACCTCGTAGTATCGTACACCGTTCCTTATTAGCATAACTCTATTCGCCTTTTCTCCCTTATCATCCGTTCTCAAGTGTCTTATGACTGACAACATACTCTCTAGGCAGAACGTTTTTGCCTCTAGACATAATCTCTAGGCAGAAAAAGTAACATCACTCAAATGCAAGAAGTATAGATCCTCATGAGCCCCCGCGATCGCGGGGGCTCATGAGGATCTATGCCTCTTGCTGAGACCAACTTTTCTCCGTTTTCTGTTGACGGCTGTGACTTTTTGTCGTCGAATGAACAAAGATATCAAGGAACAGAAAATACGTCCAATGGCAGGAAAGGGGTTAACGAATCACGTTTCTCAGGACAAACACGCACTAACCTTCATTCGGCCAGGGGAAATTGGATGAGCTGGTGGTCGTTTGTGCATAAGTGTTACCTGTGGACAATACAAGCAATATTGCAGACAACAAAAAGTGAACTAGGCCATAATAATAATAATAATAATAATAATTATATATTATATTATTAATATTATTATTATTATTATTATTATTATTATTATTATTATTATTATTATTATTATTATTATTATATTATTATTATTATTGATATCATTAGTATTATCATTTTTTATTATTGTATTCACATTACAGTCTACTCCGCTTATAACAAGGTCGGATATAACGAAAGTCGGATATAGCAACACTTTTTCAAAGATCCCAGCAGCAGTTTTTCAACGTATTTTACTTCGCCCATACCAAACATCGGATATAACAACAAGAAACATTGGGTCCCCAGGCGATTTGTTATATCCGGAGTTTACTGTGTATTATAATATTACTAACAGCAATAATAATAATCATAATTATAATCATAATGAGCACCGTGTGTGGCGCCTATCCTCAAAAACTAGAAGCTCTAAGCGCTAAGCTAAAAAGCTAATCGTACAAGAAACAAATTAATTACAAATGATTAAATACAGAAAATAAAAATAAAAATAAAGTACAATACAGAAATACACACAGGCACTATTCACAACTTCACACCATTCCAGGTACGTGTGTGTGCACCAGGTGTTTACGGATCTAACAGGCTACTGACCTAACACATCGTGAGGCTGATTGATTTTATGTTGCTTATTGACCTGTGGAGGTTACATTACAGATTAGGGGACAGACCAACAACCATTTTAGTTCAAGGGTGGTGTCAGAACAGCTGGGCGCCTCAGGCGCCAAGTTATTCTGGCACCACCTGTGAACTATCATAGTCAAATTAACGTCAAGCACTGGTGTATCAGGATGAAAAGGGTTAAAAGTAATACTTTTGAGGAGATTTCTGTGTAATTTATATTTGAGAAAACAGCTGTTTTGGGCGTTGGCCTGGATTTCGTTTCCTTAACCCCTTCAGCCCTGACGCACTACAGCAGCAGATGGGTCAACCATGATAATTCAAGGGTAGTGCCAGATTAGCTTGGCGCCTGTCGGCGCCAAGCTAATCTGGCACTGCCCTTGAATTATCATAGTTCATCCATCTCCTGGAACTGGTGCATAGTCATTAGATGACGCCTCCAAAATTTGGGAAATACGGTGTCAGGCAACCCCAAAAATGAATATGACTAGCAAGCGTAAAATTAATAGGTTGGCAGCCTCAATTTTACTGGATAGGTCCTTTGGCATCGGACCGCACAACAATTTTTCGCAAATATCTACGCAAAGAACCGCTTTTTTTTTAATTCCAAACTTCAACCAAATTATATTATTCAGGTACAGTTGACCTAATACGGATTACTTTTAAGAAACTCAGTGAACACTGTGTCTGTTTGCCGTACTGTCGTAACATTCGGCACTGTATCATGCAATGGCTGATTTTACATCCCTAAATGTGCCCCAGATATAGTAAGTCCAGCATAAAAAAAAGATGCATTTTCACGTGAAGTTGTCAAACCTGCGAAAACATACATGAAGTCTGCATTCTTGACGTCGATATTGAAATATGCCGGGGCTCTGTTTAGGGTAAATAGAGCCCCGGCAGATTTCAATATCGATGTCAAGAATGAAGACTTCATGTATGTTTTCCCAGTAAAATTGAGGCTGCCAACCTATTAATGTTACGCTTGCTAGTCATATTCACTTTTTCGGTTGCCCGACGGCTGTATGTCCCAAATTTCGGAGGCATCGTCTAATCACTTTTCTGTACCACGTTAAGAACGGATAATGCAATGCCAATTGACCTAATGTGGACTATTTGTTATTGAGCTCCACGATTTGTCGATTTTACTGCACTGTCGTAAAAATTTGGTGAAAAGACAAGAACAGGTAAACACCTGTTCTTGTCTTTTCACCAAATTTTGACGACTGTGCACTAAAATCGACAAATCATAGGAGCTCAATAACAAATAGTCTATTATCCGTTCTTAATGTGGTACAGAAAAGTCTTTCTTTGCGGAGATAGTTTGTAAAAACGTTGCGTGCTCCGATGTCAAACGGCCTATTGCGACCAATTGAATACGCATGCGTTCTGCATCTTGCTGTCAGTCATTCGAAGATGGAACAATGGTCTGAACATGAACCGTATTGCAGAAAATATGATTATTATAAAACAAATATGAAAACCGGAAGTTTTGGTCTGTAATAAATCAAATTTGAATCCCTTCAGTGTATGACTGGCAGTAGATAATCAGCCTTAGCTTAGACTTGCTATGCTCTTCATGTGTCAAAGTCAGACAAAAGTTAACGCGATTAACCATAACAAATTCGGCAATTATTGTGAAGCGACAATACTGAATGGACTAAATAAATATGTATGGTTTCTTTAGCAGACATTTAAGCAGGAAAGAATGGTTTCAAGTGATCCTTATTGCATAAAATCTAAATATAACGAAACAATAATGATAACCGAAAGTTCTCGTTTTCCGTGCATTTCCTGGATTCAAATTTCATTTGAGTCCGCTGAGATGATCATTACGAACATAAATATAATGCGTTTCAATAGTCACGCGTCGTTGGAGACGAACGACTTTCAACAACGAACGAGAAGCGAAATCGTTGTGCTTGATAAGCTCAGACTACATTCCAAACATCTCCAAGAGGCATAGATCCTCATGAGCCCGTAGGGCTCATGAGGATCTATGTCTCTTGGAGATGTTTTGAGTATTGTCTACGCTTACAAGCTGGTTATCCGCCTTGACTTCTCTCTCCGTCGTTCGTTGTTTAGAGTAGTTTGTTGCAAACGCAACCTCACTCACGTCTCTTGGAGGGAAATAGTGCGTTACAGCGTTCGTTTTAGTTCACTTTCAGTACTAGTTTAACTCTTAAAGTCCCAAAACTAAATAACTTCTATTCCTAAGATTGGAAGTCATTTCGTGCTGGGAGTTTTAGAGTTAAAGCCCAGCGGACAGGTGACCGCGATAATTTTATAAGAAGTTTTTAAAAGGTAGCTTACAGGCTGATCAGTTACCTCCCCGGGATAACCCCCGAACCCCAGACCTTATTTCCCCAGTGGCCGGGGAAAAAAAAAGAAAAAAAAAAAGAAGGGGGACCGGGGGGTGTGGTGTGTGTGTGTGTGTGTGGGGGGGGGGGTGGAGAGGAGGAAGAGTAGCGGGTTTAGCGTGTATGAGGGACAGTTGCATCTTCTCACCACCCGCCGTAATATCGAAAAGAGTTGTAGGTGCGGTGGGAAAGGGGGTGAGCGTCGGTATCTGAGCCCTTACAAAAAAAAACAACAACCATCTACTGGGTACATTTACAGGAGCAGTGCGCGTTTGGGAGATGTCGGGGGGGGGGGTGGGGGGGGGCAGGACGTGAGGGTCCAAACTCCATAAGAAGACAAGCATTTTAATAATAATAATAATAATAATAATAATAATAATAATAATAATAATAATAATAATAATAATAATAATAATAAATGAGCATTTGTATAGTGCCTAACCTCAGAAATTATGCCTCTAGGCTCTTAACAAAAGATGATTGTACAAAAATAACTATTTACTATAACGCACTTTACAAAAAGTAAAACAAATTTAAAACAAAAATACAACGCACTCTATAAACAATCTATACACAATCACCATTCAAAAATGCATATCATTCATTCAAGAGGTGCTGAGCGTGTAGACTCATACACGCACTCACGCACGCACGCGCGCGGCACACACACAAACACACTACTATACTGCTATTTTACACGCTGCTATTTTAACGTATTTTTTTCTCTTGGAGTCCGAAATAGCTCAGGTGGTTAAACGTCGGAGCAGGAGAGTGAAGGGATTCGCCGGGTCGTGGGTTCGAATCCCGTCCCGGCCCCGGTAGCTGGACTCACAATCCAGGGGGAGAAAAACGGATTTGTTCAATAGCATGTCCGTTGAAAGGTCCTGCTAAATCAAAGTGGCACAGTTGGAGTGAGCCTGAGTTGATCAGTGTTCAGGTCGTACTCCATAGGCAATAGATTTCCCTGTCCTCCCATAACCCGCCCGTCAGGACCGTCCATTATCACGCCGGTGCCGTGGACGTTAAACACGGAACTAATCAATCAACGTATTTCTTGGCCTGGGGCGTTGAGTTCCGCTATGCTGGAACCCGCACCCGCACTCCCACACCCCACTAACCAACAACACCGATCCACCCCTATATTTTATATACTGTAAGCTCATTAAATGATGTGTTACAAAACTATTTAATAGTCTATGTGATCAACTTTGTTCTTTCATTGTAAAGACGAGACACCTTTTGCATTTTTGACTCGTTCGGGACAGGCATGCAAATTGTCCATTACCTGTTGAATGAGCTAGTAGCGCCATACACAACAGTAGAGGCGCTGCTGACCAGAGCCCAGGCCTAGAGCGGCAATCATCTGCACAAAGAGAGGAAACAGAAAGTGGGGGCACACACGGGCAAGTCAAATTTGGACGTGAACATACAAACACGTGTGCTGAAATGAAATTAATAACGAATTTAAAATTAAAAAACTGATCGTAAAAAAGGTTGGTTTATTGCTTAACGTCCCGACAGCAACAAGACTTTCCTAGGACACGTTTACGCTGCTCGTGGGGACAAAAAGCAAACCCAGAATATTGAATGTATGTCGCCAGTCGGCCTAATATGCTAAATAAAGCTCAGCCATGCTAGGGACGCTGCATCTTCATGCTAATTTATCGTACCATAGTTTACACACACAAAAAAAGAAGTAGAAAATCATTACAGTTGCACAATATGTACATGAAAATGATAAAAACCGCAAACACATAACTAATCATCTCGTAGGTGCAGCTGACCATTTTAGCAGCACACATCTAATATCAAGGACTACAGGCAGCGCAGACAGTAGGGAGAGTTTTAAAAAATGGAAAATACAGGTGAATGGACCAACGGTAGACAGAAACATGTACCCCAGAAAACAGAGATAAACCCACCCTGTAGGCCAGATTAGGGTGACACTGGGAACTAAGAAGCAGTTTACCCCACCCAAGTCCCCCATGGCAGACCCGGAAGTGGGGGGAGGGGGTGATAGTAAAGAAGGCCTTAAAGTTATTCATCACAAAAACTGTTATCACAAAGTATTATCGCTGCTTTTCGTGCACAAAAGTAAAAGAACTTTCAGATTATTCCTGATTTCATTTGCCAAACCTTTCTATGCCGCGTCTGAAATCACTGCACACGGACAGACATTTGCGTGAAAAAAAAAAAAACACAAATGAAATGGAACCAGACGTGGGCACAAAGAGCACAGGACTAACAAGAGACATAAATCCTCATGAGCCCCCGCGACTGCGGGGGCTCATGAGGATTTATGTCTCTTGCAGGTGGGTAGTGTTCGCTTTGCTGCAGGCAATTAAGTGGTTAAGCAGCATACAAACACAAGCTACGCCCCCAGCACTCCCCATCGCACACACATTTGCTGGATTCCAGAAGTCGTGGCTGAGTGCATGTGTACTAGAAAACTAGACATCGTTGTTCAGACAGGTGTTTGCCTGTCGGTGGCGGGTTTTCAGTTGTCGCGATGATTCCTTCAAGAATCATGACGACACGAACCGCTACCGACAGCCAAAGGGTTAACACTACAGAACATACCGGCAACGTTTCTCATAATGGAGACGTGCGTCCGAGCAGAACTTCGGCAGACTGAATAAAGTGAACGTCCTGCTTTCGTCCTCAATGTATATGCTTGATCAGGACCGGGGGCTGCTTGTAAGCTGATGTATCCTGTAGAACACATTAACAAACGATGTTGCATTCGTTGGCTCGCCTTTCCTTAACATCCTGGTTCCATACAAGGGTCAGACGGGTAAGAAAAAGTGGTGCCGCACGCACGCACGCACGCACGCACGCACGCACGCACACACACACACACACACACACACACACACACACACACACACACACACACACACACACACACACACACACACACGCGCGCGCGCGCGCTTTTAGGTGCTAGATCTGCGTTCAACAGCAGTGCTAGCGTAACTAGACGGGACGTAATTTTATCTTGTTAATAATAAATAATAATAATACATAGTTCTTGTATAGCGCTGTTCTCCAGGAAAACACTGGACTCATTGCGCATGCACAACAGCACACCCTTTCTCTCTCAGACACACACGCACAATTATGCACTACGTGTTACTACACTACGCCCATGTTATCGCGTACTAGGTGCTGAACGCACTGATCATCCCCATTTCAAAGTCTTAAGTATTTTAAATACGGCAGACAAAAAGCAAAACGTTTGGCCGGGACTAAAAAAAGTGTTACTAAATGCGACCTTTCGCATATCTGATCTTGCTCTGAGCGAAGTTGACGATATAGAGACGATCCATCTTAAACTGTCCGTTAATTATTATTCTCACATCTGTTATTATGTTGAGATCGAAGTTCATTTTTAATGCATAACAGTCATGTACGAACGAGTGTCATAATACATGCCATTGGACTTAGCGGTCTTGTCTCAAATATATTGAAATTGTGACAGAAAAAAAAAAAACTACCAACATTCGTCGGAGCAAATTTCTGCAGACTGAATAAAATTAGCCCCAAGCTTCGTAATCAATAAACATTATGTCGTCAGCATCCGGGTCGGATCGTAAAAATATTCTGAACAAAAGACTGTACATTGGTTTGCTCGCCTTTTCTTATAACTTCCTTGTTCTATACACGGCTGGGTTATATATCTGCGTAAACATAAGGGCGGATCAGGGGTGGTGGGCGGTGGGGGGAGGGGTTAAATAAATTAATAAAATAAAATAAAATAAAATAAAATAATAAAATAAAATAAAATAAAATAAAATAATATAAAATAAAATAAAATGAAATGAAAATTCTGTAAAATGCTATAACAAAGTCTGTTTCTTAGGGTGTTTGGACCCCCACCCCATCCCCCCCACCCCCCCCCCATCCCCCCACCCCCCCATCCCCAACCCCCTCCCCCCTCCCCACCCCCTCCCCCCTCCCCACCCCCCTCCCCCCATCCCCACCCCCATCTCCCTCTCCCCGTTTGTCATAGTTCTCGAGTATGATTAGGTCATTTTGAGACAAATAGCTCTGAGAATGGAAATCAGCTGCACAGTTACAAGTTTGATCCTATCATACGTAAAATTGTAGTACAACGAATAGTGACGTTAGACGTCGCTCTGCACACGGCGTCGTGGGACTAACTTTGGCATGACGTTAACATAACAGTGACGTCATTTCGCTGATCGTGCCATCATTCTTCTTCAGAAGCCCACAGAACCTCAACGCAGTGCTAGTGTATGTGGATGAGAGGGTAGGGTGGATTAGGGTGCAGAGAGATGGATCAGAAGAATAAGTTTAAATATAGGAACAACTTTGGCCTGGGAATCCCATCTTGTTAATCTCACAATAAAAATAGTAATGCTACCCAACCTTCAAATAAATTTAATAAATTAAAAAAAAAAAAAAAAAAAAAAAAAAACAGATCACGCGCGCGTTCGTGCTGACACAAAATATTGATTATTGGTGCTGGGGGTAACAGTTGTTACATCACATCTGTCTACACTCATATGAGTACAGTCACATTAATATTTTCAATATTGATGCAAAGTTGACCATGCAAATTTAAGTTGGCTCCGTCGATGACGAGCAGAAGTGGTATAAGGACCCAAGTGGGTAGGGGGGCGTGTGTCAGGTATGGAATGGTATGGACTTCGCATGGCTATCCTATCCCTTGGCATTGCTCCCTTTTATTGTCTATCGTATTGAAAATATAGTAGACTTTGAAATGAGGCTGGTCGGATCGCGTTCCGGAGTATGCACACGATGTGCTGGGCGTGCGAGTCCCGAATTCTGGCATAGAAGTAACAAGATAAATACGACGTCACGTCTAGCTACGCAAACGTTGCTAGAGAACGTCTTTTTGGAGCCAAACGCAGTGTGTGTGTGTGTGTGTGTGTGTGTGTGTGTGTGTGTGTGTGTGTGTGTGTGTGTGTGTGTGTGTGTGTGTGTGTGTGTGTGTGTGTGTGTGTGTGTGTGTGTGTGTGTGACAGCGACTAGAGCCCGCGTTTGAGGACGAAAAAGCTTGAAATTGTATGATATAGTTCCTAAAAGAATAATATCGAGGCAGTTTTTTGTTGTTGTTGTTGTTGTTTTTGTTGTTGTTTTGTTTTGATTAAGATGCTCATTGGCGAGAAAATGGCCGTTTTACAAAAACCGGTTGATCCACACTGGAGTCCGTCATTTTTCTTATTTTTAACTAAATATTTTGCACATAGCTAGATAAAAGGAAGATATTGCATAAGTTCGTTAATAAGCATTGTGCCTTTAGAACTTTTTGAGTGATAATTAAATATTTTTTTTAACAAAATATTTTCACCTTTGGGCTGGGAATCCCATCTTGTTAATCGCACAATAAAAATAATAATGCTACCCAACCTTCGAATGCAAAACGGCAGATCTCGCGCGCGTTCACGCTGACACATCATATTGATTATCAGTACTGCGCGTAACAGTCGAATTATTTGCGATTAATCTTAAAACAATTGAGTCATTTTTACGAGAAAAATCAATCTACTCATTAATAATCACATGATTTTTTCATATACGGTATTTACATAAACCTACAGTTTGTCTCGGCTGTCGGGTACGATTAGGTCAATTGTGATCTGTATGCCCTAGGTGTGAAAATTAGATAATTTTTGCACCACGTTTTCGGAGTTATTTGTAAAACAGCTAACATAACGTTAATTTTTCTTTTACGAAAAGAACTGTCTTCTCTTTAATACCCGCATGATTTTTCATAAACAGTGTTTGCATAAGAGCCTGCTGTTTGTCCTGGTTCTGGGGCAGGATTATGTCAAAATGTGACCTGTAAGCCCTAGCTATGAATATCAACAAGAAAATTGCAAAGTTTGATACCCTAATACGTGAAATGTTAGTACTGCGATGAATGACGTATAATATCGAGTCGTCACTATGAACACGTCGTCGTGGGACTAATGATGCCGTGACGTGAAGCTTGAAGTGACGTCATTTCGCTGCTCGTGCTATTATTCTTCTTCAGAATAGCTATGATACGCCAGACCACAGAGCTTACGAATGGCGAGAATCGACGTATGTCCGTCTTGATTTCTGTGTGCCAGTGTGTGTGGATCAGAGGGTGGGTTAGAGTAGAAGGAGATGGATCAGAAGGATAAGCTTGAAAATAAGAACAACTTTGGACTGAGGTCCCATCTTGTTATTTAAGTTGCGCGTCGACAAGAAAATGGCAGTTTCACAAAAAGCGGTTGTTCCCCATTTGAGTCCGAATTTTTTGTTATTCTTACTACATACTTTGCATACAGCAAATAATTCTTTTCGGAAAAAAGATAATGCAGTAAAACCATGACATCTGGAGAAAGTCAGACAGTGGCGGTGACGTAAAAGAAGCAACACCGTCACCATGCAGACATTGACGCAATACTCTGAATATGACGTAATTCCCTCTCACTAACTCTCTCTGCAAGTTTTGTTCCAGCAGAAATCAGAAACGCAAAGACGCTCATCTCATTTAGGGACAGCCTCTTCAAACACCTAGAATCTCTGACGTAATCTAATCATTACAGTACTGGGATAACTTGCGCGTGTGTTCAGGTGTGTGAATGTGCGTGTGTGTGAGTATGTTTGTGTGCGTGTCTGTGTGTGTGTTTGTGAGAGAGAGAGAGAGAGAGAGAGAGAGAGAGAGAGAGAGAGAGAGAGAGAGAGAGAGAGAGAGAGAGAGAGAGAGAGCGTACCATAATATTTGAGTGCCAAGAGTACATTGAATACTGCATGTACTGTGTATAATGTTTTTGCCTTCATATGTGTGTAGGCGATATTTTGGGCGCTTGCTTGCGTATCTCTGTGTGTATGTGTGTGTGTGTGTGTGTGTGTGTGTGTGTGTGTGTGTGTGTGTGTGGTGTGTGTGTGTGTGTGTGTGTGTGTGTGTGTGTGTGTGTGTGTGTGTGTGTGTGTGTGTGTGTGTGTGTATTTGTGTGAGAGAGAGAGAGATGATGATGATGATGATGGTGATGATGATGAGAGAGAGAGAGAGAGAGAGAGAGAGAGAGAGAGAGAGAGAGAGAGCGCACCTATACATTGGCAGATGGCAGATCTGCTATGCATTTTCAAAAAGAAATATTTCAACATCAGAATCAGGTCAAAGACAAAAGGTAGACACCCTTGACAGCGAGGACAGTTCTCATACAGAAGAGACTTTGTGGGTTATGGTTCATCCCATCTTGGTTTTTTTTTTTTATAAGTAAAGTCGCCAGCACCGTGAGCACAAAACAACAGTTTCTTATGATCGACCTTTTCTTAACTCAACTCAGTCAGCCCCGACACACCACAGCAAGACATGGATCGAGCATGGCCAGAATGGCTTGAGCTATCATGCTCGAGCTGTCTCTAGAATTGTAATACAGCCTTTCAGGGGTCAACTTCAAAAGTTAGGGATTTCGGTTGTGGGGTAGACTGTGTTAAACACAACCTTATGCGGGTTAATGTTTCAAAGACAAAGAACAAGCTTCCCCGGTATCTTCTCGAAATGGTTGTTATGTCCGACTTTTGTCATATCTGACGACGTCATTCATAAATGAAATTTACTATACGCGTATTCATAAAGAGGCCGCTAATGTTTAGTAAATAACATGTAGGTAAAATAAATAAACACAACTAAAAACATGTTTTGTTAATTCATTCAGTGTTTGTTTCCCTGCCACTTTCTTTGGGTGTCATCCTCCGTGTGCTTTTTTGTCCAGGTAACCCATTTAGCCGTGATGTACTACAGCCGGAGATGGATCGGCCATGTCATTCAAGGGTAGTGCCAGATTAGCTTGGCGCCTAATGGCGCCAAGCTAATCTGGCACTACCCTTGAATGACATGGTCGATCCATCTCCTGCAACTGGTACACTGGCGTTAGGTGACACCTCTAAAATGCAGCCTTGGAGTTCAAAAGGGATAACTGCTTTGTTTGCTTGTAAATTCTCATACTGCTTCATACTCACCGAGTCCCAAAGACAAGTCTGGATCGCAAGTGGCTGGTGGTCTGAGCTGGTAAAATTTGCTACAACTGTCGGTAGAGAAAGATCTCACGCAGCAAATGTAGTGCGTGTCTCCGTCTTCGCGGGTGTGCTGAGCAACAAGTGCTGTGAACAGCGGGTTGTAGGCGAATGCAAACCCAGCGTCCGGCGCATCTTCGATCAGCAGAACCGACCGTGTGGAATAGCAGCACATCTGAATGGAAGAATAATACAGTCAGTTGGTTATTTGGGTTTAACGTCGAGCAGGCGACAAAGGCCATTTCACGGCTGAATACACTCAGTGGCGTAGGAAGACTTTCATAGTAAGTATGGCCAACTAGTTGAAAAATCAATCGACAATGATAAAACAGTTTGAGAACAGGAGTGACGAGGTATGTTCTCGGCGAATATGACTCAAACAGTCGAAGAATACGAACACTCTACATTTATGTTACAAAACCTTTCAAAACCGGAAATAACTCGCCAAAAATTAAACAGAGCTGAGGATTGTTTGGCTTTCGGCTGTTTATCAGCTGCAGGTGCGCTCATTGCTGATTCTGTAGCGTTTGGCTGCTTTGTAGAGTAAATCGTCGTACAATGTAGACACGCTGCGTGTTGGATATCTACAGCAGCGACGATCGTCATGAGGGTTTGCTTGCTTCAGCTTTTATCCCTTTCGCAAGGAACGCGATATCAGTGATCTAAAAAATGTAGATTTTTTTGGTGTTTTGTTTTCAGTCATACTCAACTTGCCGGCCGCTTAGAGTTGTAGCCTACCGTGCGATTCCAAGCATAACCTCGGGACTAGGAGATGTGTTTTGTGATTTCTACGAACAATTTTGAAAGTTTGTGTAATTCTGCGTAATAAGCCAACACATAATTACTCAATAATATTGATATAACCAAACAAGCAAAAGTTCTATGGCCGACGTCGGCAGCATTTGGCCCGGGCACAGTCGTGCCGTCGTCGTCGGCCTAAGGACCTTTTGCGCGCTAGGTATAATCATTTTGATACGTGCACTGAGCTCGTGCTAAGCTTTTTGCTGTTACGTTGTTGTACGGAAGAAAAGGTCGACTGCTGGATTTTGACAGATGGTAGCAGATCTGCTCGGATTTGTTATTATCTCCATTCAGTCGTCAGATGAACTGCTATTCTAAACTGAGCATGGGCAGGACGGTAGCTCTGCAATCCCTCGTTTTCTTTGAGAATCCAGGATCTGGTTTCTCTGGTACCAAACGTCACATTCTTGTTCTGGAGTCAGCCGCCAAAATCCATGTTGGTAGACCCACGTTCCAGGGCGACCTGAGCAAAATTAATTGTGTCGAAATGAAAAGTGCATGTGTGTGTGTGTGTGTGTGTGTGTGTGTGTGTGTGTGTGTGTGTGTGTGTGTGTGTGTGTGTGTGTGTGTGTGTGTGTGTGTGTGTGTGTGTGTGTGTGTGAACGGTTGTGCCGGCGTGGCTTGGCGCCTGTACGCGACAAGCTAATCTGGCATAAACCTGTGCACCCAATCGCGCACGTGCGCGCGCGCGTGTGTGTGTGTGTGTGTGTGTGTGTGTGTGTGTGTGTGTGTGTGTGTGTGTGTGTGTGTGTGTGTGTGTGTGTGTGCGTGAATAAGAGGGAGATTTTGTGTACGTTATTTTGTTTTGTAGTGTGTAGCAAGGACAAGAATGAAAAGAGGTCTGCGCACCTATTCTTTTATCCTTGGAAAATAATTTTTTTATTTCATTTCAATCTCACCCCGGCATTTGAGAGATTCATTTTAGGTGTCAATACATTCTGATATGCTTTTATTAGAAAACCTTCTATCGGTTCTTTTTGTCTGTTTTAACATGACCTATTATATCTTATTTTTATTTTAAAAGAATTAGCATAATTTTGGTGTATAGAAAAAAAAAACAACGCTTAAGTCGAACAACTCTGTGAAAAAAATAAACCTTTGACGGATAAGTCAAACGACGAATAAGTCAAACGAAAATAATCCCATGCAAGTTCGACTTGAGCGTCTTCGACTGTATCTATATTATATCCACCGATTTCTTGACAAAGAAATGACACACTGATTAATTAGTTCACGCCTCACTCTCGGTTTCAGTGTTGTGGATATGAATAATATAGTCCATGGTCTTCCTGCATAGTTCGGGTTAGCAAACATGCGCTAATTTGGCTCGCGTCACTTCTTGGCCCCCGTGTGATCTGTTTAACTCTCTTAACCCTACGGCCGCATTTGTAAACTTTGGATGCGTTGTCTAACGACTAGGTACCAGTTGTAGGAGATGGCTTGATCGTGATAGTTCAAGGGCAGTGCCACACGAGCTTGGCGCCTTCAGGCGCCAAGCTCATCTGGCGCTACCCGTGAATTATCATGATCAATCCATTTTCTGTTGCAGGGTCCCGGGGCCAAATGAGTTAACTCATTCAAGACCTGCCGCCTCCGGATACGCGGCCTAACGCCGCGTATCTGGAGTCGACACGTCTCAAATGCGTTAAACCGAGATAAATGATCGTTAATTCCGGTATATGCTGTTTGACATCGGAGGGCAAAACGTTTTTTTTATTAGTTGTTTTTTTTTTTAAACAAATTTTAATATTATCTCCACAGGGAAGCACATTTCTGTAGCACTTTAAGAACAAATAGCATTTAGTGCAAATTGATCTATTATGGGCTAGTGTGGCTCACGTACAAAGCAAAAGTGAGTCTATGTTCTGCGCCAGTGATCGTCCGTCCGTCGGCGGTCGTCTGTCGTCCGTCGTCCGTCCGCCGTCGTCTGTGGTAAACTTTAACGTCGGTATTTTCTTGAAGACTATTCAAGCCACATGCAGTCTACAAACTTGAACCCAGTATATTTTGTGGCAATACCTTTCTAAACATGCTATTTTTGAGTGACCTCTCTCAAAAGTCAAGGTCACAGGGGATCAGGATATAGGTAAAAAATAGCTATATTTTGACATACTTTTCTCAAATAATATTCACAACTTCAACCCCAAAACTTAGTACAAAGATACATGATGGTAAGATCTTTTTATACATACTAATTTGGTTGATCCCCCGGAAAGGTCAAGGGTCACAAGAGCTCATGAAATAGGTCAAAAATAGCCATATTTTGACAAAAGATGTCTTTTTCTCAAATACTATTCACAACTTCAAACCCAAACTTGGAATAGAGATACCTCATGGTAAGACCTATGTATGCGTACTAATTTGGATGACCCCTCGAAAAGGTCAAGGGTCACAAGCGTTCAGGAAATAGGTAAAAAACAATAGCTATATTTTGACAAAAGAAGTTTTTTCTCAAATACCATCCACAACTTCAAACCCACATTGGGTACAGAGATACCTGATGGTAAGACCTATCTATCCATACTAATTTGGATGACCCCTCAGGAAGGTCAAGGGTCACAAGAGGCCTGCAGATGTGTGTAAATGCCATTTTTTTTTATAATAATGTAGGTATTATCAACATTTTTGCAAATGTTTCAATTTGGCACAAAAGTAGCTGATGATAGGACTTTCTTATGCATACTAATTTAGTCGACTCAGTCATCACAAAGGGCAAGGCTCTCGGGGGTTGACAGATATGTGACTCTTACATTTTGAGAAAACATCGGTTTGCTGGTGCAGAAGCCAACTCTTTACTTATTGTCACAAAGGTCGCACATATGTAGTTAGGTCATACACGTGAGCCATAATGGCTTTGCCTTTCTGGTTACTTAACTCCTATGGTTTGTTGATTTTGCTGTAAGTTCGTACAAATTTGGTGAAAATAAAATAACAAACAATTTTCAATACCCTAACAGAGCCCCGGCAGATTTCAATATCAAGGTCAAACATGCAGACTTCTTGTATACCTGCGCCGTTTCAGGTTTGAAATCCTGGCCAATTCATGTGAAAATGGATCTTTCTATACTGGGCTGAATATATCTGGGGTACATTTAGGGATGTAAAATCAGCCATTTCATGAAAAGAACCTGAATGTTTGCGACTGTACAGCAAAACTGACACATTGCTCGTGTGCCTTGGAAGTAAATCATATTAGGTCAGCTGACAGCTGAATGATATTTGTTGTAAGACTGGTATAGAAAAATGGTTCTTTGCGAAAATATTTGCAAAAGAATTTGTGAGCTCTGATGTCAAACGACCTACATAAATTGCTCGTGTAACTGCGCTCTAACTAAACCCTCATCATTCCTCCCTTAACCCTCCCCCCAAACCCCCCACCCCCCCCCCCCCAACCCCCCTCCCCCAACCCCCACCCCACCCTATCCCACCCCCCTTCAGTCCCCCTTATTTACCCTAAATGCAGCGGCTGTGTTGTCCGCCCTCCCATTCTGGCTCAAACCGGCCCACTCCTGTTTCAGCAAACAGCATTGAGCACTTTGTTTACTCGCCAACACAAGCATAGACAGCGCCCTCCTCATATTACTAGTTATTCGCCCGTCATGTCGCAAAGAACATTAAATTATCATTTACAAAAGCATACTCAGATGAGCCCAGCCCGTCGACGCAGATGTTACTTTAACCTCTTCGCTGCCAGTGATCGCGAATTCTGTGACCAGTGCACGCTGACCGGGATTCGCGTAAAGGAACAGATGTAAATGGAAACCCAAAATACTCATGGGACTGACACGAGAACCGACAAGAGACATAAATCCTCATGAGCCCCCGCGACTGCGGGGGCTCATGAGGGTTTATGTCTCTTGCAGCTGGGTAGAGTTCGCACTGCTCCGGCAATTAAAGGGTTAAAACTAGCACAGTGCGAAAAGAATATGCACACAATTTAATTTGTAAAAAAGGTTTTCTGTGAAGAACGCAGATATGAAAGAAAAACCAGCAAAAGGTATAGACCCGCATGAGCCCCCGGAAATGCGGGGGTTAATGAAAGTCTATGCCACTTGCACCCTGATGTTTCTTATGTCATCGCAGTGAAGGTTGGTTAGTTCGGGTTTAACGTCCACAGCACCGAGGTGATCATGGACGGCCCTGACGGGCGGGTTAGTGGGGGACAGGGAAATCTATTGCCTATGGAGTACGACCTGAACACTGATCAACTCAGGCGCACTCCAACTGTGCCACTTTGATTTACCAGGACCTTTCAAAGGACATGCTATTGAACAGATCCGGTTTTCCCCCTGGATTGTGAGTCCAGCTATCGGGGCCGGGACGGGATTCGAACCCACGACCCGGCGATTCCCTTCGCTCTCCTGCTCCGACGTTTAACCGCCTGAGCTATTTCGGACTCTGCAGTGAAGGCTATAATCCATACCCTTTATTGATACTGACCCAGGGACTGACTCAAGCAATGTGTCAGAGAGACCCACACCCGCCAGCAAGTTACTCAGAAGCCGTGAGCTCCTACTGCTCATATCTTCATGAGACAATGCTTCTTGCTTGGAGCAGATCACGGCCCATTTGGGCCTGTTTCTGAGGCAGAGGAGATCGTCAGAGACTTGAGGGTAACGTTACTTGTCAAACAATTTGTACAAGCTCCACCACATACGACGTTTTAAAGTCCCTTCTATTTATAGAAGGGACTTTTTAGGACGGGTCGCGGTGGGGCGAATTTAAAAGCTTATCCATGATGTCAAAGACGGGCAGGCTAAACCTCTAACAATTAAAGAAAAAAAGATAAAAATTACGTCATGTCTAGTTACGCTAACCTCACTGCTGAACGTACATTTGGCGCGAAGTGACGTATATGTGTATGAAGGTGCGTATGTATGTATGTATGTATGTATGTATGTATAATGTAATGTAATGTAATGTAATGTTTGTATGTATGTATTTATGTATGTATTTATGTATGTATGTATGTATGTATGTATGTATGTATGTATGTATGTGCGTATGTGCGTATGTATGTAAACAAGAGAATCTCCGATATTTCTGCACACACAAGCTTGAAACTTGGCGAAATACTTTCTTAAGTGGGTGGCTAAGAGAGCCAACGAGCATATTGTAATTTAATGTATAATTAAAGACATAAACAATCGTTTATAGAAAGTCGGTTGACCCTAATTAGAGTCCGTAATTTTTGTCATATTCACTTGAACTTTTGCATACAGCTAGATTGGAGAAAGACATTGGATGAGTTCGTTAGTCAGCTTTGTATCTTTTCAACTTCTTTAGTAAAAATTAAATCATTTCAGAAAATTATTAAAACAGTATTTTAAAAAAAACTTAACTTCTAGAAAAAGTCAGACAGTGCCTGTGAAGTAAAAGAAGCAACTCCGTCACCACGCATACACTAAATATAACGTAATCCTCTCCCTCTCTCGCTCACTCTTTCTCACACATAATGCTCGCATCTCCAAGAGGCATCGATCTTCATGTGCACGGAGGGTGCATGAACATCTATGCCTCTTCAGGATGTTTGCAGAGCGCGCATGCACTCACGCATATGCACACGCATACACACACATCGACGCGCTTTTAGAAGAGCATGCAGGTGTACTTAGCATAGCATGTAGTTGGTAAACTCAACCTGATTTTCACACAAATTATAGCAAGACTGAAATTGTACCGTGAAATTGTAGTTTTGTCACCATTTTCGCAAGTCTTGAAGCAAATGCGAAACTCATATCACGTTAAATACCAAATTACGTAAAAAAAACAGCAACCGTCATGTCATAATTATGACGTTTGACAAACCAATGACATATGCGCGCATCTCCAAGAGGCATAGATCCTAAAATGCCTGGAGGGCGCATGAACATCTATGCCTCTTGAGGATGTTTGCAGCCCGCACATGCACGCACGCACACGCTTACACACACATCGACGCGATATCATGAGTATGCAGGTGTACTTAGGATAGCATGTAGTTGGTAAAGTCAACATGATTTTCACACAAATTATAGCAAGACTGAAATTGTACCGTGAAATTCTAGTTTTGTCACCATTTACTTAAGTCTTGAAGCGAAAGCGAATCTCATATCACGTTAAACATAAAATTACGTAAAAACAATAATACACGTCATGACAAATGACGTTTTACAAACCAATGACGTGTATGCACTGCGCGCCCCTTATAGAGTTCACTATGACGCATTGGCACATCTGCGAGGCTTTTTCAAATGGAGATATTTCAACATCAGAATCAAGTCAAAGACAAAAGGTAGAGACCCTTGACATCGAAGACAGCTCTCATATAGAAGGGACTTTGTGGGTTATGGTTCATCCCATCTTGTTTAATTAAGTCCCTTCTATTTATAAAAGGTACTGACTTTTTAGGACGGGTCGCGGTGGGGCGAATTTAATAGCATGTCAGGGATGTCAAAGGCGGTCAGGCTAAATCTGTAACAATTGAAGTAACAAGATAAAAAATTACGCTAACCTCGCCGCTGAACGTACATTTGCGCCGTATTTGCGTTTGTGCATATGTATGTGTGCGTATGTATGTAAACAAGAAAGTGTTGAATATTTCTGTACACACATGCTTGAAACATGGTGAAATAGTTTCTTAAGTGGGTGGCTAAGAGAGACTCTGAGCATATTGTAATTGAATGTCTCATTGAAGACATAAACAACCGTTTATAGGAATTCGGAACCCAGATTAGCGTCCGTAATTTTTGTCATATTTACCTGAACTTTTGCATACAGCTAGATTGGAGAAATATATTGGATGAGTTCGTTAGCCAGCTTTGTATCCTTTCAACTTCTTTAGTAAAAATTATTTTTTCAGAAAGGAATTAAAACACACACAAAAGAATTTACTTCTAGAGAAAGTCAGACAGTGGCCGTGACGTAAAAGAGGAAACTCCGTCACCACGCAGACACTGACATAATATCCTAAATATGACGTCGTTCTCTCTCTCTCTCTCTCTCTCTCTCTCTCTCTCTCTCTCTCTCTCTCTCTCTCTCTCTCTCTCTCTCTCTCTCTCTCTCTCTCTCTCTCTCTCTCTCTCTCTCTCTCTCTCTCTCTCTCTCTCTCTCCGAACCCAACATTTATACATTACTTATAGATGTTTTAGAAAACTAGATAGAGATAGTTTCCATCATGACCTCAGTTTTTTGCCGTTCCATGAAATTTACAATCACAATGACCCTGATGTAGCGCTCTCACTGTGGCTTGAGCTGTTCCTCGGAGTGCTAAATAAGCATGTCCCTTTAAAAAAGGAAACGAGTCCGGTGCCGTGAGCCCCCCACCTGGATTACGGAGGACATTAAACAAACCATGGAAGCCAGAAATCGAGCCAAGCGGGACAAAGATTTTATTGAGTTTAAAAGGTTACGTAACAGAGTCAAATACCTTATTCGGGAGGCACAAAAAGCACTGGTAGAGAAAACCATACGCGGCGGGAATCCGTCTTCAATATGGAAAGTTTTAAACTTACTAACTAACAATAGTAAAAATCGTTCTGCAAATTCGACTGCCAACCTTACAGCCAATGCATTTAACGACCACTTCATTTTAGCCCCGAAATCTTTACTACATGCTGAAGGTTTGGATCAGGTGGAACATGTCGCATCGCAGAAGCTTACTGACTTTTGTAAGCAAATAGTGTCCGCGGGCGATGCTTTTAATATCCCTTGCATCGCTGTACATGAAGTGGGCAGACTTATCTCTAGTCTCAAGAATAAAAAGTCAGCTGGCATTGATGGTATCAATGGTTTTATCCTCGAACTTTCTCTTCCATACATTGTGGAAAGCTTAACCTGTATTTACAACCTATGTATTCAAAATAATATTTTTCCGGCGGCTTTCAAAAAATCTAAAGTGGTACCTATACCTAAAACAAAAGACACATCTGATCCAAATAATTTTCGGCCTATATCCATATTATATATTGTATCGAAGCCTATTGAGAAGCATGTACACAAACATCTTCTCGAATTCCTGGAAGAAAAGTCTCTCCTGAATAAATATCAATCTGGTTTTCGCCATAAACATTCGTGTCACACTACCTTGGTTCATATGATTGACACTTGGCTGCTCAACATCAACAGAAACAAAATGTCTGGTGCTGTCTTTCTAGACCTAAAAAAAGCGTTCGACCTTATAAACCACGAAATTTTATTAGAGAAACTAGACTGCTACTTTAACAATAACAGCCCAGGGACTCTCTCATTCTTTCGTTCATATATCATAGGGAGAATTCAAACTGTGTACATCAATGCTACCTTCTCTTCTGAAAAGCATGTTGAGTATGGCGTGCCCCAGGGATCCATACTAGGACCGTTACTTTTCTGTTTGTTTATAAATGATCTTCCACTTCATATTTCCAATCCAAATACCGAATGTGACATGTTTGCCGATGATTCAACTCTTCACGCTGGAGGGAAAACTGTACTTGAAATATCAAGCAATCTTCAGCTTAGTCTTCATGAGGTCTCACTGTGGTGCAAAAATAATCAAATGCTTGTAAATCCAGCCAAAACGAAAAGCATGCTAATCACAACACGCCAAAAGCATCAGCTCCGCCCCCATTCACTTAACCTCTCTTTTGATTCAGTTCCCATTGAGCAAGTCAAGGAATATCGCCTCCTCGGGGTAATTGTTGATGACCAACTGTGCTGGTTGCCCCCATCTAACACAACTAGGGAAAACGTTATCAAAGAAGCTATTTTTACTGTCAAGATTAAAATCTATCATTGATACTAAGACACGAAAGCTATTTTTCAACTCCTACATTAAACCTCACATTGACTACGCATCTACTATTTGGGACGGCTGTAGAAAGGTTAACCTTAAGCGGATTAATTCTCTATACAATCGCGCAGTTAAACTGATCCTCCCAATCCCCTCTCTAACTTTGGAGGAAAAGCTTCAAGCAACAGGGCTCCTTCCTTTACATCAACACCTTACGTTTAATAAGTGCGTACTTATGCACAAAGCACTGAACGGGAAAGCCCCCCTCTACCTGGCTAAGCTTTTCACTGAGAGCGAAAGGGTTTACAGCACTTTGAGGAACAGTCTCGTCCTTGAACGGCCCCGAATTGACTTGTTTAAATCCAGCCTTTCTTACGCGGGTGCCTATTTATGGAACTCACTTCCTCCACATATACAGCAAACGAGACATCTTCCATTGTTTAGGATAAAAGCTTTTAAATACATCTCTGAGCAAACTTGAAAGAAACGTAGATAATATGTCCAAAAGAGTCATGTCAATGATTTTCTGTGGTCCTCCGTTTTGCACTTGTTAGCTTTTACATAATATCTCTCTTTATCGTGGTGTTTTGGCTGCTCACTAAATTCCTACACATGAGTAGCTGTATCATAAGTGTGCAGTCGCTTTCTATAAACACACTTTACATCGCACCCCCCCCCCCCCCAAAGACCCTGTCATTTTGCTGTGTGTGTGTGTGTGTATCTTCAGCAACTTTGTAACTTGTGTCGGAATGTAACACAAGTGACCTGTGGGTGTAGCCGCTTGTTTGTGCTGTTAACATATTGTTTTAATGTTGCTTTTAATGTTGTAGTTTAGCAAGGACAAACATGAAAAGAGGCCTGTGCGCCTATTGTTTCCATCCTTGAGAAATAAAGTATCATTCATTCATTCATTCTCTCTCTCTCTCTCTCTCTCTCTCTCTCTCTCTCTCTCTCTCTCTCTCTCTCTCTCTCTCTCTCTCTCTCTCTCTCTCTCTCTCTCTCTCTCTCTTTCTTTCTCCCCCCCCTCTCTCTCTCTCTCTCTCTCCCCCCCTCCCTCCCTCCCTCCCCCCTCTCTCTCTCTCTCAAAAATGCGCGCACCTTCAGGAGGAATAGATCTATGCCTCTTGGGGATGTTTAGAGCGCGCGCGCACGCACGCACTAACACGCACACACACATCGACGCGCTTAAAGAAGAGCATGCAGGTGACCCGTGCACTTAGTATATCATGTAACTAGGTAAAGTCAATTTGCTTTCACACAAATTATAGCAAGTCCCAAATTGTACCGTGTAGTTCTAGTTTGTCACCATTATATCAAGCCTAGTAAGCAAAAGTAAACTGATAGATATAAAATTACGTAAAAAACTAAAAACTAAAACTTACATCATGACAAATGACGTTTGACGAATCAATGACGCGTACCCTGCGCCCCTTATAGAACTCACTTCCGCATTGTCAAATCTGCGAGACTTTTTCAATAGGAGATAATTCAACACCAGAATCAGGTCAAAGACAAAAGGTAGAGACCATTGACAGCGAGGACAGCTCTCATACAGAAGGGACTTTGAGTTTATCCCACCTTGTTAAACATTGCCGAGATTTGAACATGAGAAAAAAATATTAAGTTGTTCAAACCCAAAAATGTGTTACACCAACATGCTCTTTGGTTATTTAAGTGCAATAAAATAAAACAATTCCAATCTAATAAAAAAAAATTACTTTGATATAAAAATATATATATCGTTGATGTCTTAATGTTTTTATTTATTTTTTTTAATTGTTTACCACATCTGATTTAATTGGGCTTTACGCAAACAAACACTACCAAACAGAAGCCACCTAAATGCCTTAAACGTCTGTAAAATCAAATCAGACAAAATCGAATGCGCCTTGCTGTTTTTGTACGTAAGAAATCTGTGAAATTACAAAATACTGTTTTTGGTTGATAAACCTTAACATGGAAAGATATTGCCTCATTAAAAACAATTTGGACCAATTTTCATGTAAAGTCTTTGCTGAGAGGTACACAGCCCACACAATGTTTATTTCAAAAAAGGAAAATAATTTTGTTTATTTAAAAAAAATAATAATTTTGTTAAACTATGGTAACAAGAAGGGTATTTTTGTGGCAGAAAAGAAAACAAAACTATTGCAAAATATGCGGCATTTATATATTTTTTAAAAAGTATGTGCGGTCAAGTATCGACACAAACGGACGTCGAATTCCGCACACTTTAAACGTTTGGATTGTACACAAGGCGTTTGTGCCCGATGTACCAGACTCATCACCCAAACATCTCCACGCAAGCATGACAAACACTGATCCATAAGCTAGTATAATTACTCTCCAACCATTAGACGTGTCGAATCCAGACAAAGACGGAGGTTTACCTATACCTGATCATACAATCCGACCTCCTCCCCGCACCGTCCCCCTCCTCCCCCCCCCCAATCCCCCTCCTCCCACACACCCCATGTACATGTTGTTATTGTTTTGTGTCTGACGCTAAAACAAGATGGGTTTTGTTTGCATGCCTACATCATGCATGAGGTGGCAGCTGGGGAATTGTCTGGACGATCCATCTACCTATAAGTAATCAGGATATTTTTTGTAAACTTTTAAACGCACGAGAGAAAAAAACCAAGCAAATAACAAATCACACACTACAAAACACTACAGACTTTAATTAATCAACGCTATGAGTCATATTACAGGAATTTTGGTGATAGTCGGGTCTTTTTTAAGGATCCAAGCGTACAACAACACGAAATGTTCTTACAGTCGTTGGGAACACACTAAAACAGGCATACATCTAAGAGGGACAAATCAAGGACCTCATAGTACACAGTTTATGTGTTTGTGTGTGTGTGTGTGTGTGTGTGTGTGTGTGTGTGTGTGTGTGTGTGTGTGTGTGTGTGTGTGTGTGTGTGTGTGTGCGTGTGCGTGCGTGTGTGTGTGTGTGTGTGCGTGGGTGAGTGCGCGCGTTTGTGTGTGTGAGAGAGAGAGAGAGGGAGGGGCGGGGGACAGGGGGGGCAGGGGGGGGGGGTCATGGGGGGGGGGGGGGTGGCGGGGGTGGGGGATAAGAGAGAGAGAGAGAGAGAAAGAATGAGCGAGAGAAAAATAAATTGAAACTTTATTTCTCAAGGATAAATGATTAGGTACAAAGAAGACCTGTTTTTAATCATGTCCTTGTGTGCGCGCGCACACACACACACACACACACACACACACACACACACACACACACACACACACACACACACACACAGGATCACTCACACACGTGTGCGCGAAGACATACAACACACACACACACACACACACACACACAACACACACACACACACACACACACACACATACACACAGACGCACACATACGCAAATACAAACACATTAATCTAAAAGTAACAAGATGAGGATTTCATCCCAAAGTCTACCGCATTGTTTGGACCTCATATTATGCGTTTATCTTTTAGAAACATTCAGAGTTGTTCATATTTTTAGGTTTATTATGCTGATCCATTTCCCTCCTCTCTAATCCAACCTCTGATCAACACACACGTCTGCGCACACAAATAAAGACGGACACACGGCGCTTCCCGCCATTAGTACGCTCTGTGGTGGGCTCGTGTAGCGAAAGGAATTCATTTCCTTTTACTCTAACCCACCCTCTAAACCACACACACTGGCACACAGAAATAAAGACGGACACACGGCGATTACCGCCTTTCTGAAGCTCTATGGTCTGGCGTAGCATAGCTATTCTGAAGAAAAATAATAGCACGAGTAGCGAAATGACGTCGTGTCATATCATCATTAGTCCCACGACGCCGTGTTTATAGTGACGACTCGATGTTATATGTCACTCATCGCAGTACTAACATTTGACGTATCAAAGAATCAACTTTGCATTTTTCTTGCTGATTTTCAAGCTTACAGGTCACAATTTGACCTAATTCTATCCAAGGGCCGGGACAGAAAGCAGTCTTTTGCAAACACTGTTTATTAATGAAAAGACAGCTTTTTTCGTAAAAAAAAAAATTAAAATTATGTTAGCTGTTTTACAAATGACTCCGAAAAAGTGGCGCAGAAAATTGTTTGAATGTCACACCTAGGGCATACAGATCACAATTGACCTTGTCGTACCCGATAGACGAGACAAACTGTAGGCTTATGTAAATACCGTATACGAAAAATCATCCGATTATTAATGAGAAGATTGGGGTTTTTTTTCGTAAAAAAAGGTTTAATATTTTTAAGATGAACCCATATAATTCGTGAAATTAATAATAAAAAAGTGAAAATATATTTTGTTTCAAAATATATTTAACTATCACTCAAAAGGTTCTAGAGGTACAATGCTGGCTAACCAACTCATTCAATATCTCCCTTTTATCTAGCTATACGCAAAATATCTAGTACACATAAGAAAAATTACGAAATCCAGTGTGGATCAACCGTTTTGGGTGAAACGGCCATTTTGACGCCAAAGAGCATCTTAATACAAAAAATCGAAAGCAAATCTCGATAGTATTCTTTTAGAGACAATATTTTAAAATTCCAAGCTTGTCCGTCCTCAAACGAGGGCTCTAGTCGCTGTCACACACACACACACACACACACACACACACACACACACACACACACACACACACATACACACACACACACACACGCACACGCACACATACACACACACAAACAAACACACACACACACACACACACACACACACACGCACACACAAGACACACACACATACGGCGCTTTGGCGCCAAAAAGACGTTCTCTAGCAAGGTTTACGTATCTAGACGTGACGTCATTTTATCTTGTTACTTTTTTTGCCAGAATTTCTGCCCCGCACGCCAAGACACGTCATGTGCATGCTCCGGAGTGCGCTCCGATCAGCCCCATTTCAAAGTCTACCCTATTTTTAATACGGTAGACAATAATTAGCATAAACCAGGAGTTGCGCATCTGGGAAGAGGAGGTGATGCCGGCTGACTGGAAGGAGGGGTACCTAATCAAGCTTCTCAAGAAAGGCGACCTCAGCAAGTGTTCCAACTACAGAGGAATCACCTTGCTGTCAGTACCAGGAAAGGTCTACAACAGGATCATCCTGGAGAGAATGAAGAGCTCCGTTGACCCCCAGCTGAGAGATCAGCAAGCAGGATTCAGGAAAAACCGATCATGTACAGACCCGATCGCCACTCCCCGCATCATCGTGGAACAGTCTCTGGAGTGTAGCTCCCCGCTGTACGTCATCTTTGTTAATTACGAGAAAGCATTTGACAGCGTGGACCGAGAGACTCTGTGGAAACTCCTACGACACTACGGTGTACCCACAAAGCTCGTCCGCCTGATCAAGAGCAGCTACGATGGCATGACATGTCGCGTGATCCACGAAGGGCAGTTCACCAGGGAGCTCCAGGTCAGAACCGGTGTCATGCAGGGGTGTTTGCTGTCTCCGTTCCTCTTCCTACTGGCCATAGACTGGGTCATGAAGAGGACCACAGAGCACAGACGAAGTGGAATACAGTGGACACTGTGGACACAGCTTGACGACCTCGATTTTGCAGACGACTTGGCTTTACTGTCCCACACTCATCAACAAATGCAGGACAAGACCCCGAGGCTTGCTGACATCTCGTCCCAAGTGGGCCTCACCATCCACAAACAGGAAACAAAGACAATGAGGCTGAACGCAACCAGGGAAGAACCAGTTTTGCTTGCTGGCACCCCGTTGGAGGAGGTGGAGTCATTCACCTATCTCGGGAGCATCATAGACAAAAAAAGGCGGCACTGATGCAGATGTCAGAGCACGAATCGATAAAGTCAGAGCAGCCTTTATCCAGTTGAAAAAAAAGTGTGGAGTTCCAGAGAGCTGTCACAACACATCAAAGTCCGGATTTTCAACTCCAACGTAAAAGCAGTTCTCCTATATGGAGCAGAGACTTGGAGATTGACAAAAACCTCAGTCAACAGAGTACAGATCTTCATAAACAGTTGCCTTAGAAGAATCTTGAAAATCCACTAGCCAGAGAAGATCAGCAACGTCAGACTCTGGGAGAGAACAGAGCAGATAACAGCAGAGAATGAAATTGGGCGAAGAAGATGGGGATGGATTGGTCACAGTCTGAGAAAGCCAGCTTCCAGTATCACTAGGCAGGCATTCTCATGGAACCCCCAATGAAAGAGGAAAAGAGGCAGGCCGAGAAACACCTGGCATCGAGACCTCCAAGCAGACATCAAGAGACTGGGAACCACCTGGAGTAAAATCGAAGGAGAAGCACAGGACAGGAGTCGCTGGAGGTCTCTCGTCGACGGCCTATACCCTGGGAGGGGTGACAGGCGTAAGTAAGTAAGTAAGGAGTTGAGCATAACATAGAAAAATAAATCGCACATACAAAAACATCAGCCCTAGTTTTAGAAAAATAATATTTGTTTTCCTCCCTACGTCACACGACCAGTCACTTTAGCGCAAACCGTACCAGGTGACCGTAATATAAAAACCCCTGTTGCGAAAAATGGCGGAATTTTTGTAGCCCTCTCTTTGACGCATCTTGGATGCGAGTTTTGTTCTATAAAAGATCACTAAAACGTTCTAAAGTAAAAGTTGCATAGTGGTGTTCGAAACAACAACCACTCAGTACTGGAGACGGCAATGTCATGAAATATTTTAAATTACGTCATCAGTCTATTATGTATAAATGTATATTCCTTTGACGTCAGTCATGTTTGGCGTGATCCAGGTCGGAAGATGTCTTCTTGATTTCTTTTACGAAAATAGTGGAGGAATGAAAACAAATACGTTATTGGTCGGAGGGGTTCACTGCACGGACTTCCGTATGCCTTCGGGAGGTCAAAGGAATCGTTGTATTGGAGGGGAATCCTTGTACCCCTCAGGCCTTCGGCCATCGGGGTACAATGATTCCTTTGACTTCCCTCAGGTCTACAAAGGTCCGTGTAGCGAACCCCTCCGACCAATAACTTATATTATCCACTCCATAATATATATATATATATATATATATATATATATATATATATATATATATATATATATATATATATATGTGTGTGTGTGTGTGTGTGTGTGTGTGTGTGTGTGTGTGTGTGTGTGTGTGTGTGTGTGTGTGTGTGTGTGTGTGTGTGTGTGTGTGTGTGTGTGTGCTTTCCTTACTTTTAAACAAAGGCATCCCCCAAAGCCAAAAATGCACTCAGTCAGATTAGCTCCACGGGCTGCAATTTTTCATTTCAATTCTGCGAATGCTCTGCTGAGCTAATAACATGAAATTCCAGACTGGTAAGCTTGTACTGTGTCATCAGGACATCAGCTGCCCTATTTGTGACTGCATCGCTCACTAGATCTAGAAAGAGAGGGTAGTGGGAGAGAAGTAATGACAGACCTATCATTTTGAGCCTTCCACTGAACACCGACTGCATAAGGCATTATCCTTAGGGACTATCCCAGGCGCCCCGCAATTCGCTGGAGAATATGTAGAAATAAAATTATTATCTTGGAGAGTCAACTGTTTTCAAGCACAGTCGATTACATCACTTTTTCAATGTAATCACACAGAAGCAAGGCCAAAGATACCAGTCCCATATTGTGCATGAATACAGGCCAAATGTTGAATTTGCGTAGGTACTTATTTTATTTATGTGACTTAAGTAGTTTACATATGGCGACCCCAATTTTTCTTCTTTTTTTTTTTTTCTTTTATTTTTTTTTTTGGGGGGTTGGGGGGGGGGGGAGGGATCATATCCAACAAAGTTCATGGACCGAAAATATGTCTCAACGTCTCGCGAGCTCGTTACAACAATCGTCGCTTTGTCACATAGCTCGTCACAACAGGTCTTTCGCACACCGACAGGGAAAATAACCTGGCAAGCTGCTCTGAGACTATCCTGGAATTAACAAGTCGATACCCAATGCGCAAAAGGCCATCGGGCCTACGTCGGCCAACGGCGGCCGACGTCGTCCCGATGGCCTTTGCGCACTGAACACATTTCTGCTGTAGTACGTCGGGGCTAAATTTGTCAACACAAACGTGCCTTCTGCTCCAAGCTTGATTCGTTGTGTGTCTCGGTTTCAATCTTTATAATGTTCGTTTGTCTACATGTGCTCGTCTTTACGTTCTGAAGCCAGATTACCAATCCGGTTTCAACAAAAAAAAAGTATTTCGAATTGAATTCAATTTGATGTGACTTTTTAAAAACCCAGAGGTACATGAGGGTCGTGAGAATCTGTGCCTCATGCAGCTGAACGTGGCTGGCTGACGGGCGAAAAACAGCAGTACGCCAACACATGTAGCACCTAACACAGGAAAGGTGACAGCACGAGCTCAGGATTGAATGATGACACGGTCTCTTTCTGCTGCACGCGAATACAGTATTAGTGCAGAAATTGACCAATTGATGCGAAAGTAACGCATGGGCGGATCTGAGGGAAAAGGTTCCAGGTCCCCCTTCCCTCCGCAGACACAAAATACGTTAAAATGCTGTATCAAAATCATTTTTTAATTCAATTACATCGGCTCTGTCGTGCAAAATAGACAAAACAATGAAACGTTAAGGATTTCGAGAACTTTATTAGAAATAAAAACATTCACAGCATAGCCGATCAAAACATACATTATCAACAATACAAGTACGCAAAGGAGAAATTATTTGCCTTTAGTGTCCACAGTTCTCCGAATTGACGATTTGTTTCCTGTCGTGGTAGACAGGGCGCATGTCTGCGCTTTAACCAATCGGATTTCGCGCTATAATTAGGAAAGCACGTGCATGGTTCCGGTCTGACCGGAATCAGTACTCGGGTAAACACAGGACGTCTGGCTCTGTTGTGCTGTGTGTACCCCAGTAGCAATACGTATTTGGGCGCACGACGGCAGCAGTGGTCCCTCGCACAGCCGTGGGCCCGAGGATCTTTGCCTACTGGGTAGTGTACAATGCAATATGGGACTGAAATGTCTGTGTTGGGTTACTTCAAAGGTGACATCGTGGTACAGTAGTCGAATGAAGATAAAGAAGATGGGGAGAGGGGGGGAGGGTGACAGAGAGAGAGAGAGAGAGGGGAGCGGTTTGGCCTGGCGGGAGAGCAGGGATTTGGGGGAGGGGCTGCCACGGTGGGGGAGCGAAGATAGGTTAGGGGGTACAGTGGGTTTACCATCACGGATTCCCGAATCCCGAAAATAGCATTCACGTTTCACGATGGAAATAGACAATGAAGAGAGATATTACTTGTATTACCTCTAATTTTCATTGGCAAAGAAAAGATTTCGGGGGATGTTGCGGGCGGGGGGGGGGGAGACAATGGGGACCAGGGGAGGGCGGAGGGGCACTGGATGGTGCTGCAGGGCGGACAAGCTTTTTATTAAGCAAATGGCAACTAACAGAACGCGAGTGTTTCAGCAAGTATATGCGCAGGATGGTCTGTGGTTGAGGACCTTACGATGTCAAGTCGTTATGGTTCTAACGTCCAGAATCACAGACCAGCGACTGCTGGGGACTGACTCATGAAAAACAATGTCTCTCGAGCGTCCTGGCTGTAGTCCCAAGACTGGCAGACAGCTTTAGACACAGACAGCAATAGCAGCTTTGGTGCTTGTTAACAAAATCACACCGGTCACACCTGGTATCACACTGGTCGCCCCCCTCGACCCGCTACGTACGGGGAGCGACAAGTGTGATACCAAGTGTGAGTCCAGTACATGGAAGAGATCACTCTGAACGGGAGACAACTTCAGACACAGACGGAAAAAGCAGCTTTGGTTCTGCATCACAAAATCACACTGGTCACACTCGGTATCATACCGGTCGTCCCCCTCGACCCGCTACGTATATAGAGGGTCGAGGGGACCAGTGTGATAGCAAGTGTGAGTCTATAACATGAAAGAGATCGCTCTGAACGAAAGACAACTTTAGACAGTAAAAGCAGCTTTGGTGCTGCATTTAACAAAAATCACGATGGTGGTTCCCCATCGAGATGTGGTGGTGGGGGTGGGGGTGGGGGGGGGGGTTAGAGAGTGTGATAGTGTGATATAGATCAGTCTGTTTGGCGTTGCGGGCAAGGGACGTTATCCGCGAAGTCACAGTTGTTGATTGCCGGGTTATAGCGTAGTCCGCTAGGGCAGGGGATCTCGTACGCGATACCATACAGGCACATGATGAACTTGGTGCAGTCGGCGTGGGGATAGTACGTGGTGCTCGGGTCACACTCGTCGCCATGCTGAAGGTTCTCTTCTTGCGCCTGTGGAGGGCAATCAATACGCGTTAGTTAGTTAGTTAGTTAGTTAGTTTAACACCTTTTCTGCCACTGTACGTACATTGTGCTTACATTTTCGTTTCTGAAATCTCGGTTCATTTAACGACCGAAAGCCAATGCCGTCCAAGAAACGTGGATACAGGTTGGTCTCAGCAAGATGCATAGATCCTCATGAGCCCCCGCAGTCGCGGAGCTCGTGAGGATCTATGTTTCTTGCATTTGGATCGTGGTCACTTTTTATCGGCAGTGAAGGGGTTAACGCCTAGAAGCAAAACGTCTTCGGGCCCACGACGGCCGCAGTGTCGTACAGCCGTACGCTGGCCCACCGCGGCCGTCGTGGGCCCGAAAACCTTTGCTTACTGGTAAGGCCATCTCACGGCGGTAAGGATAAATGTCTGGCCAGCAACACTAAGAGAAGGCCTTAAAACATGATGTAAATCTATTTTTAGACTATTCTTCGCTGAACAGTCGCACATGTCATTCATAATAATCTACAGACTTTTTGAAGGTCATAACAACAGTGAGATTTATACAGTCTACAGAGCCTCAAATCGTGTTAATCAAATTGGTTTCGTTCAGAAAGCTGAGATTTTTTTTCAAGGGAAACGTCTCGGACCATCAGAACAAGGTTTTTGACTGGACACAAATGAAATCCAAACCGAAAACTGACTGCCACGCGTGAAGAATGCAAAGAGAGAATCAACAAAACAGAGAAAGATCACTTTCTCCTTATATGTATTGTGGTTTGTATTCACATCAACAGATGTTAAGTAAACTGTTTTGTGACTGACAAGCTTGTCAAGTTTAAAGCGACTTAAGGGTTCACATAGTGAGGAGCAAAAGAAATGCGACTTTTTGGAATCATCGGAACCACTTTCTTGATTCCGACGATTCCAAAAATCTCGCATTTCTTTTCCTCGTCAGTATAGTTCGCAATATTTATTCATGATGGACAAAAATTATGAAGTCTGAATGTCGTAAAATAAAAGGCCTCCAAATAGACAAAAAGAGTCGAGACTTGTGAAGGCGAGAGACCATCCAGCTTTTGTGTAAAGGCGAGACTGTCATTGAAATACAATGAAAATGTCGCTTTTTTAAAATCAAAAGTGGACTCATTGACTGACTTCATGAAGGGGAAACCACCCTGGTACCTGCTGAGAACCGTCGTGGACACAGGTGATAGAAGCCTGATCCCACACGGTGCCCGGTGCACACTCCCTCAACCTGGCCACGCCGTTGTCGCACTGGTAGTAGCGGCCAGGGTTGTTCTCATCGGCGAAGTATGCGTCCTGACCCTCGGGACATATGTCTGTAAACACGAATGTCGAATGAGACGTAGTATACAACGTACATGTACTTGTTAACTCATTGGAGACGTGCCGCATATGGATACGCGGCTATTCGCCGCGTATCCGTATGCGGCACGTCTCCAATGAGTTAATATGGAGACTTTGAACGACCAGTCAGCTTCGTTTCGTTTCGGTCCTACTATACGAAACCGGCTGCGCGAACAGCTGATCCGTCTGAAGGCCCCGCCACACATGCCGGTTGTGCCCCGATTTCGAAGCCGATTCCGATCCGATTGCGATCGGATGACGTCATATATCCGATCCGATCCCAATCGGCTGGGAATCGGGTGTCTAGAACCTGCTCTATTTTTCCGATCCGAATCGGCCTCGATTGTAAGCTTCAACCAATCAGAGCGCGTCTCGCAAAGCATGTCGTTTCAGTTTGAAAATGGCGGAAGATCAGTACCACCTTCGTTGCCGGCGATGTTTCGCCCGCCTCTTCCCGAATATGATGCAAAACTGCTGATAATGCAAGTACATCATCATTACTGTCAAAACTAGCAGCCGATGATTCGCTGAACAGATACGACCTTGATCTTCAATTCAAACTGGTCGGCTAAAAAAAAGTCGGGGGCCGGAATGTACACGTTTTTGTAGTCCGGTCCGATCACACTCCGATTCGAAACTGCTCGAGAATCGGCCTCAAAATCGAGCATGTGTGGCGGGGCCTTTAGATGGCTAACGAAAGACGGTTCTTTGGTGCACGGGAGGTAACGTTTCACGGACACGCACTCTACTTGTAGCGGTATCACTACTTTGGATATCGCTATCGATCTCAGCCCACTGACCCACAAAAAATAAAAAAGGAATAAGTCGTCTGTGCCTTCGCATACACAATACAAGTACATTATCACGATGCCAAATACATTTTTGATATGAGAAAATTGCAGGGTTGGAAGACTTAACGATGTAACGATTTAACAAATTACATTTTTGGTTAAAGAAAATTTAACGCGTTAATGTTTTTAAAAAGTTAAAGAAAATTCAACGAATTAAAAAATAAAAGTAACGATTATGGATTTGTTTTCGTTAAAAATTTCGTTACTTCAGTTTGTTTTTCCACCACGAACAAACAGGTGCCTATGCGCAAAGCCGGTTTGACCCAGTTGCAGCCGGTTTGAGGCGGGTAGGAGGATCTATGCCTCTGGGTGAAAAACTTAACGGATCCCCTTTGCTTGAGAAAATCATGAGCGTAAATTATCCCAGGAAGAGGCATAGATCCTCACGAGCCCCCTGCAGTTGCGGGGGCTCATGAGGATCTATGCCTCTTTCAGTTGTTGGTTTTCGTTTCAGGGGTCAGAAGGCAGATGGCACTCGTACAGCAAAGATTGGACAGTTGATAAACTTAACGGATCCCCTTTGCTTGAGAAAATCACGAGCGTAGATTATCCCAGCAAGAGGAATAGATCCTCACAAGCCCCCGCAGTTGCAAGGGCTTATGAGGATCTATGCCTCTTTCAGTTTGGTGGTTTTAGTTTCAGGAGTAAAAAGTCAGATGGTACAGCAACGATTGGACAGGTGAAAAACTGAAGAGATCCACTTTGCTTGAGCGAAACATGAGCGCAGATTATCCCAGCAAGAGGCATAGATCCTCATGAGCCCCCGCAGTTGCGGGGGCTCATGAGGATCTATGCCTCTTGCAGTTGGGTGGTTTTCGTTTTAGGAGTGAGAAGACAGATGGTACAGCAACGATTGGACAGCACAGGTGAAAACCTGAACGGGTGCATGCATACATTTTTAATTGTAGTAGGCATAGATCGTCATTAACCCACCAACCCCCCGCCCCCCCCCCCCCCCCCACCCAAGACTGCTGGGGTTCTTGAGGATCTATGGCTCTTGCAGATGAGTGGATTTGTCAGCAGCGCGAAATAAGATCAAACAAGCCTGAATTGTTCTATTTTTAGCCGCATGACTTTTCTTGCACTGTGCAGTTTTCCGAGGTTTTTTTCTGTCTTTCCCCTTCTCATAACTACTGCATGTATATGGCCAGATAGTGTTTTAGATAGTGGGTAGAAGAGGAAATCTGGTGGCGTGTCACTTTTCAACTGTATGCCACTTTTTTGTATGAGCTGAGCAATAAATGATCATGCATGTATTTAACGCAAATTTATTTCATTAAAAAGAAAAAATAAAGAAAATGTATTTCTTTAGTTTAAAAAAAAAGTAAAGAAAATTTATTTCTTTAACCTTTTACCAGAATTAAAGAAAAGTTATTTCATTTAAAAAAAAAGTAATGACTATCAACCCTGGAAAATTAACATAAACACATATGGAAGTGGTACTTTAATGATACTTGTTGAAAGAGACCATTTAAAAAAATAATCCTCACTCTTAAATCTTTCACGATATTGTGTCACATCAGGAGTTTTTAATCAATAATCAACCTGAGAGAGTCGTTTCGTTAAAACTGGCGATTTGACGACGATTTTCTGATGCGTTCGTAAGGCGATACACAAAGACTGATAACGTCACTAACGAAACAGGATAACGCAACGCGTTTCGTTTGTCTCCTATCAGTGGTTTCGTCGCAGAAACTGCCGCAACATTGATCAGCACTGTTATGTGTCAATCTATTGCTGCCTGCACTACAATGAAACCGATATATATATTAAAAACTAGGATCACGTAAAAAAAAAAAAAAGAGAGAGAGAAAAGAAAGGAGAAAACAAAACAATTTAAACATTTAAGCGCCAACACCATACAGCAAGAGGTGGAATGACCATGATAATTCAAAGGTAGTGCCAGATTAGCTTGGCGCCTTCAGGCGCCAAGCTAATCTGGCACTACCCTTGAATTATCATGGTCGATCCACCTCTTGCAAGTGCTACATAGTCGATAAGTAACACTTTCAAACTCGGGAAATGCGCCCAAGGCGCTGAAAGGGTTAATAAACAATAAATAAGGTATCATGCACAACGCCATGAACCCATTGGCAGTAGGTAGCGGTTTTTTTTTTTTTTTTTTTTTTTTTTTTTGTCGCGACGATTCCTGCAGGAATCATAATGACAAAAACCGCTACCGACAGACAGAGGGTTAACACAACAAATCAAAGCCACAACAGCAACAAAAGCCTGCTGCTCTGTGATTCTAAACATTACGACCTTCGCCCGTGACGTTAAAATCGCAGACCAGCACACACATACATGTATACTCACTGGAGGTCACAAAGCAGTCAACCCCAGCATCTTCTCCGTGACTGCAGTCGTGAACACCAAAGCCAGGAAAGAGACACTCAGACAGGTGAGTTTCAATCCCAGAGCACTGAACGTTATCCATCAGTATAGGGCCATCTCCCATCCCGAAATAAGCTGATTGGTACGCCACACTATCGCCGCTAGAAGTAACAAATGTAACGAAAGCAGTCAAAAAAAGTCAGAAGTAAGCAGGCTAGGCTTAGGTAAGTAAACCGGAAAGTGATTTAAAATTAAGTTGTCAGGCAGTAAGACCTGTATATTTTTAAACAACCTATGTTTGGAAGTTATATATGTATCTGCCAGTTCACGGGTGTCTTGAATAAGTCACTCAATGTTATGCTATTCAGGTTAAAATAATATACGTAAAGACCACTTAAACACTGGCATACTGTGATACATAATGTGATTAATGTTGAAGCTGTAAAAAAATTTATCAGGTTTTTTATGCTCATGGCTGATTACAAATAATACTGTTTTGCTGATAAGCGAACAAAATGCGTGGGACTAGCTATTTCGTGCTTTTCTTGCATTATACACATGCCAGGCTACATTGCAATAAAAAAGATATGTATAACCGAGCAAAATAAACCAATCTTACTCAAATCCCAGTTGTCGGCAGACCACTGCAGCATCGGCGTCATCCCACAAGTCATCACAGACAGTGCCCCACAAGCCATTACGATAGATCTCAACTCGTCCTGAGGAATTCGAACTGCTTCCCACGAGCCGAACCGGGAGATTCTCTACACAAAGGCAGCAGTAGAAAAAGGGTTTAAATCACATGCGGAGCAAAATAATCTGCAAAACTATAATTATATACTTTAAACGCGGGGTTAACGCTATGAAACTAGGCTGGACAAAATCAGAACATCAAGCCGACGGTTTACATGCACGCACCTGCCATGACGTTGCCAATGGCGGCTGTCTTCTTTCCGACGCTTTAAGCCTTTTATCATTGGCCTAGCTCTATTCGCCTTTTCTTCCCTCGCCGCCCTTTCTCAAGGCAGCGAGAAGCTACTTATCACCCTTTATGAAGACAGCTAGTGATAAAGAGACAGGACTATCACACGTTTAAAAGACAACGTACTCATTAGGCAAAATGTTCTTTCCCTAATATGACTTTGGCCACTCATGTTTCTCAAAAAAAGCACGCACTTACCTTCGATCTGCGAGGTGACAATTGGAGGGCTGGTGGTGCGTTGTGTCGTAGAACCTGTGGACATGACAGGCGATAGAGAGGTTACGTTTACGCCGAAGAACGAAGTCAGTGACGGCGGATAGTCAGCTTCTTCCATGAGCATAGACATCAATCTAAACATCTCCAAGAGGCATAGATCTTCTTGAGACCTTTGGGATCATAAAGACCCACGGATTATAAGGACCCATGCCTCGGGGAGATGTCTGCAGTGTTTTATATATATATATGCTACACGGACCCGTGTAGGACTGAGGAATCATTGTACTCTAAAGGCCGAAGGTTACTTTGACCTCTCGAAGGCCTATAAGGGTCCGTGCAGCAAGCCCCTGCTAATACAACGTATTTGTTTTCATTCTTCAACAACTTACGTAAAATAAATGAAGAAGAAATCTTCCGACTTGGATCAAGCCAGACACGACTGACGTCAAAAGAATATAGATTTATACACAATAGACTTATGACATAATCTAGTATAATATTTCATGACGTTGTCGTCTTTAGAAGCGTGTCTGTTGTTTCGAACAACACAAAGTAACTTTTTACTTTAGCATGTCTTGGTGATCTTTTATAGAACAAGATGAGGAATTCATCCTAAAGTCCACCGTATTGTTTGGAGCTCACATGCGTTTATCTTTTAGGAACATTTGGGTTGTTCATATTTTTAGGCTCATTATGCTGATCTTTTTCTCTCCTCTGTAAGCCTCTCTCTTGGCTTGACTTCGCCAACGAAGATTCTATAGGGCTTGCCCACGTCGTCTGCAGGCATGTTTGTGGCTGCGGAGGCCAATCCGGGACAGGCAGGTTCGACCGCAGTGGCTGCAGGGGAAGGTCTGGTCAGAGTTCTGAGTAACGACAACTCTGTTTTTTTCTCCTGAGCCGCTTGTCCTTAAGGTTAGCTCTGCGAGAGTCCTCAAAGGAGACGGTTGCCATATAAATGGCGGAGCGTCAGATGTCGCGGTCCGCAGCAAGCGAAGACCACTGGCGGTGGTTGATTTGGCAGGCACGAAGTGACTTCTTGAGACCATCTTTGTAACTCTTCTTTGGTGCCCCTCTGTCTCGGTGTCCAGTGGCGAGCTTGCCGAACAGAGTGATCTTGGGTAGGCGATGATCCTCCATCCTGGAGACGTGCCCCGCCCAGCGAAGCTGTGTCCGAGCAGCAAAGCCTTGATGCTCACAGTTTCCGCCTGTTCAAGGACCTCGACGTTGGTGACATAGTCACTCCAGTGAATGCTGAGAATGGTACGCAGGCAGCGCTGGTGAAAGCGTTCGAGGAATCGTAGTTGGCTGCGGTAGAGGGCCCAGGACTCGGAACCATACAGCAGGGTGGTGAGGACGACAGCTCTGTACACGCTGATCTTAATGCCTTTTTTCAGCTGTTGATTATGCCACACCCGCCCGAAAGCACTGTTTGCTTTTGCCAGCCAGTTGTCCAGCTCCTTGTCCAGCTTGGCGTCTGACGTGATGATGCAGCCAAGGTTGGTAAACTGGTGTACAGACTTCAGTTCGGACTCGCCGATGGTGATGTGGGGAAGGCGATGCTCTTCCTTGGGCGCCGGCTGATGAAGGACCTCTGTCTTTTACAGACTGACCTCGAGTCCAAAGAGCTGGGCAGCATCTGCGAAGCAGGACGTGATGAGCTGCAAGGCTCTCTCTTTGTGTGCAACGAGGGCAGCGCCATCAGCAAAGAGCAGCTCACGAATCAGTCGGTCTAGGGTTTTGGTGTGGGCCTGCAGTCGTCTGAGGTTGAACAGGCTGCCATCGAGACGATACCTGATGTACACTGCATCGTCATCGTCGAAGTCCACTGTGGCTTGCTTCAACATCATGCTAAAGAAGATGGTGAAGAGGATCGGTGCCAGCACGCAGCCCTGCTTTACGCCGATGAAAATGGGGAATGGTTCTGAGAGGTCACTGTTGAGTCTGACCTGGCCTTGCTGGTCCTCGTGGAGCTGGACGATCATGCTGAGGAAGTTTGGGGGACAGCCACGTCGCTCCAGGATCTGCCACATGCCTTGCCTGCTCACAGTGTCGAACGCTTTGTTAAGGCCCCGCCACACGTGCCGGTTGTGCCCCGATTTTGAAGCCGATTCCGATCCGATTGCGATCGGATGACGTCAATTATCCGATCCAGTCCCAATCGGCTGGGAATCGGGTGTCTAGAACCTGCTCTATTTTTCCGATACGAATCGGTCCCGATCGTAAGCTTCAACCAATCAGAGCGCGTCTCGCAAAGCATGTCGTTTCAGTTTGCAAATGGCGGAACACGCCTGTTGTGTTCAGTACCACCGCCGTTGCTGATGTTTCGCACGCCTCCCGAATATGATGCAAAACTGCTGATAATGCAAGCACATCATCATCACTGTCAAAACTATGGTCCATTTTGAAGAACAGGTACGATTTTGATCTTCGGTTCAAACCGGTCGGCTAAATAAAGTCGGGGAATGTGTGGCAGTGCACACGTTTTTGCAGTCCGGTCCGATCACCTACCGATTCGAAACTGATCGGGAATCGGCCTCAAAAGCGGGCATGTGTAGCGGGGCCTTTAGGTCGACAAACGTTACGTACAGCCCTTTGTTCTGCTCGCGGCACTTCTCCTGACGCTGTCTCAGCACAAAGATCATGTCGGTGGTACTCCTGTTGGCTCTGAAGCCACACTGGCCCTCTGGGAGGTGGTCTTCGGCGATGGCAGGTACCAGCCGATTCAGAAGCAGCCTTGCGCGAATTTTCCCGGCAATGGACAGCAGGGTAATTCCACGATAATTAGAGCAGGCAGACTTCTCTCTTTTGTTCTTGTACATGGTGATGATGACTGCATCACGGAGATTCTTTGGTAGTGTTCCTTTCTCCCAGCAGCAGAGAATGAGGTCGTGGAGCTTGTTGTGCAGTGCTGGGCCTCCATGTTTCCAGATCTCTGGCGGGATGCCGTCAATGCCTGCTGCTTTGCCACTCTTGAGCTGGTGGATGGCTGTGAGGGTCTCTTCGGCGGTGGGCGGTTCGTCCAATTCAACTATTAGTGGGAGGGATTTGGAGGATGACTGTTTCTTGAACAGTGCGCTCAGCGCTGAAGAGGTCCTGAAAGTATTCCGACCAGCGGTTCAAGATGGAGGTATTATCTGTGAGGAGTGCCTGTCCATGAGAGCTTCGCAGGGGACTTTGTACCAGGTGCCTAGGGCCATACACTGCTTTCAGTGCTTCGTAGAAGCCCCTGTAGTCACCGTTGTCAGCGCAATGCTGGGTTCTCTGTGCGAGTCTGGTCCACCACTCGTTCTGGAGCTCTCTAAGCTTTCGCTGGAGACTGCTGCAGATGTGGCGGAAGGCAGACTTCTTCACAGGGCAGGAAGGCTGGGCTAGGTGGGCCTGGTAGGCGGCTGTTTCTTTTTGCTAGAAGTTCCTGGATCTCTACGTCGTTTTCGTCAAACCAATCTTTGTTCCTCTTTCTAACAAAGCCCAAGACTTCCACAGAAGATTTTACAATAGCAGTTTTCAGTTGTTCCCAGAGTGTTTCAGATGAGGAGTCTGCTGGATCAATTGTGTCTTTGAGCATGCGCTGTAAATTTGACTGAAGGGCAGCTTTCTTGTCGTAACGCTGAAGGCTGGCAACATCAAGCGTTTTCTTTGGGGGGGGAGGGGGCGCTATTCTTGGGTTTCAGCTTGAGGCGGAGCCTGAGTTTGCAGCGGACAAGGCGGTGGTCAGTGTGGCACTCTGCGCTGGGCATCACTCTGGTGAGGAGGACGTCACTGCGGTCTCTCTGACGCACTAGGACATAGTCGATAAGGTGCCAGTGCTTGGAGCGATGATGCATCTAGGTGGTCTTTTGACTGTCCTTTTGCTGGAAAGTAGTGTTGGTGATGACAAGTTGCTGCTCTGCACAGAACTCCAACAGTAGGCGGCCATTGTCATTGCAGTTCCCAACGCCCTGCCTGAGGACTCCTTTTCAGGCTTCAGAGTCTTGGCCCACTCTGGCGTTGAAGTCGCCAGGGATGATGACTTTGTCGTCTGCAGGGGTGCTATGTAGGAGGCGGCGCAGGCCAGAGTAGAACTTGTTTTTTTCTGCAGGCTCTGCCAGGAGGGTTGGGGAAGGGTGACGTATTGCTGGTGTCTCAGTGGGAGGCGCATGGACATGATGCGGTCGGAGTGACCCGTTGGTAGGTTTTCCAGCTTAGTCGCAATGGGGGTCTTCACCATGAAGCCCACGCCTGAGAGCCGTCTTTCTGATGCAGGCCTGCCTGACCAGTAGAGGGTGTAGCCAGCGCCAAGTTCTTGGAGGCTGCCTTCCTCCGGGAGGCGTACTTCGCTGAGCGCGGGGATGTCGATGTTTAACCTCCTCAATTCATGGGCAATGAGGGCGGAGCGACGTTCAGGGCGTCCGCTGTCTGCTGTGTCAAGCATGGCTCGGATGTTCCAGCATGCTACGTTGAGTCCGGTCATGGTCGTCATGAGAGTGGATCCGTTGTTTTTTCTTGTTTTCTGACCGCAGGAGAAGATGCCCGTTGATTGCTGCTAGCCAAATGGGGTTACGAGGGGATGAGCTTTGGTTAGGCCACCTTTTCTAGGCCCCTCTCCGTGTGAAGCAAGCAGTGCTGTTCCTAGAGAAGGCTGCTTGGTCGTTATGGTGTGCCGATTGACGTTGTCATCCCCAGGTCAGCATCAGGCGACCAATATCCTGAACCGCCTGCATGCAGGTTTGAGACTGCGGCTTCCAGTGGCATCTTTCACCTGCCGTTTTGCCACTTGCCCATCGCTACAGGACTTGGAAAGGTCGGTGTCATGGTCCGTGGGCGTTTCCTAAAGCCTGCGCGGTGGAGCTTTTGTTGGAGTGCAGTGTGCGCAGTACTGGCCCCACCCTTTAAACCCTTGGTTCGTCTGTCATGGCCTAGCACCCTCGTGTGTAATCCCTCCGGACTAGCATAGCATCCCTATATCCCTCTATCCCAAGACCGTCCGTGCGTGGTCCCTGGCCACATCCTCTCCGAGGTGACCCCAAAAACTGGGCAGCACTAGCCCCCAGGCTAAACACGGCGGATCTAGAGGAGAGAACCTCGAAAATAAATCATTGTCCTGCTGCCTTGCAGGCCTGGCCGCTTGGCTGCGGAAAGGCTAAGGGAGGAAAACCCTGACATCAAAGCCCCCGTGTCTCCGGGGGAAGGTTTTTGAGCCAGAGACTAGAACAATGACAGTCTGATATAAAACCTACGACCCGAGGACCTCGATGCCACCGTCCCAGCTCTGTAAGCCAACCCCTAATCAACACACACGTCGGCGCACACAAATAAAGACGGACACACAGAGCTTCCCGCCATTAGTACGCTCTGCGGTGGGCTCGTGTAGCGACAGGAATCCATTTCCTTCTACTCTAACCCACCTTTTGATCCACGCACACTGGCACACAGAAATAAAGACGGACACACGGCGATTCCCGCCATTCGTAAGCTCCGTGTTATCTGGCGTAGCATAGCTATTCTGAAGAAAAATAATAGAACGAGCAGCGAAATGACATCACTTCAAGTTTCACGTCATGGTATCATTAGTCCTATGACGATGTGTTCATAGTGACGACTCGATGTTATACGTTACTCATCGCAGTACTAATAATAGACGTATCAGAAAACCAACTTTGCAATTTTCTTGCTGATTTTCACGCCTAGGGCTTACAGGTCACAATTTGACCTAATCCTATCCCAGGGCCGGGACAAACAGCATATATATGTGGGTGGCTCTCTAAAGCTGTTTACAAAAAGTGTGACATTGACCACTGTTACGTGGCATTCGTAGTCGTAGTATGATGCAATCACACCCGACACACTCACATAGGGTTCTTGTAGAAAAACCACACTCAGCTGCAACTCGTCACTCGTGGCACAAGGTTGTAGACCACACTGATGATTAATATTATATTATAATATATATAATATTAATCATCACTATATGTGTCAACTTATTGCCGTCTACACTGACAAGTGTAAATGATTTACATACAAAAGATAGGACTTTTTATTATTGAAAACAGAAAAAGCAAAGAAGGAGTAAACACAAAAATTAATAATACAAAAAAAGTATCAAAAACAACGCAATTAACCCAATGACTGTTAGCAGCGGTTTTTGTCGAGATAATTCCTGCAAGAATCATCGCGACAAAAACGGCTTTCGACAGCCAAAGAGTTAACACAAAAAAACATTCGCCCATGACGCTAAAATCGCAGACCAGTACGAAAATACATGTATACTTACTGGAGGTCACATTGCAGGCAACTCCAGCATCTTCTCCGTGACTGCAGTCGTGAACACCAAAGCCGGGAAAGAGACACTCAGACAGGCGAGTTTCAATTCCAGTGCACTGAACGTTATCCATCAGTATAGGGCCATCTCCCATCCCGAAATAAGCTGCTTGGTACGCCACACTATCGCCGCTAGAAGTAACAAATGTAACAAGAGCAGCCAAGTAAGTCAGAAGTAAGTAAAGTAGGCATAGGTAAGTAAACCGGTAAGTGATTTAACATTCAGTTTTCAGTCAGGCCTGTATATTTTTTAAACAGCCAATGTTTCGTTATATATGTTTAGACTAGTTAACAGGTAGTTGAATAATGCACTCAATGCTATGTTATTGGTGTCAACATGATATATGTAACGACCATTTGAACCCTGGTGTATTGTGTTAAGTAAAGTGATTAATGCTGACGTTGTAAATTACTGTTTCCGCTTTCTAATGTTTATGGCTGACAACAAATAATATGACTTGGCTGATAAGTGAACACATTGCTTGGAAGTAGGAAGTTGTGTTTCTTGCATTATACACATGCCAGGCTACATTGCAACGAAAACTACATGTACAGGAGGGTAAACACAATTTATCTTACTCAAATCCCAGTTGTCGGCAGACCACTGAAGCATCGACGTCATCCCACAAGTCATCACAGACAGTGCCCCACACGCCATTACGATAGATCTCAACTCGTCCTGAGGAACTCGAACTGCTTCCCACGAGGCGAACTGGGAGATTCTCTACAAAAAGGCAGCAGAAGAAAATGGTTTAGAATCACAGACGGAGCAGATTGATCTGCAGAACGTTACACCTATTTCTAGGGTTAATTATTATTATTATTATTATTAGTATTATTATTATTATTATTATTATTGATAAAACGAAAACAGTTTTAAATCACAGGCTGCGGTCGACACAAGAGTGATTTGAAATTTTGACGAAATAGTGGATAAACATCTGAAGATAGGTACCGCAGCACACACACACACACACACACACACACACACACACACACACACACGCACGCACGCACACACACACACACACACACAGAGCACACACACGCACACACACACACACACACATACACAGCACACACACACACACACACAGCACACACACACACACACACACACACACACACACACACACACACACACACACACAGATCTCACGAGGGGAGCGGTAACATCAATATTGTCATGACGAAAGGAAAATTTCTCAAAGCAACGAGAGTCTAATTATCACTCGTTGTCAAGGGAACGGGTGATGAGGAGCCTGGACGCATCACACGTTTCAATAGCAAAGTATTCTTTAAACATGACTTCGACCAATCACGTTTCTCAGTACAAAAACGCACTAACCTTCGATCGTCGAGGTGACAATTGGAGGGCTGGTGGTGAGTTGTGTGGTAGTGCTACCTGTGGACATTACAGGCGATGGACATGTTACGTTTACGCCGGACGACTGACTCCAAACAACGCAAGTCAGTGACGGCGGATGCTTCTTGCATGATCAAAGACATCAGTGCAAATATCTCCAAGAGGCAAAGATCCTCGTGAGACCCTCGGGATCATGCTCATCCAAGCCTCTTGAAGATGTTTGTAATATTGTGTGTGTGTGTGTGTGTGTGTGTGTGTGTGTGTGTGTGTGTGTGTGTGTGTGTGTGTGTGTGTGTGTGTGTAATGTGTGTGTGTGTGTGTGTGTGTGTGTATTATATATTAGCGAGCTAGTTATCCACAGTGATTTCGCTCTCGTTAGTGTGCACACTTGATATCTCACTAATGTAGCCAACTACAGTGAATTTGTAAAATAAATAAATAATAATAATAATAGCAATAATAATTAATAATAAAATTATTATTATTATTATTATTATTATTATTATTAATATTATTATTATTATTGATAAAACAAAAACAGTTTTAAATCACAGGCTGCGGTCGACACAAGAGTGATTTGAAATTTTGGCGAAATAGTGGATAAACATCTGAAGATAGGTACCGCAGCGCACACACACACACACACACACACACACACACACACACACACACACACACACACACACACACACACACACAGCACACACACATACACACACACACACACACACACACACACACACACAAACACACACACACACACATATCTCACGAGCGGAGCGGTAACACCAATATTGTCATGACGAAAGGAAAATGTTGATGATCATCTTTTCTTCTTAGAGCTGTTTGTAAATCGTATACGTTCAAAAGTTATTTTGCTCAAACGGACTATACCTGCTGTCAATAAAATAGCAATCGCCGATGTCGTTATCGTCATAGGTCTATATCGTTATCGTTATGGTCATCAACACCTTCATAATCATCAACAGTATCATCATAAATTGAATGGCCAGCATAATAGTAGCAGCTGCAGCAGCAACATAATCATCAATATATGTGTCAATGCACTGCCGTCTACATTGACAACGTAACTGATATACAAAAATGCTAGGACGTTAAAAAAACTTTTATAAAAAAAAGAAAAAGATGTAATAAATAAAGAAATAAAGTATCATAAACAACACAATTAATCCATCGGCTGTCGGCAGCGGTTTTTGTCGCGATGTTTCCTGCATGAATCATAGCGAAAACAAACAATACCGGCAGCCAAAGGGTTAAAACAACAAACCATTCGCCCGTGACGATAAAATCGCAGACCAGCACACAAGTACATGTATACTCACTATAGGTCACATTGCAGGCAACTCCAGCATCTTCTCCGTGACTGCAGTCGTGAACACCAAAGCCAGGAAAGCGACACTCAGACAGGTGAGTTTCATTTCCGGAACACTGGACGTCATCCATCAGTATAGGGCCATATCCCACCCCGAAATAAGCTGACTGGTACGCCACACTATCGCCGCTAGAAGTAACAAATGTAACGAAATCAGTCAAGTATGTCAGAAGTAAGTAGAGTAGGTTTAGGTAAGTAAACAGGTTAGCGATTTAACCCTGAGTTGTCAGTGAGTAAGGCCTGTACATGTTTTTAAACAGTCTATGTATCCAAGTTATTTGTATGTATAGACTTACAGGTGTTTTGAATAATGAACTCAATGCTATGTTATTGGGGTCAACGTGATATACATAAGACCACTTCAGCACTGGCGTATTGTGTTACGTAAAGTGATTAATGTTGAAATTGTAAATACTTTTATCCGCTTTCTAATATGCATGGCTGATCACAAATAATCTGATTTGGATGATAAGTGAACAAATTGCTCGAGACTAGGTATTTATTGCGTTTCTGGCATTATTCACATATCAGCTAGGCTACATTGCAATGAAAAATATACTCAACCGAGGTTGCTTTTTTTTTTAATCAATCTTACTCAAATCCCAGCTGTCGGCAGACCACTGCAGCATCGGCGTCATCCCACAAGTCATCACAGACAGTGCCCCACACGCCATTACGATAGATCTCAACTCGTCCTGAGGAACTGGAACTGCTTCCCACGAGTCGAACTGGGAGATTCTCTACGCAAAGACAGCAGACGAAAATGGTTTTAAATCACAGGCGGAACAAATTAATCTGCAGAACTATAATTATATACTTTAAACGCGGAGTTTACGCTAAGAAACTAGGCTGGACAAAAACAAAACATCACGCCGACGGGTCACATGCATGTACCTGCCAAGACGTTGCCAATGACAGTTGTCTTCTTTCGGACTCTTTACACCTTTATTTCATTGGCCTAGCTGTATTCGCCCTTTACTTGGTCGCCCTTTCTCAAAACAGAGGGAAGCTACTTATCACCTGTCATAAAGACAGCGGGTGATAAGGAACCTAGACTTATCACACGTTTCAATGACAATGTAATCTTTAAGCAAAACTTTCTTCCCCAAATATGACTTCGACCAATCACGTTTCTCAGTAGAAAAACGCACTAACCTTCGACCGGCGAGGTGACAATTGGAGGGCTGGTGGTGCGTTGTGATATGAGTGTACCTGCCCGAACGTTGCCAATGAGAGTTGTCTTTTTTCCGACTCTTTACACTTTTTCTCTATTCGCCTTTTTTCCCCTCGTCGCCCTTTCTAAAGACAGCTACTTATCACCCGTTATTCAAACATAGGGTGATAAGGAGCCTGGACGTATTACACGCTTCAATGACAACGTACGCATCAGGCAAAACGTTCTTCCTAAATATGACTTCGACCACTCACGTTTCTCAGTACAAACACGCACTAACCTTCGATCGGAGAGGTGGCAATTGGACGTTGTGTAGTAGAGCTACCTGTGGACATAACAGGCGATAGAGAGGTTACGTTTACGCCGGACGACTGACTCCCAACAACGCACGAGAAAGAAGTCAGTGTTTCCGATAATTCCAAAAATGTCCGATTTCTTTTGCTCCTCAGTCTAATTATGTGCATGTTTATTGTACAACCTGGTATCCACAGTAGTTTCGCTGTCGTTAATTTGCATAAACGAAACCTCACAACAGTAGTAAAACACAGTGAGCTTGTAATATTAAATAATAATAATAATAATAATAATAATAATAATAATAATAATAATAATAATAATAATAATAATAATAATAATAATAATAATAATTTATCAGAAGGAGAAAACTTGAAATACTAGGCGGAGATCGACACAAGAGTAATTGAAATTTTGAATTCAGAGAGTTCGACGAGCAGAACTCGTGGATGAACATTTAAAAATAGGTACCGGAACACACACACACACACACACACACACACACACACACACACACACACACACACACATACACACACACACACACACACACATACACACACACGCACATACACGCGCACACACCATGGGAAGAGTAATTCAAAAAGACAGCCGCAGGCTAATACGAAAAGAATATGAAATTCACTTTACATCATACAGGTGATGTATGGGCTAAGTTTCTAATCATTCTGTGTCAGCCTCCGCCTGTGATCAAACATAAGATACGTGTCGTCAATAAAACAATAATGGTTGAAACTGTCGTCGTTATGGGTGGATATCGTTTTAGTTATAGGCCGATATCAGTATCGTTATGGTCATCAATACATTCATTGTCATCATTAGTAGCATCATAAATGACCAGCATAATAGTATCAGCAGCTGCAGCAACAACGACAACATCTTTATCATTATATCTGTCGACTTATTGTTGTCTGCACTACAATGTAATGATCTACTACATAAAAGCTAAGACAAAAATTAAAAACAAAAATTTTAAACAAAGAAAGAGCGACTTAAGGAGTAAACAAAAAAAGCTAATAAACAAAAACAAATAATATTAAAACAACGCCATTAGCGCTTTGGCTGTCGGTAGCGGTGTTTTTCGTGATGATTCCTGCAGGGTGTCAGGGTGTTGTTATTCCTGCAGGATGTCAGGGTGTTGTTATTCCTGCAGGATGTCAGGGTGTTGTTATTCCTGCAGGATGTCAGGGTGTTGTTATTCCTGCAGGATGTCAGGGTGTTGTTATTCCTGCAGGATGTCAGGGTGTTGTTATTCCTGTAGGATGTCAGGGTGTTGTTATTCCTGCAGGATGTCAGGGTGTTGTTATTCCTGCAGGATGTCAGGGTGTTGTTAGTCCTGCAGGATGTCAGGGTGTTGTTATTCCTGCAGGATGTCAGGGTGTTGTTATTCCTGCAGAATGTCAGGGTGTTGTTATTCCTGCAGGATGTCAGGGTGTTGTTATTCCTGCAGGATGTCAGGGTGTTGTTATTCCTGCAGGATGTCAGGGTGTTGTTATTCCTGCAGGATGTCAGGGTGTTGTTATTCCTGCAGGATGTCAGGGTGTTGTTATTCCTGCAGGAATCACCTCGACAAAAAGCGCTACCGACAGCCAAAGGGTTACCACAATAAACCAAAACCAAAATAACAACAGAAGTCAGCTGGTCTGTGATTTTAAACCTTACGACCTTCGCCCATGACGGTGAGATCGCACACAAGGACAGAAATACATGTAAACTCACTGGACGTCACATTGCAGGCAACTCCAGCATCTTCCCCGTGATTGCAGTTGTGAACACCGAAGCCAAGAAAGACACACTCAGACAGGTGAGTTTCATTCCCAGAGCACTGAACGTTATCCATCAGTATAGGGCCATCTCCCATCCCGAAATATGCTGATTGGTACGCCACACTATCGCCGCTAGAAGTAACAAATGTAACGAAATCAGTCAAGTAAGTCAGAAGTAATATTGAGTTTTCATGGAGTAAGACCGGTATTTTTTTAACAACCAATGTTTCGAAGTTATATGTATAAATAAACTAGTTCACGGGTGTGTTGAACAATCAATCTATGTTATTGGCTCAAAATAATACGCGTAAAGACGATTTAGATAGTGGTATATTGTGCTACCTAGTGTGATTCATGTTGAACTATAAATAATTGTAGCAGCTTTGTTTACTCTGACTACACTACAAATAATTTGATTTTGGCTGATAAGTGAACAAATTCCTCGGGACTAGATATTTATTCCATTTCTGACATTAAACACATGTCAGGGTACATTGCAACGAAAAATGTGCACACCCAATTTTTTTTTAATCACTCTTACTCAAATCCCAGTTGTCGGCACACCACTGCAGCATCGGTGTCATCCCACAAATCGTCACAGACAGTGCCCCACACGCCATTACGATAGATCTCAACTCGTCCTGAGGAACTGGAAGTGCTTCCCACGAGTCGAACTGAGAGATTCTCTACACAAAGACAGCAAAGGAAAAAGGTTTAAAATCACAGGCGGAGCAAATTAATCTGCAGAACTATTATTATGTTCTTTAAGCGCGGAGTTTACGCCTATGAAACTGGGCTGGACAAAAACAAAACATCACGCCGACGGGTCATATGAGTGTACCTGCCAGAACGTTGCCAATGAGAGTTGTCTTCTTTCTGACTCTTTACACTTTTTCTCTATTCGCCTTTTTTCCCCTCGTCGCCCTTTCTCAAGACAGCTACTTATCACCTGTTATTCAAACATAGGGTGATAAGGAGTCTGGACGTATTAGACGCTTCAATGACAACGTACGCATCAGGCAAAACGTTCTTCCTAAATATGACTTCGACCACTCACGTTTCTCAGTACAAACACGCACTAACCTTCGATCGGAGAGGTGGCAATTGGACGTTGTGTAGTAGAGCTACCTGTGGACATAACAGGCGATAGAGAGGTTACGTTTACGCCGGAAGACTGACTCCCAACAACGCACGAGAACGAAGTCAGTGATGGCACATAGCCAGTTTCTTCCATGATCATAGACATTAATCCAAACATCTCCATGAGGCATAGATCCTCGTGTGATCCTCGGGATCATAAGGATCCATGTCTCGGGGAGATGGTCACAGTGTTGTCCACATACATACATGCTTTTTGTACAAGCTGGTTATCCACAGTGGTTTCGGTCTAGTTGTTGCACATGAAACCACACTATTGTAGCTAGAAACAGTAAACGTATTAGTATAATGATAATGAAAATAATAATATTGTTATTGATATTGTTATTATATTATTATTAATAATATTGTTATTGATATTGTTATTATATTCTTATTATCATTAGTAGTAGTAGTAGTAGTAGTAGTAGTAGTAGTAGTAGTAGTAGTAGTAGTAGTAGTAGTAGTAGTAGTATCAGTGTTGTATCAAAAGCAGCAGCCGCAACATATCATCACTATATGTGTCAACTTATTGCTGTCTGCACTGACAATGTAATTACATATTATTAAAAAAAAATTAAATCTACGACGAAGTGTGTGAACAAAAAAGTTAATAAACAACACTTAAAGTATCATAACAATGCAACAATAACAACAAACGCTGGTCTGTGAGTTTGAACCTTACGACCTTCGCCGGAGACGTTAATCGCAGACCATCATACAATACATGCATACTTATACTTACTGGAGGTCACATCGCAGGCAACCCCAGCATCTTCATGGTGACCGCAGTTGTGAACACCAAAACCAAGAAAGCGACACTCAGACAGGTGAGTTTCATTTCCAGAGCACTGGACGTCATCCATCAGTATAGGGCCAGCTCCCATCCCGAAATAAGCTGATTGGTACGCCACACTATCGCCGCTAGAGTAACAAATGTAAGGAAATCAGTCAAGTAAGTACGCTAGGCATTGATAAGTAAACCGGCAAGTTATTTAACATTGAGTTGTCAAAATGATATAAGTAAAAACTATTTAAATAATTGTATAGTGTGAATTAGAATAATGTGATTAATGTGGAAGCTGAAAATCTTTCTTATGCTGATGGCTGGCCACAAATAATCTGATTTGACTCATAAGTCAAGGAAATAAATAGGACTAGGTATTTATGGCGTTTCTTTCATAATACACAAAAGGAAGGATACATTGCAACGAAACATATGCACAACCGACTTTTTTTTAATGCAATCTTACTAAAAGCCCAGCTGTCGGCAGACCACTGTAGCATCGGCGTTATCCCACAAATCATCACAGACAGTGCCCCACGCGCCATTACGATAGATCTCAACTCGTCCTGAGGAACTCGAACTGCTTCCCACGAGTCGAACTGGGAGATTCTCTACACAAAGACAGCAGAAGAAAAAGGTTTAAAATCACAGGCGGAGCAAATTAATCTGCAGAATAATTATATAATTTAAACGCGGAGTGGACATAAAAGGCGATAAAGAGGTTACGTTTATGCCGGACAACTGACTCCCAGCAACGCACGATAACGAAGTCAGTGATGGCGCATAGCCATTTTCTTCCATGATCATAGACATCAATCTAAACATATCCAAGAGGCATAGATCCTCGTGAGATCCTCGGGATCATAAGGATGCATGCCCCAAGGAGATGGTAACAGTGTTGTCCATATACATACATGCTTTTTTAACAAACTGGTTATCCACGGTGGTTTCGCACTTGTTGTTGCACATGAAACCACACTATTGTAGCCAGAAACAGTGAACTTACCAGTACCACGATAATGATAACAATAATATTTTTGTTATTATTAATATTATTATTATTATTATTATTATTATTATTATTATTATTATTATTATTATTATTATTATTATTAATATTATTATTATTATTATTATTATCAGTATAGTATCAGCAACAGCAGCCGCAACACAATCACTATATCTGTCAAATTATTGCTGTCTGCGCTGACAGTGTAACTACATTTAAAATCATTTTTAAAAATCTTTTACAAAAATAAAAAATAAAAGAGAGAAATAACGACCAAATGTGTGAACAAAAGAAGTTAATAAACAAAACTTAAAGTATGATAACAACGCAATAATAACAACAAAAGCTTGCCTGTGATTTTGAACCTTACGACCTTCGCCCGTGACGTTAATCGCAGACCAGCACACACATACATGTAAACTCACCGGAGGCCACACTGCAGGCAACTCCAGCATCTTCCCCGTGACTGCAGTCGTGAACACCAAAGCCACGAAAGCGACACTCAGACAGGTGAGTTTCATTCCCAGAGCACTGGACGTCATCCATCAGTATAGGGCCAGCTCCCATCCCGAAATAGGCTGATTGGTACGCCACACTAGCGCCGCTAGAAATAACAAATGAAACGAAATCGGTCAAGTAAGTCAGAAGAAAGTAGGATATGCATAGTTAAGTAAACCGGTCAGTGATTTAACATTGAGTTGTCAAAATGATATACTTAAAAAGTATTTAAATAATGGTAAAGTGTGAACTATAAAAATGTGATTAATGTAGACGCTGTAAATAATTCTATCAGCTTTCTTATGCTGATGGCTGGCCACAATTAATCTGATTTGACTCATAAGTCAAGGAAATAAATAGGACTAGGTATTTGTTGCGTTCTGGCATTATACACTCTGGCAGGATACATTGCAACGAAAAATATGCACAACCGATGTTTTTAATGCAATCTTACTATAATCCCAGCTGTCGGCAGACCACAGCAGCATCGGTGTCATCCCACGAATCATCACAGACAGTACCCCACACGCCATTACGATAGATCTCAACTCGTCCTGAGAAACTGGAACTGCTTCCCACGAGTCGAACTGGGAGATTCTCTACACAATGGCAGCAGAAGAAAAAGGTTTAAAATCACAGGCGAAGCAAATTAATCTGCAGAACTATAATTATATACTTTAAACGGAGAGATTACGCTATGAAACTAGGCTGGACAGAAACAGAACATCACACCGTCGGGTCACTCGCATGTACCTGCCAAGACGTTAACTTATTCGCGGTCAGCTGCATCTGGACGCGGCTGGCAGCGAATGAGTTAATGACGTTTGTCTTCTTTCCGACTCATTTTCTCATTGGCCTATCTCTATTCGCTTGTTTTCCCTCGTCGCTCTTTCTCAAGGCAGCTGGAAGCTACTTATCTCACCCTTTATCAAGAGAGCGGGTGCTAAGCAGCCTGGATTTATCACACGTTTCAATGACAACGTACTCATCAGGCAAAACGTTCTTCCTCAAATATGAATTCGACCAGTCACGTTTCTCCGTAAAACACGCACTAACCTTCGACCGGCGAGGTGACAATTGGAGAGCTGGTGGTGCGTTGTGTAGTAGAGCTACCTGTGGACATGACAGGCGATATAGCGGTTACGTTTACGCCGGACGACTGACTCCCAACAACACACGAGAACGAAGTCGGTGACAGTGGATAGCCAGTTTCTTCCATGATCATAGACATCAATGCAAACATCTCCAAGACACACAGATCCTCGTGAGATCATCGCAATCATTCAAATTCAAATTTAAATAACTTTATTTATCCCTTAAAGGCAATTACATTCGTGTGGACGAGGGGAACAATCAAATAAAAGTCATTCAATAAACATTAATTAATATCAGGACATTCTAATATCCCATTTGTACCTGATATTAATATGCTAAATCTATAAGACTTATAATACTGATATTAAGACATATTAAAACTCTAAACTAATACAATTACTAAAACATTATTTAAAACTTAAAGAGCATTATTAACGACATTATCAGCGAACACATTAACGTCTTACTTTCCACTTACACCCTCTACAACTGTCCATCCAGGCCAGCCACCCCCGCGATGAAACAGCTGAATAAACACACACACACACACACACACACACACACACACACACACACACACACACACACACACACACACACACACGCACACACACTTTTAACAGCTGTGTAGATTTACAAAATATTTAACAGTCGGACGGCATCAATGATGAAAGACAGCTTCCTGCGGTTGGTTTTACATGATTTTTGTCTGTATCGGCGGACAGACGGGAGCAATTCAAAGAGGTCTTTCATCACGTGAGCATCACTAGCCAGGATGGAAGTAGCTTTTCTTACAATCTGACGATCGCAGCACACGGCTAACTTCTCTGTTCTTCCCCAATGATCTCGGAGCTGAGATGAGCAATTCTCTGAAGACTGTTTTTGCTTTTAACACTAAGATTTGGGAACCAGCAAATGAACGAAAAAGTCAGGACGCTTTCTAAGAAAGATTTGTAAAACAAAGTTAAAATGGTCCTGTCAACAGAAAAAGAGTTCAGCTTTCTCAGAAAATACAATCTCTGTTGGCCTTTCTTCACAACAGTTTCAGTATTGTCATACCAATTCAATTTATCATCGAATATGGTGCCTAAGTATTTACACTTCTGGACAATGGCAACTTCCTTATCATGTCTTACTGTGATCCTGCTTGTTCGTCCTAAAATCAACAATAAGGTCACATGTCTTACCCACGTTAAGCTCTAAAAAAGAATCATCGCACCATTGAACAAAGTCATTCAATGAGGGTCCATGTTCATCAGATGACCCTTGCTGAAGGGAAAGTCAGGCACTGTCATCTGAAAACTTGACAATGTAATTGTCAGCATGACAACTCCTACAATCATCAGTGTACAGTACTCAAACCAAGGGGAATCACAGCGCTGGACAGACAACAGTTAGATCCCCTGCCCCCGCCTATCAGGCACCCAATCGCCAGCCCACAGAGAAATACGCAGGTATAGAATAAGACAATCATTTCCATTCCTAAATGGAATGGAAATGATTGTCTTATTCTATACCTGCGTATTTCTCTGTGGGCTGGCGATTGGGTGCCTGATAGGCGGGGGCAGGGGATCTAACTGTTGTCTGTCCAGCGCTGTGATTCCCCTTGGTTTGAGTACTGACAATTCTGCCAGCGCTAGCCTCACCTATCTGGTTTGTGAGCATCAGTGTACAGGATGTAAAGGAGTGGAGATAAGCAGCACCCCTGGGGGGACCCGGTGCACGTGACAGCAGTACTAGAGAAGTGACCATTAACCAAAACACGTTGTGGTCTACCGATAAGGAAATCTGTAATCCACAAAACAAGCTGTGGGTGAAGGTTGAAATTGGACAGCAATCTCTGGGCTAACAGGTGTGGCTGCATGGTCTTAAAGGCAGAGGAGAAGTCAGCAAATAGGATCCTGGCATGTGCACCCGGTCTCTGCAGATGAGTGTACAGTTTGTCTAGAATGAACAGCTTGGCGTCTTCAACACCCTTTCCAGCCCGGTAAGCAAACTGCAATGGATCCATTTTACTTTCATTTGCAGACAAAACAAAAGCTCGGACAATCTTCTCCAACGGTTTTTTATGACAAGGGAGGTTAATGCAACTGGTCGGAAGTCGTTCAGTTGTTTTGGGTTATCTTTCTTAGGAAGTGGAATGACCGTTGAGGTTTTCCATGCGGAGGGAACAGAGCAGTTATCTAGGGAGAGCTGAAAAGGTTGCTGAAAAACACTACTAAGCTGTTCAGCATGATGATCCATTCCTCTTTGAGATGTTTGCAAAACTGTCTATATAGTTGCATGTTTATTGTACAAGTCGGTTATCCACAGTGGTTTCGCTCTCGTTAGTTTGCTCAAAGGAAAACTCACTATTACAGCCAAATATAGTGGCCTTATGATATTAATAAAGATAATAATGATAACATTATTATTATTATTATTATTATTATTATTATTATTATTATTATTATTATTATTATTGTGTTTTTTTTTTAATATTTATCAGAAGAAAACAGTTTTAAATCACAGGTGGAGGTCGACACAAGAATCATTTGAAACAATGCACGGGAACAGTAAATCAAACGGACAGCGGCAGAAAGATATGAAATTCACTGTACACCATGCAGGTAAAATGTATGAGGTTTCCTAAGTTTCAAATCATTGTTTGTCAAAGTCTGCTTGTAATCAAACCATAGACCATAAATAACCGGACCGCTCTCTCTCCTGCTTCCGGTCTCTGCACTCGTCGCGCAACTATTCTTGCGCATCAGTCAACTCATTATTCCGGTTCAGTACATCGGAGAGCTTTTCACGTGGAATGTTTTTAGTTATATATGATTTTGGTTAGTGGTGCAGTTTGTAAAGTGTCTTTTGTCTTGCATTATGCCTGGTGCGAGTTGTACGATTGTGGGTTGTGGTGCATGCAACGGAAAGCACAAGGGGCTGTCGTTTTTCTCCATTCGCCAACCAAAGGACTTGAAGTGGGAGAGAGAGCTTGTTCACGCCGTGAATCGTGCAGACACTAGCAATTTTAACAAAGACACTGCAAAGATTTGTTCTAGACACTTTCGACAGGAATGCGTGAAGTTGGATAAGTATTATTTACCTAGAATATAAGCTCGTTCTAATCATATTAAGTTCAATTCACTATACAAAAGTTTTATCCTGCGATTTATTCGGGACTCGTGTGTGTATAAACTGGTGCCAAACATCGCACACCAACGACACGTTCTTTTAGCCTGTTTGTTCTGGCTTGGCCGTATACACAAGGTTTTATGACCCAGGTCTAGATTTTGTTACGTCACTTCATTCCCTTTGTGTATTTCGAGCACATTTTCGCTTGCAATAAGCTAGGTACTGATCTCGTCAGCGGACCCACCTAACCACACTTGTGATTGTTCTGTGTGTTTTTTTTTAATTTATTTTTTTTTTTTTTTTTTAAATAATTGTCACTGGTTTTTGTTGTCCGGTTCATTGCGTTGTCAGGGGCTGCATGTAGCACTGTTGGTGTTTTGTGCGTTTGTTATTAGTGGGGGAGTTAACCTTGTATTTATATTTCGTTCGTTGCTGTGTTTGTTCCCTCCCTTTGTTTTACTTGGGGTCCGTTTTTCTTGATTGCGTGTTGTTGTTTTAAGGTAGGAGATTTCCCGTTGCTGTGAAGTATGTATATAAAATGGTGCCAAACATCGCACACCAACGACACGTTCTTTTAGCCTGTTATATTTCAACAGTTTCCATCTCGTGTAAACGTGAAACTAATACTAGAACACTTCATTTGATCTACTCCAGCAGCCTATCACGTGTGACACAAATAAACGATAGAATGCACAAAGGAAGACTTCAATCGAAATATAAACCGTCAAAAAACAAAAAAAAAGGCTACCATGTATGCCCCTATTTATTGAATAAGTGTTCAAGGTAGAACATCTTGGGAATGTTTGCTCCTCTTTAACTGCAAAACAGTGTCGATCTCCATTGTTGTTGTGTGTGGAAAGAAAAGCGGATGCGTAGGTTGACTAAATCAATTGACGCATGCGCGACGGGAGTTCGGCCTGCGGTTCGTCTGTTTCTCGGCAAAGAGATGCTTGTCCGGTTATTCTGGTCTATGATCAAACGCAAAGGCTCCGATCGACGACACGGCACGGGCATGTGGTGGTGACTGATCACGCGAGATGCTATGGGAACAGAATAAATATGACGTCATGATAGTGCCTTATCGGATGCCTGATGGGGCTAGACCATGCTCCACATCCATACGACTGAGGGATGATATGAGTTGCTATGGAGACGAGCTGAATCTGACGTCACGATCAGACCTGTCTTATACCCCTAGGGAAATAGAACATGATCTATTTTCATCAGGCGAGAGACATATGTGCGTCCGGCAGACAATGAAATTGTTCGTCGCCCGCCACACCTACAGCAGTCATATCGTTTCGAATCATATCATGAAAAAAATGCAATATTTTGGGACTGCTAATACTTATGATTTTATTTTATTTCATTTTATTTCAGATCAATCAATACTTTTGTGGTCGTCATTATTGGCAGCTCGGTCTAGAGAGACGATGGTGGTACGCCCTGGTATGTCGTTGATGCAATGATGTTATTTTGATTCACTAGTAAAAGTCCACAAATCAAAACACAGATACGAGAAACAACAACGAAAACAGTAAAGCAGACAACCAACAGTGCATCTACACTACTACAATACTGAAATGAAAACTTAGGAAAGCTAGTGATATCAGCTGTGCTTCCGTGAAACTGACATGTTGAGCGGCGTTAAGGCGACACTGCTTCACTTGATGCAGAATCAATGCTATTAACTCATTCAGCCCCGACACACCACAGCAAGACAAGGATCGAGCATAATAGATCATGGGCGGTGCCACAACACCTTAGCGCCCATAGGTGCTAAGCTCTTCTGGCACCACCCTTGAACTATCATGGTCGATCTGTCTCTAGAATTGTAATACAGTCCTTCAGACGGCAACTTCAAGATTTGAGGATTTCGGTCCTGGGGCAGAACTGACGTGTTAATATCACTTCAGATGGAGGAGCGTGGTTTTATCTACAATGCACTGCAGTATAACAATCATCTTTCGTTTTGATGAGGACGGATCATATAATTAATCCACTGGTTGTCGGCAGCGGTTTTTGTCGCGATGATTCCTGTAGGAATCTATTCCAACCCTTCCTGCAGGAATTATCGCGACAAAGCCGCTACCGACAGCCAAAGGGTTAGCCCGTAACGTCAAAATCTCAGACCAGTACACAAATACATGTATACTCACTGGAGGCCACATTGCAGGCAACTCCAGCATCTTCCCCGTGACTGCAGTCGTGAACACCAAAGCCACGAAAGCGACACTCAGACAGGTGAGTTTCAATCCCAGAGCACTGGACGTCATCCATCAGTATAGGGCCATCTCCCATCCCGAAATAGGCTGTTTGGTACGCCACACTATCGCCGCTAGAAGTAACAAATGTAACGAAATCAGTTGAGTATGTCAGACGTAAGTTGGCTAGGCATAGATAAGTAAACCGCTAAGTGATTTAACGCTGAGTGGTCAGGGAGTAAGACCTGTATAAGTTTTTTTAACAACCTATGTTTCGAAGTTACATGTGTGTATAGACGAGTTCACGAGTGTGTTGAATAATTCACTCAATGCTATGTTATCAAAATAATACGTGCAAAGAC
>BTPG01000001.1:315926744-315941744 GCA_036245525.1 Semisulcospira habei | reverse complement strand
CGCTGCTGAACGCGTGACAAGCCCATACTACCACAGTTTGCGTTTTTTCACAATGGCTAGTAGGTCGAGCTTGCCTGATTCTGCTTCCCACTTCCTCGTTTGTGATGTGATCTCTGTATGAAATGCCAAGCAGCCTTCAATCCAGACCAAAAAGGTGACTGCCAAGCGTGTAATATGCAAAGAAGTACCCAATGGAGAAAGAAACACGCTTAGAAAAGACGGGTACAACACAATTTATTAATATTTCGGGTAAATACCCTTTGTCAAAATAGACAAACAAACAGAGAGATTAGCCGCTACTTATCTTCATTGGCAGAAGGAATTGACTCTGCCAATGAAGATAAGTAGCGGCTAATCTCTCTGTTTGTTTGTCTATTTTGACAAAGGGTATTTACCCGAAATATTAATAAATTGTGTTGTACCCGTCTTTTCTAAGCGTGTTTCTTTCTCCGTTGGTACTTCCAAGCAGCCTTCGAAAACATCTCATTTCAATGGCTTGTATCCTCCTTTCAAGGTCTGCTGTGAGGTGCCATGACTCACAGGCATATAAGAACACTGCTGAGATGACTAAGGAGCACATCAGTCTGATCTTGGAGCAGAGTGTGATGTTTCTGTCCTTCCATATGGTCTTCAATCTTGTCAGTGCTGTTGTTGACTTTGCAATCCTGGACAGTAATTCTGGTTTTGATCCCTCATCTGTCACAATGGCTCCTAAGTATTTGAATTTATTAACTGTTTTACAGTTTTTGGCTTCTAATCATCTCAGTGCCAATGCCACTGGTGTTATTGGTCATCAGTTTGGTCTTCTCTGGACTGATTTCCATCCCAAATACAATGACTGTACTGTCCAGCTTTTCCACCAGCTGAGCTAGCTCCTTCTCTGTGCGTGCATGCGTGTGCTTGTATTTAGTGTACTGTATATTTTGTATCACTGTGCTTTGATGTCCCTGTTTTATGTATATTTTGTACTTAGTTAGTCGTAGTTTTAGCAACGGCAGGTACGAAATATGATATAGACACTGACTGTGTTAATATCTTCACCGTTGTAAAATAAAGATTCATTGATTCATTGATTCTTGCAAGGCCATCAATGTCGTCCGCAAAGCGCAAGTTTATCATTGTTCTGCCTCCAATACTGACAGTTCCAGACATGACTGACGTAAAAGGAATATACATTTACATATAACAGACATGACGTAATTTTAAAGGCTTCAGTAGAGTGCTATTGTTTCGAACAGCATTAGGTAACTTTGTACTTTAAAACGTTTTGGTGATCTTTTATAGAACAAAATTGGCATCCAAGACGCGTCAGAAAGAGATCGAGATACAGAAAAGTCCGCCATTAGTCGCTACAAAGGTTTTTGTAGCTCGGTCATGTGGTACAGTTTGCTCTAAAGAGATTGGTCGTGTGACGTTGGGATGAAAACAATATCATCTGGCTGATAAGTGAACAATTTGCTCGGGACGCGTTTCTGGCATTGTACACAATTTGGTTAGGCTATATCTCAATGCACAACCGAGGGTGTTTTTTTTTTTAATCAATCTTACTCAAATCCCAGCTGTCGGCAGACCACTGCAGCATCGGCGTCATCCCACAAGTCATCACAGACAGTGCCCCACACGCCATTACGATAGATCTCAACTCGTCCTGAGGAACTCGAACTGCTACCCACGAGTCGAACTGGGAGATTCTCTACACAAAGGCAGCAGAAGAAAAAGGTTTTAAATCACAGACGGAACAAATTAATCTCTAGAACTGTAATTATATGCTTTAAACGCGGAGCTTGCGCAATTAAACTAGGCTGAAAAAAGGTCTCCCTGAAGGGTCACATGCATATACCTGCCAGGAAGTTGCCAATGACGTTTCTTCTTTCCGACTCTTTACAGATTGTCTTATTGGCATAGCTTACACCTTTTCTTATTGGCCTAGCTGTATTCGCCTTTTTCCCTGGTCGCCCTTTTTCAAAGCAAAGGGAGTCTAATCCTCACCTGTTGTCAAGGCAACGGATTATAAGGAGCGAGGACTTCTCACACGTTTCAATGACAACATGACTTCGACCAATCACGTTTCTCAGTACAAACACGCACTAACCTTCATTCAGCGAGGTGACAATTGGAGGGCTGGTGGTGCGTTGTGTAGTAGAGCTACCTGAAGACATGACAAGCAATACAGAGGTTACGTTTACAACGGACGACTGACTGACCGACTCTCAACAACGCACGAGAACGAAATCAGTGACGGCGGATAGTCAGCTTTTTCCATGATCATAGACATCAATCCAAACATCTCCAAGAGACAGAACCGTGTGAGACCATCGGGATCATGCTCATTCAAGCCTCTTGAAAATTTTTGAGAAAGTGACTGGTCGTGTGACGTAGGGAGGAAAACAAATATATTTGTTTTCCTCCCTACGTCACACGACCAGTAAATTTAGCGCAAACTGTACTATGTGACCGTGATATAAAAACCACTGTAGCGAAAAATGGCGGACGTTTTATAGCCCTCTCGATGACGCGTTACGACCTCGTTTTCGAGTCTTGATAGCAACTCGGTTCGACAAAATAGCAGACGAAAACGCACTAAAGTAGTCCTATTTGACGTAATACACATCATCTGCCTTATTTTTTACGACGTGAGGAGCCAACTAAACAATATTTCACCACTAATTACACAGCGCAAACAGCAAAAGCCTTCCACAGAGACATTTTCAATGTTCGGGAAACCACGGAACAAAAATAGCTTCCGAGTTTTTTTTAACCAATCAGAGACACAATACTTGCAAACCGGCAACACACTGTCGTCTGCTCAACCACCAACAGGCAACATGCCACAATTTCACCAAAGCACAGAGCAACAACTTCAAGAACTAAAACGAAAATACACACCCAGCAACACTATGCACAAAGCACGCTATTGCCAAATTTTCACGTCACTCAATGCGGGACTATCTGAAGAAAAACATCTCCCGAATTTTCGAAGACTATCTGACATCATGTCTACGCTGTAAAATAAAATCTTACCTTAAAATCCATCTCAGCACTAGTTCTGCTGTTAACAACGAGCGTTTTGTTTTGGTATTCTCTTTTCCAGATATCCCAACACACATGACACTTTAGGATATAACAACGACAATCTGCTGCACACTCGAAGCCATCCCCTTCTGTCATCTTGAATCTAAAAGCACGAGGCACCATGCTAACTTGCACAAGCTGTCACATCAGTGGTCAAATGCCGTTCGCTTCATCAAAAAGTTCTTAATTTTTCTGAATCACACAGCAGTTAAGAAGCACTGTCACTGTCATACTGTCGACCTTTTGTAGACATTGCAGCTTGAATCATTCTGTACACAAGTCAAGATTAGTAGCTTTTTACTCGCGAAACTTGCGCTTCTGACACGGAATCATGCTACGTCACAGTCTGGGAATCCCCGGCAGAACATGCATATTCAATGGTGTCACCTATCCGCCACAGAAGCGGCCGTCTTCATAAACCGGAATTTTTCTAAACAATAAACGGAGGAAGGAAAACAAATACGATATTGATAATGATTCCTTTGACCTCCCTCAGGCCTACAAAGGTCCGTGTAGCGAACCCCTCCGACCAATAACTTGTATTGTATTGAATATATATATATATATATATATATATATATATATATATATATATATATATATATATATATATATATATATATATATATATATATATATATATATATATATATATATATATATATATATATATATATATATACCTGACAAGCCGCCCCCCACCCCCACTCCCCTCCTCCTTTTTACGGCGAAACCTAAATCTACCCAAGAGCAGGTCCAATGCCTATTGTGAGCATATTCATGCCTTCCTCGTAGTGGGGAGGCCTGAATATAGTCAAGTGGACTGCGGGGCGGCTGGGGGTAGTCCCTATTGCTTTTTGCACTGTTTTTTTTAAGTGGAAGGCTCAAAATGATAGGTCTGTCATCCCTTTTCTCCCATCCCCCTTCTTTCGTAGGTCTAGTGAGCCTTGCAGTCACAGAAAGGGCAGCTGATGTTCTAATGACACAATGCAAGCTCACCAGCCTGGAATTCCGCGGCATTAGCACGGCAGAGCACTCTCAGAATTAAAATGTAAACTTATGTCCTTTGGGGCTACTCTGATTGTTCTTTTGGCTTTGGGCGACGCCTTTGTTTAAATATATATGGTTATTGTACACCTAGTTATTCACAGTGATATCGGCCTCGTTAGTTTGGACAATCGATACCTCACTATTGTAGCCAAATAGAGTGAACGTGTATAAATAAATAATTATTATTATTATTATTATTATTATTATTATTATTATTATTATTATTACTGACCAGAAGAAAAAATCGAAATCACAGGCGGCGGTCGATACAAGAGTGATTTTAAATTTTGAAATGAGACGGTTGTATGAGGCGAACTCGTGGATGAACATCTGAAGATAGGTGCCTGAACACACAAGCACACACACACACACACACACACACACACACACACACACACACACGCACACACACACACACACACACACACACACACACACACGCACACACACACACACACACACACACACACACACACACACACACACACACACACACACACACACACACACGATCTCGCGAGTGGAGCGGCTAAACCATTATTGTCATGACGAAACGAAAATTAAAATAATTTAGGACCAAGGTGATGAGAAGAAAACTGTTTGTAAATTATAAGAGTTTGTTTGTGTGAGAGGGAGTGAACGCGCGCGAGGGAGATTTGCGTCATATTTAGAATACTGTGTCAATGTCTTCGTGGTGATATAGTTGGTTCTTTTACGTCACTGTCTCTGACTGACTTTCTCCAGAAGTCAAGGTTTTTGAACTGTTCTATTTTTTTTTCTGAAAAGAAATAATTTTTACTGAAAACGTTGAAAGGGTACAAAGCTGGCTAACGAACATCCAATGACTTTCTCAAAACTAGCTATATCGGGTCACCTGCATGCTCTTGTGAAAGCGCGACGATGTGTGCGTGTGTGTGTGTGTGTGTGTGTGTGTGTGTGTGTGTGTGTGTGTGTGTGTGTGTGTGTGTGTGTGTGTGTGTGTGTGTGTGTGTGTGTGTGTGTGTGTGTGTGTGTGTGTGTGTGTGTGTGCGTACACGAAACCACTCAAATGGGTTACTTTCTTTACCATCCTTATGCAAAATGGGTGTGTGTAAAATTCTGGGTGACCAAGTCAGGCACCCATTTTTTCTGAGGGTTGTTTCTGCATTATCTTTCATTCAAAAGTCAGAACAAAATATCAAAATAGGATGTCCCCATTTCGTCAGATTTACTTCATGTTGTGTTTTGGCGATGCCCTGGGCCTGTGTGTTGACACGGAAGCGAGTGTTTTCAGATCAACTTGATGATCGCTGATTGGTTAGCCCAACACCGATGAACGGAGTTGTTTCCCTTGCCCTTCCTAAAACGTCTTTCGTCCCCAACCGCTGGCCGTTCTTCACGTTTGCAGAGGTACTTTATGCAATATTTCTTAGTTAAGAGCACGCCCAAATGTACTTGTTCAGTGCAGTTATTTAACTGAGAGATGCCTCCAATCCCCGATACTCATTTGGCCCAGAAAAATAAGGTGTCTGCTTCAGCCGTGGCTCAGTCCGTGTCTTCCTCTCTCTGACCGTTGAGTCTTGTAGTAAATGATAATAGAACCCCACGATTTTAACAAAAGCTTTCTTCTTCAATGAAAGGAATTCGTTCAATAACCCCATTACAAGGTCAATCTGCCACGCGATTTTGTTTCTTTTCTTTTCTGACATGTGTGATTGTCAGTGATCGAAAAGTAACTTGACACATGCATGCACAGTATGAGTTGACTTTTTTTAAAAATGGCGCCAGATTTCAATCCTCGTTCGCAAAACTGCCTCGCAATTCGAAGAACAAACGTCCACAAACAGGTCTTTAGACATGTGCAACTGAAGTGTCGCTTTTTACTGTATTACCAGTTTTTAGTTCCCAGGGTCACCCTGGTCAGCCCCACAGGGTGGGTTTTTCTCTCTATTTTGGGGCATGTTTTTCTGTCTACCCTTTGTCCGTTCACCTGTATTTCCTTTTAAAAACTCTCCCTACTGTCTGCACTGCCTGTAGCTCTTGATATTGGATGTGTGTTGCTAAATGGTCTTAGCTTTATTTAGGCCCCAAGTGTTAGGTTTATTTAATGTATTTGACCGGCTGGGGACATACATGGCAATGTTCTGTTTAGGTGTTTTTTTCACAAGCAGTGCAGGCACGTCCTGAGAAAGCCTTGTTGCTGTCGGGACGTTAAGCAATGTACAATCAATCTGATTCAAAATGTCAACTGGTTTACATGGTTGTATTGGACGTCTTTGCAGCAACACCGTTTTGGTCACACCGGCTCAGGACTTTCTGCACACACCCAGCGCCGGATGGCAGCAGGATGTCCAAACCCATCGGGATCTATGGAAGTGGACAAGCACGCCCCTTCCTGGCACATGACCAAGGCCCATGGCCAAATTAGTCAGCTGCAGCATCATGGCCCCCCAGCCTCTGCCACAGAGGGTGCGTCTGGTAGGAGGGTGCATGGACGGCAGCGGAATGCTCCCAATTACAAACTGGTAAGTAAAGTGATTCTATGATCATCTTCATTTTATTGGCTGGCGTGCGTGCGAAGCAAAAGTGAGTTTATGTTCTGGGCCACTGGTCAACCTTCTGTCGTCCATGGTAAACTTTAACTCATTCTACCCCAACACCAAAATCCTTAAATTTTGCCCCTGTCCTCTCAAGACCGCATTGCAGCGCAGGACACAGATCGACCATGATAGTTCAAGGGTGATGCCAGAATAGCTTGGTGCCCGTAGGCGCCAAGCTATTCTGGCATCACCTTTGAACTATCATGGTCGATCCTTATCCTGCTGTGGTGTGTCTGGGGTAGAATGAGTTAACGGTGGCATTTTCTCGAAGACTATTCAAGCCACATTCTTCAAGCTTGGCCCAAGGATACTTTGTGGCAAGACCTTTTTAAACATGCCAATTTGAGTGACCTCTCTCAAAGGGTCACGCAGGGTTGACAAATGTGTGAAAACTGCTTGCATTTTCAGAAAACGTGGATTTTGCTGCTGCAGAAGCCAGCCCTCGTCACCGAGGTCACACATATGTAAATCGGTCATTCACGGGATTACTCTTTTTATTCTTGTGCAAGGCCCCTTAAACCAAAATTGGGCTGTTTCTGCCCTAATGCAGCTTTGGTTTCAATCTTTCTTTCTTTCTTTCTCCAGTTGGCAAATGGAGCCTGGGATGGACCTGAGACTGAGAGTAGTGCCAGCGCATCGCAATACGAGGGCAGTGATGACGAGGAGTTTGTTCCTGGCTCAAGCTCACCGGATTCAGAGGGTGTGTCGGCATCAATTGCTGGGATCTCTGACATAGACAGTATTGTATCGACTATGTTAGATTTCATCAATGTGGCAGGTTTGGGGTGGCCAGGTGTCGGTGACGCTAGTACCAGCTAGATGCAGTGTGTGTTAGGGGGTGGCAATGAGAATGTGGATAGGCAGAAGGAACATGATGCTGGAAAGAGTGGGGAAAGAGCACTTACAGAAGAAACAGGTGTGCACGTGTCGCAGAGAGGGAAAGGAAAGTACAAATGGGACAAGACTTACAAGATGTCCATGCAGATGAGGCAGACGTTGCTAAAATTTTGATGAAAAAAGGGACAAAGCAGAGACGTCGAGCATGGATCAGACTACAAGATGAGGGTGATTACATGCATAACGTTGCTGTTCTTGAAAACAAATCCGGATGTTTGATTCCTAAGTATCGCACCAAAACTAGTAAGGTAGACGACCTTCTCGCCTGTAGCGATTGCAAAGGGCTCTATCAAAAAAAGCTGATCTCTGTACACTCAAAACGTTGCTGTCAGAAGCCAGGAGGGTTTCAGATCACTCAGCCAGGGGACGCAGCGCGCCGTGGTCGGCTAATGCTTCCAATACCCTTAGACGTTGAATTTTCCTTCTATCACAAGGTCTTGGCCAGCCAGAGATATGATGAGATAAGCCGTCTCATCAGAACTGATCCCTTGCGTCTTGAGTATGGAAAGAGATTATTTGACCGCAGGGACATTGAAGAACACACGGCTGGACAAATCAGCTCCAGGATGCGGGAGTTGGGGAGATTGTTAAAGATTATTAGAGTGAGGTCAGAAATGAAAATCGCAAGTTTAAATGCTGTGATCAATTCAGCTAGCTTTGATCATGTTGTCCTGGCTGTAAAAGAGCTAGCAGATTTTGATGAGGACACACATCAGTTCAAAAAAGGCAATCTCGCAATGCGCATAGGCCATGCTTTGAAAAAGTGTTCACAGATCACACAGTCACAGACATCCAAACAGCTTGGGCAGGGTTCAGACGACAGGTGGCGACAGGAGCTATCTGAGGCGCAGCGGTTTGACTTTGTCTTCAACAGGGACTGGTATGATTGTGTGTCCGCTACAGCAGCCCATTCGGTCGGGAAAATGACCATGAACAAACCCAAGCTGATCCCATCATGCGAAGATGTGAGGAAGGTCCAACAGCTTCTTGAGACAAGGATGGTTTCGGAAGATTATCCGACAGTGGTTAAAGCAACTCTTTGTGCTCTATCACTTTTCAACCGAAAACGAGGGGGAGAAGTTAAGAGAATGACGGTGTCAGACTTCCAGAATGCTAAGATTGGATCGATCACCAATCAAGATATCTTGAAAGGTCTCACAGAGGTTGAGAAGAAAATGGTGAATCATTTTCAGCGAGTGGAAATCAGAGGCAAGTTTAATAGGAGTGTTCCCGTTTTGCTGACGAAGAAGATGATGACAACTGTGGACAGAATCCTTCAAATGAGGCAATCAGTGCCAGCTCTCGCTGATTCCCAGTACATCTTTGCCACACCTTCTGGTCAGAGGCCTTACAGAGGCCATGATGTTCTGAAGGCCCATGCCCTAGAAGCAGGGGTGTCATACCCAGCCATGTTCACATTTACTCAGTTACGGAAGCAGGTTGCAACTTTGGCTCAGTCAATGGCCATCTCGGAGTTAGACCAGGATCAGCTGGCAGATTTCCTTGGCCATGATATTCGGATACATCGCCATATCTACCGCCAACCTCAAGACGTCCTTCAAAATGCAAAAGTGACAAAGATTCTTCTGTCAGTTAACAATGGGATGACAGATTTTGAGAGTTGCATTAGAGCTGAGCTGGGCGATGATGAAGAGATTGACTTTGACAATGAAGACACATCAGAAACTGGCAGAGAGGTCTCGAGGGGAACAGCACCTGTGAATGAAGCAAGTAGCAAGTCAACAACACAGGAATCGATGAGCATGACGGAGAAAAGACGTCCAGAGCCTGATGACAATCTAGATAGTTTTGATGATGACAGTACTGCGTCAGCTCCTGTTCGAAAGAAAGCTAGATTTACAAGAAAACCATGGGGGGAAGCTGAAGAGAAAGCTGTTCAAACTCGTTTCAAGACACACCTCGTCATGAACAAACTTCCTGGAAAGGCCGAGATACAGCACGCAATGGCAGAGGAGCCCGCACTTAGACATAGGCGCTGGACAAACATTAAGGAGTACGTCCGCAACAGACTGAAAAAGTTACAAAAGGAATGAATTGAGGTTCCCCGCCACTCGCGGCATTTTCGGTTTCATACAGATTTATTACAAGAGTGTTATTATTGGGGTGGTTTCAGCATGTATAGCCTGCTTTTTTTTATCTGATGGATCATTTTGTATACTGTATAACCTTTGCATTTGCAAAACGAAACAACCGGCTGGGGACAAAAGACAATAATAAGATAAGATAAGAAAACCATAGACAACGTCAAGATTGATTACAAGAGTGTTATTAGGGGGGGGGGGGGGGGGGGGCCTGGATCATTTTGTAATATACTGCATACCATTTAAAACTCTGCAAACGCGGAAGAATAGTTGGTTGTTGGGGACGAAAGACAATAATAAAGGCTGAAGTTTCAAGTGATTTCTTATGTTGTCAGTGTTCTGTTCTGTCATTTTAACTCATTCTACCCCAAGACCGGAATCCCCAAATGTTGAAGTCGTCTTCAGAAGACTGCGTTGCAGTGCAGGACACAGATCCACCATGATAGTTCAAGGGTGATGCCAGAATAGCTTGGCGCCCATAGGCGCCAAGCTATTCTGGCATCACCCTTGAACTATCATGGTGGATCTTTATTTTGCTGTGGTGTGTCTGGGGTAGAATAAGTTAAGCCCAAATGTTGAAGTCGTCTTCAGAAGACTGCGTTGCAGTGCAGGACACAGATCCACCATGATAGTTCAAGGGTGATGCCAGAATAGCTTGGCGCCCATAGGCGCCAAGCTATTCTGGCATCACCCTTGAACTATCGTGGTGGATCTTTATTTTGCTGTGGTGTGTCTGGGGTAGAATAAGTTAAGTGTTAGTTTCTTCGTCTGGGTCTTTTTCTATCTTTCATATTTTTCCACACTTTTTGACCCGCATCATACTGAGGCTAAAAGCTTCAAATTTGTTCACTGCCATAACTCTATGCAAGCTACATTACAGTACTTACAGATGAGGACATAGACAAATGGATTTAGTTCAAGGGTGGTGCCACAATAGCTTGGCGCCTAGAGGCACCAAGCTATTCTGGCACTAACCCTTGGACTATTTCAGTCACACTTGTTGCACACACTGGTGTATTCCGAATGATAAGGGTTAATATTAAAAATGCTCTGTTGCTGTTTGTCTGAAACTCCAGAGTACCCAAAACAAAAAAAAAAGTCCTTTAATTTCCAGAATACATTATGTTGATTCTCACATCAATGCCATGATAAACTGTTTTGCTTCAGAAGGACAAAACGCAGCAATGTTTAAAAGATTTCCTCTGTAAAAATCATAATCGAAAGGTTACAGGCCAGTGTTTATTGAATTTTGCACCATACAATGTTAAAAATGTTGAAGCACACATACACATTAAGTTGAAAAAACAACAACCCCCCCAAAATAATGTGAAACAGAAGTATTCCATGAACTTGACCTTATTACAGACGCCTAATGTTGTGAAGACACCCATTTGGACTGTAATGCCAGTATTTATGTAGTGAGAGGCACCCACTTTATTGGGTAGAAACCCATTTTTTCCCATCTAGTGGCTCTGTTTCTAGAAAATGTCTATTTTATTTTAAGTTATAGAGCTTAGTTATAAGGTGAGTTCTAAACATTCGCATCAATTCCAGAGCCCTAGAATAAATAGAAATATGGGAACCCATTTTGACATAAAATGGTAGGTAACCCACTCTGACGCTTTTGTCTGCATGTGTGTGTGTGTGTGTGTGTGTGTGTGTGTGTGTGTGTGTGTGTGTGTGTGTGTGTGTGTGTGTGTGTGTGTGTGTGTGTGTGTGTGCGTGCGTGCATGCGTGCGCGCTCTAAACATCTCCGAGCTCATAACGATCTATGCCTCTTGAAGATGCGCGCATGTCTGTGTGTGTGTGTGAGTGAGAGAGAGAGAGAGAGAGAGAGAGAGAGAGAGAGACTTGCCCGTTTTACGTCACCGCCACTGTTTGACTTTCTCTAGAAGTCAATTTTTTTTAATTGTTTTAATTCTTTTCTGAAACGATTTAATTTTTACTAAAGAAGTTGAAAGGATACAAGCTGGCTAACGAACTCATTCCATGTCTTTCTCAAAACTATCTATATCCGAAATTTTAAAAAAAAAAATGACAAAAATTGCGGACTCTAATCTGGGTCAACCGACTTTCTATAAACGGTTGTTTATGTCTTCAAAGAGACATTCAATTTCAATATGCTCGGAGGCTCTCTTAGCCTCCCCTTTAAAAATGTATTTCGCCAAGTTTCAGGCTTCACACAAATATCGGAGATTCTCTTGTTTACACACATACGCACACATAGCTTAACTAGACATGACGCAATGTTTATCTTGTTACTTCAATTGTTTGAGGTTTAGGCCGGGCCGCCTTTAACATCATGGACATGCTGTTAAAATCGCACCACCGCGACGAATGAGTAAACAAAAAAAGTTAATAAGCCAAAAAAATAAAGTATCGTAAACAACGCAATTAATCCATTGGCTGTCGGCATCGATTTTTTTCGCAGGAATAATCACCGCTACCGACAGCCAAAGAGTTAACACAACAAACCATTCGCCCGTGACGTTAAGCGCAGACAAGCACACACATACATGTATACTTACCGGAGGTCACATTGCAGGCAACTCCAGCATCTTCGTGATGACCGCAGTTGTGAACACCAAAGCCAGGAAAGCGACACTCAGACAGGTGAGTTTCATTCCCAGAGCATTGGACGTCATCCATCAGTATAGGGTCAGCTCCCATCCCGAAATAAGCTGATTGGTACGCCACACTATCGCCGCTAGAAGTAACAAATGTAACGAAATCACTTAATTAAGTCAGAAGTAAGTAGGGTAGACATAGGTAAGTAAACTGATAAGTGATTCAACATTGAGTTGTCAGGTAATGAGGCGTGTATATTTTGTAAACAGCCCATGTTTCGAAGTTATATGTATGTAAAGACTAGTTAATAAGTGTGTTGAATAATACACTCAATGCTAATTTATTGGGGTCAAAATGATATACGTAAAGATCATTTCAACACTGGCGTATTGAGTTATATAATGTGATTAATGTTGAAGTTGTAAATAACCTTATCCGCTTTATAATGTTCATCTAACTATCTATCTATATTCCGTAGTCTTGCCGACCGTTGGGGCACCACTGATGACTTGGCAACCAGCTACCTCCATTCCTCTCTGTTCTCTGCCATTCTTAGCGTATCGCGCAGCTTCAGTCCTGTCCACTCTGAGATATTGTCCTCCCATCTTTTCCTCTGTCTTTCTCTCCTTCGTCCTCCTTGCACAGTGCCTTGCAGGATTGTTTTGGCAAGCCCTGCTGAACGCGTGACATGCCCATACCACTTCAGTTTGCGTTTTTTCACAATGGCTAATAGGTCTTCATATGACCCGATGGCTTGCCTGATTTTGCTTCCCACTTCCACGTTTGTGACGTGATCTCTATATGAAATGCCAAGCAGCCTTCGAAAACATCTCATTTCAGTGGCTTGTATCCTCCTTTCAAGGTCTGCTGTAAGGGTCCATGACTCGCAGGCATACAAAAACACTGAGATGACTAAGGAGCGCATAGGAACAGGCTGAAGCCACAGGCAGAGGAAATAATGTTCATGGATGACCACAAATAATATAATTTGGCTCATAAGTCAAAAATTAAATTGTGATAAAGATTTCTTGCATAATACGCATGCCATGCCACATTGCAACGAAAACTACACATGCAAGCGGGTAAAAACAAACATACTCAAATCCCAGCTGTCGGCAGACCACAGCAGCATCGGCGACATCCCAGCCATCATCACAGACAGTTCCCCACACGCCATTACGATAGATCTCAACTCGTCCTGAAGAACTCGAACTGCTTCCCACGAGTCGAACTGGGAGATTCTCTACACAAAGGCAGCAGAAGAAAAATTTTGCAATCACAAGCGGAGATCGACACAAGTGTATAATTATATCGGATAGTTGTACGAGTTGAACACGTGGGTGAACATCTTAAGAAAGAAAGAAATCTGGAGACCAAAAGGAGGGGCGGATCAGAGTATTTGATAGGGCCGGGGGAGGGGGAGGGTGGGTAAGGGAGGTTCCAGGTTTTTGTTTGGGACAAACCTGACACCAAAAAAAAAGCCTCCGACGCTAGTCCTTGCCTCCAGTGACCGAAAAATCAAAACAACGGGGAGATGTGTGTGTGTGTGTGTGGGGGGGGGGGTGTCCAACCTCCCCCAAAAGTGACTTTGTTATTGACTTTTTAAAAAATGTCTGGCCTTGGTGGCACACAGACGCACACACACACACACACACATACACGCACATGCACAAACACATATGTATAATATACATACGCACACACACACACACACACCATCACAAACACACACACACACACACACACACACACACACTCACACAAACAAAGCATGGGAACAGCAAATCATAAAAAGCCTCAGGATGACGCAATAAAGATATGAAATTTATTTTACATTATACAGGTCAAATAATGTATGAGATACCATAACTTTCAAATCATTCTGTTTCAACCTCCGCCTGTGATCAAATGTAACATATTGTCCTTTTGCGCAAAGCTTGTCTCGTGTTTTCTTGCCGATTATCTTTGAAAAAGACATATTTCAGGAGAGCACTAAGAAAAAAACTGATAACCAAACTTGGTCCTAATTTATTTTATAATTTAGTTGGCTTCAAACATAAAGGCTTAGCCACTGCCCTCGGGAGATATGGAGATGATACACTTAAAGTTATATTGCCCAGGATCAAGCATCTCAACACAGTCAGAAAACTGTCTGCAACAGATACTGCTGACAGTATGTGTATGGGTCATTTGTGTACTATCTTAGAGCTTTGTGATGTAAGTACAATGCCAAATGTCGAAATTCATCGTTTGGAGGTGAATTGTTTTTGTACCCGAGTCGCGGATTTATCGTCTGCATCGGCCTTGTTTTGAATTAGTATGCATATTTATGAGCCTACGTCACAAGGCAGAACCCCGCCGACTATCAGTGTATCGCAATACTGCATTTCACGAGGTCATCGCTGTGGTGTAGTACACACGTGTCAGTGTACACGTGTACCGATGTTCTCCGGCATCCCTTTGACGTAATGTTTCACGAGAAAGTAGAATAAACCTTCCATACTCGCTATGCTGTCAAAATCACAAAGCGGGTTCCGCTCGACCTGCTAATAGTATTGTACTAATAACGATCGTGAGTACAGTAGTGCACCGAGGGCTTGCGTGCCTAGTTTGACCTTTGATCCTTTACCCCTCTAAAACACCCACAGTCTTCCATAATTGAAAGAGAACATTGGTATTTATACTCTCTTTCTGCACTGCAGTCAATTTCACATCTCACACCGACATCGAGG
>BTPG01000001.1:315904244-315926244 GCA_036245525.1 Semisulcospira habei | reverse complement strand
GTACCAAAGTGTGGTGGGTGGGGGGTGGAAGAACCGGAGTACCCGGAGAAAGAACCCCCGACCATCACACACACATACTTACACATACACGCACGCACACACGGACACGCACACACACACACACACCATCTCACACACACGCGCACACACACACACACACCATCACACACACGGGCACACACACACAATCACACTCAGCACACACACACACACACATGCATACACACACACGCACACATACATACACGCACAGGCACAACACACACACACACACGCGCGCGCGCGCGCACAGACACACACACACACACACACACACACACACACACACACACACACACACGGGAATTATTGCGACAAAAAGCCGCGACCGCCGGCCAAACCGTTCCAATGTGCATTTATTGTTCACAAGGGCAGTCACGAACATTACCCTGACGCTGAGCTATTTAAATGAGCAGAGATGAAACGAAATAGAGGCTGATTAACACATTGAGCTCCGACACGCCACGGCAAGACATGGATCGAGCATGATAGTTCAAGGGTTGTGCCAAAATAGCTTAGCGCCCATAGGCCCCAAGCTATTCTGGCACAACCCTTGATCTATCACGCTCGATCTGTTTCCAGAAGTGTAATACAGTCTTCAGGGGGTAACTTTAAAATTTGCGAATTTCGGTCTTGGTGCGGAATCAGTTAATACCAGTGAAAGGTAAAACTTCGTATTCGAGGTATGATATAAAACAAAAAGTAATGCTAGTTGTGCCGTAAAACCGAAACCGTTGGCCCAATTAACTTGACATTTTAACATTTTGCAATTTCCATATCCTCAACTGTTAATGCACAACTTCAGCTGCTTCAGGCAAGATTCAACGGGGATGTGGTATTCTGATGAAGGTACTCGAGACCAAAAAGGTGACTGCCAAGCGTGTAATATGCACTTCTTTGGGTACTTCTTTGATGAAGGTCAGGGTCGAGCCTGTGAATTCACGGCTTTTACTAGGTCCTGGATGCGGGTAAACTCTGCATTGCCAGCCTCTCTTTCAGTTTAGGGAAGAACCAAAAACCGCATTGGTCGCGGCGAGGACTGTATGATGGTTTTAGAAAGGGGAAAAAAAACATGAATGTTTTGCTCCTCCGTGTAGGACACAGTGACCATGACATTCTATTCACTAGCATTTTTAAGGAAAAACATGATGTCCTTGCCATTGAGAGTTGGCAGCTGCTCATAAACAGACTTCAACACTTTTGGAAAAAGAATTTCTTACAGGATATTTTGCATTGACTGCGTGCTCCACTGGTAAAATATGAACAGTGACATGGACCCTTAAGTTTTAAAAATTAGAGAAAATATTGCAGTCAATTCTGAAAATCTGACAAAAGTGCCCGGATTCTCTTTTCATCAGAGTCAAACCAGCGCTAGCTTTACCTATCTGGTTTCTGAGTATTCTATAACTTGAAGCAAAATTTGTACCGTTACATTGTTGAGAGTTGTCTTGTGCATCTACTGTGGGAAATCAGGGTATTTACCCGACCACATTTAGTAGTGCACCTTATTCAGTTTGTGTATGTGCGTTTATCCTGCCTACTTCCTAAGTTCCAGAAAACGACATGGGTTATAGGCTTGACTTGATGCATCCTTTTAAGGAATGTATTATGGTCGTCTTGTTCCTGCGTATTTTTATGTCGGCTGGCGATTGGGTACCTGATAGGCGGGGCAGGGGATGTAACTGTTTGTCTGTCCAGCGCTGAGTAATTCCCCTTGGTATGTGTACAATTCTACCAGCGCTAGCCTCGCCTATCTGGTTTCTGAGAGTCAAACCACTCCGGATTGGACTGTTTGCTGGGGATGCCCTTACAGGACAAGCAAGTGTCGCCTTCAGTAATGACATCACTAATTTGTATGAGGCCATTTATGCTTAACGTTTTGCGTAGTTATGTGATATGCTTTCTGTTGCATCTGAGCCTCTGTCAAGAAATAGGATATCCTTATTGCAGATAGTTTTTGGAGGTCAAGGCCATTTTGCACTATCACTTGAACTATTCCAAAAGGAAGATCGGATGTTTAAAATAATTATCAAAATACAAAATATATGCGTATTTTCACATTAATATGTAAATAAAGAGCAAACTGAGCTCGTTCCCGGGTGAGGGGAGTTCGGTGGCTCGGTGATAGAGCGTTTGACTCTCGACCGAAAGATCCCGGTTTCGAATCTAGCTTGGGTCAAAATTTGTTCAGACCCTTATTTTGGTGCCCCGTTTTTGAAATCACTTTTTGCTGGACAAACGACGTTCAGCCCTAAACGTTTAACTTTTTTTTTTTTTTTTTTTTTTTTGGTTCCCGGGTGAAATTTGTCCGTCAGACCAGTACTCGTCCTCAAAGTTCTCTCTTTCATAGTTAATTTGCACAATTCACTTGCAGTCAGTGTCAGACAATACACAAGTACCATACGAAACAATTCTCAAAATGTGTTTGGCTTTTGACAAAACTGTCTCAAGGTTTCACTCTTTTATAAATGTAGAAATGAAAAAAAAGGTATTATCTTGGACAGTCCACTGTTTTCAATCACAGCTGTTCACATCACTTTTCAATGATGATACACAGCGGCATGGCTGAAGATACAAGTACCATATTGTGAATGAATAAATGGCAAAGGCTGAAATTTGTTTTGAAACTAATTTTATTTATTTGACTTTAGTAGTTTACGATTAGCGGCCCAACTATCATTACTTTCGGATCATACCTCGTAGTATGTGGGTGTTTGCGCTCCTCCGGCGCACAAATAAATGTACACTCGTTAGCAACTAAACCGATATCATACTGAGGCTAAAAGCGTAAAATCTGTATGTGCAAGCTACATTATAATACTTACAGATAAGGATATAGACCTACGGCTTTCGTTCAAGGGTGGTGCCAAAATAGCTTGGCGCCTAGAGGCGCCAAGCTATTCTGGCACTACCCTTGAACTATTTTAGTCAAACTTAATTCATACACTGGCGTATTCCGAATGATAAGGTTAATCTGCAGAACTATATACATACACTTTAAACGCGGAGCTTGCTGCATGCAAGTAAGCTGGGGGAAAAGAAAAACATCCACGCTGACGGGTCACATGCATGAACCTGCATGACGTTGCCAATGACGCTTGTTTTCTTTCCGACTCTTTACACCGTTTCTTAACCAGCCTTTGTTCCCTTATCACCCGTTCTCAAATGTCTTATAACTGACAAAATACTCGCTAGGCAGACCGTTTTTGCTGAGAAAAAATTAACATCGCTCATATGCAAGAGGTATAGATCTTCATGAGCACCCGCGATCGCGTGGGCTCATCAGGATCTATGCCTCTTGCTGAGACCAACATTTCTCCGTTTTCTGTAGACGGCTGTGACTTTTTGTCGTCGAATGAACAAAGATTTCAGGAACAGAAAATACGTTCAATGGCAGGAAAGGGGATAACAAATCACGTTTCTCAGGCCAAACACGCACTAACCTTTATTCAGCCAGGGGAAACTGGAAGAGCTGGTGGTCGTTTGAGCATAAGTGTTACCTGTGGACAATACAGGCAATATTGCAGACAACAAAAAGTGAACTAGGACATAATAATAATAATTTTGATAATTATAATAATAATAATAATAATTAGTAGTAGTAGTAGTAGTAGTAGTAGTAGTAGTAGTAGTAGTAGTAGTAGTAGTAGTAGTATATTCATATTACAGTCTACTCCGCTTGTAACAAGGTCGGATATTAAACAAAAGTCGGATATAGCAACACTTTTTCAAAGGTCCCAGCAGCAGATTTTCAACGTAAAGTACTTCGCTTATTCCAAACATCGGATATAACAACAAGAAAAACTGGGTCCCCTGGCGATTTGTTATATCCGGAGTTTAGTGTGTATTATAACAGTAATAATAATAATCATAAGTATAATCATAATGATCACCATGTGTGGCGCTTATCGTCGAAAACTAGAGCTCTAGGCGCTAAGCTAAAAGTTATTTGTACAAGAAATAATTAATTGCAAATGATTAAATACAGAAAATAAAAAAGAAAAATACGGTACAATACAGAAATACACACAGGCACTATTCAAAAATTCACACAATTCAAGGTGTGTGTGTGTGCTGCATGTGTTTACGGATCTACAGGCTATTGACCTGTTACATCGTGAGTCTGATTTTCTTGTAATTTGCTTATTTTCCTGTGAAGGTTACATTACAGATTAGGGGACAGACCACCAATTTTAGTTCAAGGGTGGTGCCAGAACAGCTGGGCGCCTAAGGCGCCAAGTAATTCTGGCATCACCTTTGAACTATAATAGTCAAATTAACGTCAAGTACTAGTGTATCAGGATGAAAAGGTTAAAAGTAATACTTATGAGGAGATTTTTGTGTAATTTAAAAGATGTTTGGAGTGTTGTCTACGCTTATACAAGCTGGTTTTGACTTCTCTCTCTGTCGTTCGTTGTTAGGAGTCGTTTGTTGCAAACGTAATCTCAAGCACCTCTCTTGGCGGGAAATATTATGTTACACCGTCCGTTTTTAGTTTACTGTCAGTACTAGTTTAACACAGGAAGTCATTTAGTGCTGGGAGTTTTAGAGTTAAACCCAGTGGTCACCTGTCAATTAAGGGCGATAATTTTATAAAAGGTTTTGAAAAGGTATCTTAGGGACTTATCAGTTACCTCCCCGGGATAAACCCCGAACCTTTATTTCCCCAGTGGCCGAAAAGTAAAAAATAAAATGAAAATAAAAAAGAGGAAGGGGGGAGGGCGGGGTGAGAAGAGGAAGGGTACGGGGTTAGCGTGTATGAGGGCCAGTTGCACCTTCTCACCAAAAGAGTTTGGCAAAGGTATCTTAGGGATAACCCCCGAACCCTTATCTTCCCCAGTAGCCGAGAAGTATAAAAAAAAAAAAGAGGAAAGAGGGCCGGGAGGGAGGAAGGAGGGGGGGGGTGGAGAGGAGGAAGGGTAGGGGGTCAGGGTGTATGAGGGCCAGTTGCACCTTCTTACCACCCGCCGTAATATCGAAAAGAGAGTTGGAGGTGCGGTGGAAATGGGGATGAGCGTATGTTTCTGAGCCCTTACAAAATACACTTCTACCGGGTACATTTACAGGAGCTGTGCGTGTTCGGTGGGGGGAGGACGAGGGGTGAGTGTGGGGGAGGGGGACGTGAGGTTCAAAACTCCATAAAAAGACAAGCATTTTAATAATAGTAAGAATAATAATAATTATTATTATTATTATTATTATTATTATTATTATTATTATTATTATTATTATTATTATTATTATTATTATTATGTGTATTGAGCATAACCTCAGAAAGTAGAGCTCTAGACGCTTAACAAAAGCTAATTGTACAAAAATAAATAATCACATTAACGCAATTTTCATAAAGTATTAAAAAATTGAAAACAAAAATACAACGCACTCTATAAACTATCTATACATATTCACCATTCACAAATGCATGTCATTCATTCAAGGAAGGTGCTGAGCTTTAAGACTCGTACACGCACTCACGCACGCGCGCACACACACAGACACACTACTACTTTACTACTATTTTGAAGTTTAGCCGTTGTTTTTTTGTCTGGAGCTACTATTGGAAACCCCAACCCACCAAAATCCACCAACCAACCGCATCGATCCAACCCTGTAACTCTCATATACTGTAAGCTCGTTAAATAAAGTGTGTTACAAAACTATTTAAGTCTATGTGATCAACTTTGTTCTTTCATTGTAAAGGCGAGACACCTTTCGCATTTTTCACTCTTTCGGGACAGGCATGCAAATTGTCTATTACCTGTTGAATGAGCTAGTAGCGCCATACACAACAGTAGAGGCGCTGACCAGAGCCCAAGCCTAGAGCGGCAATCATCTGCACAAAGAGAGGAAACAGAAACGTAAAATTGATCAGACAAAAAGCCTTTGCAGTTAACCAGTTCCCTGCCACTGCACGTACATTTTTGTTTCTGAAATCTTGGTTCATTCAACGACCAAAAGCCAACACTGTCCAAGGAACATGGATACAAATTGGTCCTAGCAAGAAGCGTAGGTCCTCATGAGCCCCCGCAGTCGTGGGGGCTTATGAGGATCTATGTCTCTTGCAGTTGGACCGTGTTCACTTTTTTCTCCGTGGTGGAGGGGTTAAGAAACGTGGTCAAGGTCTCTGTCTGTATAGCACCTCCCAAGAAGTCGCCTCTCTCTAATGTTAACCCATTTAGCCTCAAGGCCGCATTTCCCAGATTTTGGAAGCGTCACATGACGACTATGTGCCAGTTACATGAGATAATAATAATAATAATAATAATAATAATAATAATAATAATAATAATAATAATTAATAATAATTATTATTATTATTATTATTATTATTATTATTATTATTATAACGAGTATTTGTATAGCACCTAACCTCAAACTAAAGCTCTAGGCGCTTCACAGGAAACTAATTATTCCAAATATTGATTACAAAAATAACAAAAGGTAAGGCGTGACTAGCTTTGAGCCTGATGTGCAAAGGCCTACTGCGGCCAGCTTGGGCCTGATGGCCTTCGCCTACTGTGACTGCGTTCTGCTGAAATACGTCTGGTTAACAAACAAACAAACAACAAAAAAAGAGGTACGACATCAGGGCAAGATGGTGACAAGCGGCCCGCTACAGCAGATGAAGTGTCACTCGAAAGTGCTCGCAACTCTTACAAGCACGCTGGCTTGCCCTCTGCAATTTCACCGGGCCGTAAACCTCGTTATTAATTGCAAGCCCTTGTTAACCCCTTAACCGCCGAGGCGAGGCGAACGCCACCCATCCGCAAGAGACATAAACCCTTATGAGCCCCCGCAGTCGCGGCGGGGTGGGGGGGGGGGGGGGGGTCATGAGGATTTATGTCGTTTCATAGTCCTATCTTCTTCGTGGCTATTTTGCGTCCCAGTTGGATTGTGCTCCTCCCGCGATTGTCAGTCGGCGTGCGGTGGTTTCAGACGAAAAGTTCGAGAACACGGGCAGCAAAGGGGTTAACTCATTCGAGACGTACCGCCATCCGGATACGCGGCATATGCCGCGTATCCGGATGGCGGTACGTCTCAAATGAGTTAAGACGTTGTCTTAAAGGGTCGGGTCCCAAAGATGCACCTTCGGTTAGAACGGAGTGGAGTCATTGTCGGGCTACTTGATATTAAGACGGCGTGTGCTGAACTGGATTCGCCTGTGTCTAAATGAATCATAACTAGACCTGCGTGTAGCGTTTCGTAACCGTTTGTTACAGAAGTGTATCTTTGAACAGTTACGGAGGAAGTGGGCCTTTAAGCGAATTGGGCAATGCCGCGGGGTCGAAACAAGGATTTGTTATTTTCTTCAAATGTTGTCATATCTGGACTCAATATTTGAAAATGTGCAAGTCCTTTGAAAACAGATAGTAAATAAATAAATATTTTTTTGTTAAACACCTTTGACTGTGATCTACAAAACGCGTTGTTACAGCTGACCGTTATTTTCTCTGATCACGTTACATGTATACTGACGAGTAAAAGAAATGCGACATTTTTAGAATCATCGGAAACACTTTAGTTGACTTTGTGTTGAGACGATCCACCCCAAGCTGTGCGTTTTGACATTTGCATGTGTTAACTTTTAGATCTATGTTATTTTCTCTCTTTTTTTTTTTTTTTTTTTTTTTTTTTTTTTTGCATGCCACTCATGAACGAGTGTCATGGATTCAATTGGATTAAAACTGTGGTCCTATTTCAAATACACTAAACTTGTGATACATATTACCGACATCCGTCTGTTCAAGTCAAGTCAAAAACTGTATTTAGCCCAAACAGGGGCAACTCAAATTTGGACGGGAACATACAAATACGTGTGCTGAAATTAAATTAAAAACAAAAAAAAAAAAGGAAACCTAAAACAGACACAAGCCAGAGCGCAATCATACACCTTAACATACAGGCACGCACACGCACAAAACTAATAAATATGACAGTAAAGAAGACTGGTTGGTTGTACATTGACAAGAAGACTTTCTCAGGACGAGCCTGCTCTGCTTGCGAAAAAAAAAGAAGAATATTGAATGTATGTCGCCAGTCGGTCTAATATGCCAAATACACCTAAGACATGATAGGGACGCTGCACGTTCATGCTAATGTATTTACCCTTGTTTACCAAAAAAAAAGTATAAAATCATTACAATTACAAAATACGTACAAGGTAATGATACATAAAAAAAGCGCAAACACATAACTTTTCATCTGTTAAGTGCAGCAGACCATTTAGCAACACACATTCAATATCAAAGACTACAGGCAGCACAGACAGTAGGGAGAGTTTAAAAAGGAAAACACAGGTGAATGGACATAAACATGTACCCCAGAAAACAGAGGTAACCCGACCCTGTCGGGCTGAAAAAGGTGACCCTGGAAACAAAAAAACTAGTTAACTCATTCGAGACATGCCGCATCCGGACACGGGGCCTAAAGCCGCATGTCCGGATGTGGCACGTCTCTAATGAGTTAAACCCACCCTAGTCCCCCAGGGCAGAAGAATGCCTTAGAGTGAACTATTATCACAAAGTATCATCACTGCTTTTCGTGAACACAAGTAAAAGAGCTGTCAGATTATTCCTGAGACCATTTGCCAAATCTTTAACCCCTTTGACTGCCAGTGGACGCGGAATTCGCGTCTGAAAGCACTGCACGCTGACCGTACCGACATTCACGTGAAGAAAGAACACAAATGAAATGGGACCAGACGTGGGCACAAAGAGCACAGGACTAACAAGTGACATAAATCACCATGAGCCCCCGCGACTGCGGGGGCTCATGGGGATTCATGTCTCTTGCAGGTGGGTAGCGTTCGCTTTGCTCCCGGCAAACGATCTTAAATGGGAGACAAATGTTGATTCTTTAGTGAAAAAATCACAATAACGACTGTTTTTTTTTTTTTTTTCTCAGACGTCTAAAAACGTTTTTGGCGTCATAAGACAAATATTGACCAACTTCTACCGGGCAGTTATTGAAAGCATTGGTTTGGTTTGGTTTGGTTTGGTTTGGCAGCACCACACAGAAAGAGCGATCCAAATTAAGCAGAGTAGTAAAAACTGCATCGAAAATCATAGGCATCGATTTGACCTCTTTGGAGTCTCTCTTCCACGAAAGAATGCTAAAAAAAGCTAGATCCATCCTCCGAGATGATTCCCACCCAGCCTATGAGTTGTTTGAGATGCTGCCATCAGGGTGCCGTTATAGAGCGATCGGAACACGCACGAGTCGTTTTAAAAACAGTTTTTACCCAACCGCTGTCCAGACTTTTAATGATGCAAACAAACGCCAAACCTGACCCATCCGTCCCACTGTTTACTGTAATGTATATACAGTAGTGTCCAGCTATCAGCATAATACTTCATCTATGATGCAAGTGACGTATTTTTATATTACGATATGTCCTCTCTGATTTGTGTCACTGTGAAATCGTGTCTATTGCCTTTACATTTAGACCACAATAGTTATTAAGGCATGCGGGGGGGGTGTTTGTGTGTGTGTGTGTGTGTGTGTGTGTGTGTGTGTGTGTGTTGTGTGTGTGTGTGTGTGTGTGTGTGTGTGTGTGTGTGTGTGTGTGTGTGTGTGTGTGTGCACGTGAGCAGCTTAACTATATTTTGATGTGTTTTATAGTCTTCTTTTTAAGTTGCGCAGCACCGAAACGATTTCCTAATGTATTATTACATATGGCAATAAAGTATCTTTTTCTTCTTATTATTCTTCAATTAAGGGTTTAAAGGCCCACTACCGCCGTAACTGTTCAAAATACACTTCTGTAACAGATGATTACAAAACGCTACACACAGGTCTAGTTATGGTTCATTTAGACACAGGACAATCCAGTTCAGCACATGTCGTCTTTATGTCAAGTAACCTGACAATGACTCCCCTCTGTTCTAAAAATACAACTCTATCAGTACGAGAAACCGCTAAAAAATAGACTGGCATGCTAACGGCTGCGCAGAATAAGTGCGCTTACGCGTGTGCTTTTGCTGCGTGTCCCAACTACTGTTAAAGTTCTTTAGGTGTGTTGACAAAGCATAATGAACACAAATGTTTTTTGCAATGTGTCTTCAAATTTACGCGTAATGGTACTTGGCAGCATACAATCACAAGCTACGCAAAAAGCACTCCCCACCGCACACACATTTGCTGGATTCCAGACGTCGTGGCATATGTACTAGCAAACTAGACATCTTTGTTCAGACACGTGTTTGCCTGTCGTTGGCGGGTTTTTGTCGCTATGATTCCCACAGGAATCATAGCGGCACGAACCGCTACCGATAGCCAAAGAGTTAACACTACAGAACATACCGGCAAAGTTTCTCATCGTGAAGACATGCGTCCGAGCAGAACTTCGGCAGACTGAATAAAGAGAACTTCCTGCTTTCGTCCTCAATTTATATGCTTGATCAGGATCCGGGACTGGCCGTAACCTGATATATCCTGTTGATCACTTTAACAAAAGACGTTGCATTCGCTGGCTCGCCTTTTTAACATCCTGGTTCCTTACAAGGATCAGAATATCTATGTAAACAGTTACACCCCGCGTGCCCGTCTTACGCCGCCTATATTAACCAGTAGACGTGTTATCGTCATCGCAAGTCGTAAAAAACGGCAGGTCACTTCAGAAATCGGCCTCAGATCATCTGAAAAACGGCATAATCTGTAACATAATTTGAGCTTTGCTTAACTCATTCGCGGCCATCCGCATCCGGGTGCGCGGCTTATGCCGCGCATCCGGACGCGGCTGGCCGCGAAAGAGTTAAGTAACCCGGTTTTTTTTTCTCGCAGAGATATATATAGCTGGTATACAATGATGGTGTTTTCAAACAACAACAACAACAAACAAACAAAAAAACGTGAGCGAGATGTTTGCTTTCTATTCAAAGAACGTCTAAATAACTGGAAGAAGACTTTCATACAAAGAACGTCTAAATATCTGGAAGAAGACTTTCATACAAAGAACGTCTAAATAACTGGAAGAAGACTTTCATACAAAGAACGTCTAAATATCTGGAAGAAGACTTTCATACAAAGAACGTCTAAATAACTGGAAGAAGACTTTCATACAAAGAACGTCTAAATATCTGGAAGAAGACTTTCATACAAAGAACGTCTAAATATATGGAAGAAGACTTTCATACAAAGAACGTCTAAATAACTGGAAGAAGACTTTCATACAAAGAACGTCTAAATATCTGGAAGAAGACTTTCATACAAAGAACGTCTAAATATCTGGAAGAAGACTTTCATACAAAGGACGTCCAAATAACTGGAAGAAGACTTTCATACAAAGAACGTCTAAATAACTGGAAGAAGACTTTCATACAAAGGACGTCCAAATAACTGGAAGAAGACTTTCATACAAAGAACGTCTAAATAACTGGAAGAAGACTTTCATACAAAGAACGTCTAAATAACTGGAAGAAGACTTTCAATTACAGGCAAATAATGAGTTCATATACAAATCTGATACCCTGTGGTAATTGTTGCCAGGTTTTGGATCCCAGAATGTCAAACTCAAACTACAACGAAGCCAAAACAAAATTGGGAGGTGAAGTTTGCAACCGTACGCACCGGCACTGTTTGTGAAATTTATGTTGTGCGTACAGGTTTCAAGGGTTGTACACACCGGTTCGTGGACTTCTGTTAGGCTGTAGGCTGTTTCTTTCAACGGCTTCAGATGGACTGTTAGGTGTTTGTTTTAGTTACAGCCACCTTCTGCACGCCACAGTTACAAACTAGAAAATGATGATGTGTTTTAAAGCCATATTCTAAAGATTTGTCTATTCTACTATGGCAGTGTACTTAGTCTCTGCGTGAAATGATGTTTTGCAGACATTCATCAGTCAGCAGTAACAAATGTCTGCTAAGAAGGGGTAGATGAGATCGAGAGACATAAATGTATGTGTTAATTGGCATGTCCAGACAAATCTGCTGACTTTGAAAATATTGCGTAGCATGTGTTGGGATAATAATTTGAATCTGTATCGAATTGTGAACAGCCTTAAATCGTCGGATTTTAGCAATCAAAGCCCGTCCTGAAGCAGATTGCTTTAAATACTGTTATATTCTGTATGTCTGACAGACTGTTGGTACACTAGCATCATACGTGAAATACTGACCAGGTACAGGCCCTTTTCGTGCTGTCTTCTTATGTGAATGGTTGAACAAATTAATACCTGAGACGCATATAAGTTTTGGGTCCGCAGTAAAGGGGGTGTTAGTGTGTTTTAAAGTTTCACAATGTGCAATTGTCTAACCTGTAATTTAAACCCCTCGTAATTTAGGATAAAGAGAAACTCTAAATTGCTTCATCGCATTTCAGTTAGATCGTATTTCAAGTGTTGAATTTTGTTTCGACATTTGACAAAGTGTGTAGCGCAGTCTTAGAATATTCGTTCTGTTCACTTGAGGTGTAATCAAGGCAATGATGACATTTTCGCAAATGGCCTTATGTTTTCTGCTATCGAAAGAGTTTGAGGGGTCAGTCTATATAATAAACAAGATCTTTACTGGACTAGATGTTATTCCGTATTGCCCTTTTACCACTTAAAATTACGTACATGAAGTCTTAAGATACCTAAAACGTGTTTGCAATTAGCAAAATCATGACACATAATTATACGATATTTTGAAACAAAAGTTTTGTTTGTTGTTGTTTTTTTGTTCTTGTTGTTGTTTTGTTTGTTTGGTTTTTATTTTTTTTTTTTTTTTTTTTTTGCGATTTCACTCACAATTTAAGCAAATAAATGTTATCTAATAGCTGCATTATAGAACAAAAAACAACGGAAAACAGTTAGTTTGGTAGCAGGGACTCTTGTGGTTCAAGACATTAGCAATGCTTTACATAAGCTTTCGCAGGTCGGGCTTTTAACCCGTATCATTCGGAATACACCATTGTGTGAAAAAAGTTTGACTAAAATATTTCAAGGGTAGTGCCAGAATAGCTTGGCGCCTGTAGGCGCCAAGCTATTCTGGCACCACCCTTGAACTAGAGCCATTGGTCTATATCCTTATCTATAAGTACTATAATGTAGCTTGCATATGGCAGTGTACAAATTTGAGCTTTTAGCCTCAGTATGGTATGGGTTAAGGCTGAGTTTTGAAAAGACCATCCTTGTCAGTCATCGAGCACTGCTCAAAAATGGCGCTCAAGAACGTGCCAGTTAATATAGGCGTACGGCTGTTGCCCGGCGTGTTAGTGTATTGATGTTTAAAGTACCATTACGCCTAAATTTGAAGAGATATTTCAGCACTAAGTGTGTTTGTTATGCCTTGTCGACACACCTAATGAACTTTAACAGCAGTTTGGACACGCAGCAAAAGCACACGCGTAATCGCACTTATTTATTCTTACCAGCCGCTAGAGTGTCAATCTATTTTTAGCAGTTTATCTTACTGAAAAAGTTGTATTTATAGTACGGAGTAGTCATTGCCAAATTACTTCATACGTGTGCTGAACTGGATTGTCTTGTGTCTAAATGAGCCACATACCTGTATGTAGCGTTTTGTAACCATCTGTTACAGAAGTGTATCTTTGAACAGTTACGGCGGTAGTGGGCCTTTAAACGGTGTGCAGTTGCACTTTAACTCATTCAGCCCGACGGCCGTATTTCCCAAATTTGGGAGGCGTCATCTAATGACTATGCACCAGTTGCAGGAGATGGATCGACCATGATAATTCAAGGGCAGTGCCAGATTAGCTTGGCGCCGACAGGCGCCAAGCTAATCTGGCACTATCCTTAAATTATCATGATCGACCCATCTCCTGCTGTACTGCGTCAGGGCTGAATGGGTTAAACTTTCACCACTCAAGAATACGTCGGAGCAGGCAACACAGGCTATCTCACGGCTGTGCAGCCGTGCGATAGCTTCAGTTGCCTGCTCTGCGTTAAATCTAAATCATTTTAAAGATTTTATTTTCGTTATTCCCTATTGGTTTGCAGAGGAAAGAGATCAATCACAAGTTTGATGAATATTCGCTGATAGGTAATGAAGTGAACACTCGTTGTCAACTGGTCGTGGGCGGTCCGTGGCGCAGTGGTTAAGGCGCCTGCCACCAATGCCAAAGGTGCAATGTTCGAAAACGGGTTCCGGCGTCGGACTTTTCTCCTCTGGTAAGTGTCACCGTTAATTCGGGCGGACCGTCAGAGGTTCTTTCTCCGGGTACTCCGGTTCTTCCACCCCCCACCTACCCCCCCCCCCCCAACCCCAACACTTTGGTACCGGTTTCAGGCCACTTTACAACTTTCAAATACAAGCGATCAAAAATCTCTGTAACTTCAGTAGCTGAACTGGCCCTTCGTCTGTCTTGTACTGTGTTTGTCTTAAATGGCGTAAATCCGTGTCTGTTACGTGAGTGTGCGTGTTGGGTTTCAGTTCGCGGCGCTTTGAGTCGATTTGCCCAAAATTGAGAAAAAGCGCCTATATAATAACGATATTATTATTATTATTATTATTATTATTATGTTACTGAACTAAAGTCAGTGCACCAGTTTACTTACCTTGGCTGCGTTATCACGTCGGACGCCAAGCTGGACAAGGAGCTTGACAGCAGGCTGGCAAAAGCGAACAGCGCTTTCGGGCGACTTTTCAAGCGGGTGTGGCACAATCAACAGCTGAAAACAGGCACCAAGATCAGCGTGTACAGAGCTGTGGTCCTCACCACCCTGCTGTATGGTTCCGAGTCCTGGGCACTCTACCGAAGCCAACTACGACTCCTCGAACGCTTCCACCAGCGCTGCCTGCGTACCATCCTGGGCATTCACTGGAGTGACTATGTCACCAACGTCGAGGTCCTTGAACAGGCTGAAACTGTGAGCATCAAGGCTTTGCTGCTGCGGACACAGCTCCGCTGGGCGGGGCATGTCTCCAGGATGGAGGATCATCGCCTACCAAAGATCACCCTGTTCGGCGAGCTTGCTACTGGACACCGTGACAGAGGGGCACCAAAAAAGAGATACAAAGACTGTCTCAAGAAGTCACTTAGTGCCTGCCAAATCGACCACCACCAGTGGTCTTCGCTTGCTGCGGACCGTGACACCTGGCGCTCCACCATTTACAAGGCAGCTGTCTCCTTTGAGGACTCTCACAGAGCTAGCCTTAAGGACAAGCGGCTCAGGAGAAAAAACAGAGATGCCGCAGCTCAGAACCCTGACCATACCTTCCCCTGCAGCCACTGCGGTCGAACCTGCCTGTCTCGGATTGGCCTCCGCAGCCACGAACAAGCCTGCAGACGTCGTGGGCAACTCCTATAAAAAATCTTCGTTCGTGAAGTCAAGCCAAGCTTGATTATTATGTTACTAATCTGTTACAACCAACTAAATTATGTGTGTTCATCCTGTGAATGGTCACACCAACAACATTCCCCACGAGATATACGTCGTACAAGGATCCACACAGACAAGGATGCATACCGGAGTGGGGATAGTTTATAGTGTGACCATACAATAGACATTTATTTAATGCGACTCTTTTTTGTGAGTTATCGTCCGAAACAAAATATATTTGGTCTGTTCAGAGTATAGAAATCGGGTACTTTGATAACGCAACGTGTTTTAAATGCCCATTACCGCCCTAACTGTTCAAAGATACACTTCTTAACAGATGGTTGCGAAACGCTACACACGGGTCTAGATATGGTTCATTTAGACACAGGACAATCCAGTTCAGCACACGCCGTCTTTATGTCAAGTAACCTGACAATGACTCCACACCGTTTTAGAAATACAACGGTATCCGTACGAGAAACAGCTAAAAATAGACTAACACGCTAACGGCTGCGTAGAATAAATAAGTGCGATTACGCGTGTGCTTTTGCTGCGTTGTCAAACTGCTGTGAAAGCTCATTAGGTGTGTCGACAAGGCATAACAAACACCAATGGTGCTGAAATGTGTCTTCAAATTTATGCGTATTGGTACTTTTAAACTTCAATAGCAATCAAAGTACAGTACAAAAGATGCCGGTACAACACAATCACTGTTTTTGGTTTTGGTTTCTCTCAGAATACATTATTGCACTACTCTCTTTTCTGTGTAAAGAAAACGAAACCGCCCAGAGTGTGTGTGCGTGTGTGTTATTGCATATTTTGTAGAATAGTCTGTAATGCCAGTGCGCAAAGGCCATCGGGCCGATGTCGGCCGCTGTTGGCCCGCGCACTGGCGTGCTCGGGCCAACACCGGCTGACTCCGGCTCGACGACCTTTTGCGCATTGGGTGTTTATTTTATTGGAGTGTGCGGGATTCTTTTTAAAATACAGAACTTGCATTTCTTTGCAGACAGGAAGGCCGCCCGTGGTGCGTATCGCGTGCATATAAAGCTTTTTTGTCGTGTGCACTAACTAGCTGTTGTTGCGTGCACCCCGTCAACTGGCTAATTGTGTTTGCGCCCATTTGACTACCGTCAAGTGCTGCAATTCACGTACCCAGCGAGTACCCGTTGCGCAAAAAAGCCTTCGACAGGAAGATTGGAGTTTAAACGCACTACTTTTAATGTACCATTACGCTTAAATAAGAAGACACATTTCAGCACCATTTGTTTGTTATGCATTATCGACACACCTAATGAACTTTAACAGCAGTTTGGACACGCAGCAAAAGCGCACGCGTAGTCGCGCTTATTTATTCTGCCAAGTGTCGATCTATTTTTAGCTGTTTCTCGTACTGAAGGCGTTGCATTTATGGAACAGAGTGGAGTCATTGTCAGGTTACATGAGTGTAAAGACGACGTGTGCTGAACTGGATTGTCATGTGTCTAAATGAACCATATCTAGACCTGTGTGTAGCGTTTCGCAACCATCTGTTACATAAGTGTATCTTTCAACAGTTACGGCGGTTGTGGGCTTTTAACTCTTTCGAGACGTGCCGATGTTGGCCGCTGTTGGCACCACCCTTGAACTATCATGCTCGATCCATGTCTTGCTGTGGTATGTCGGGACTGAATGAGTTAAATTAGATTTACTTGAGGCTGTTCGTTACTATTAATGTGTGCATATTTTAATGTATTTTTGAGTGTATATTTGAGTCATTTGAGTCGTTGAGTCATCGGACTATTTTAATTGCCCCTAGCGGGATGAATAACATTTATTTAATTGAACTGAAATGACAGTGATCATGAGAACAACAAAGGACACGCTAATCGAAGCACTGCGGTACATGCTGGACCTCCCTCGCTTGCAGACAAGAAAATTGAACAGGTCAAAGCCTATTCCAGAGCGCTTGAAAATGAAAGCAATCCAGACCACTAAGCAGTCAAAGACACAGAAAGGCAGCAGACGAAAAATGGGCAATGAATGGATGGGTCAAGTGCAATACTCAGTCGAACAGCCCCTGCGACCTGACAATCTGGAGCAAACAAGAGGACAGAAAATTCCAACTCAGTTCCAACATCTGTAACACACTCTCATCCCTGAAAGCTTGGGAAGGCACCCTGGCTGGTAAGGCGGAAATCACACAGGGCCTACGAATGGGTAGATCGCCTGCGCTGAGAAACCAAGGAAAGTATTTTCCAAAGACACCACACAATCGATCGCCTTCCGTAGCAGAGGTGTAGAGAAAGACAGCGGGCGGTGAGTTGACACCTCTGCCTTGCTCTACACCTGTGAGAGATCCACAGTAACCAGGCCAGTATTGGCACGACATCGAAAGGAACTCTGGGAAGACTAATAGAGAGTGGGGTGGAGCGCGTATGGGCCTTTCCGAGTGCAGAGATCCCACATTGACTACACTGAATTGTTCAGCTGCACTCTTTGTATGGAGCGCAGCCTGACGCCTTTAAGTCTCTCTTCCCACATTTGCGGGGTCTAAGACTGGGGTGACCTTCGTCGTTACGAAAAAAATCCCAGTCAACAAATGTCCTTCGGTCCGATGTCGGCCGCAGTGGGCTCGCGCACGACAGTGCGCGGGCCCACTGCGGACGACGTCGGCCCGACGCTCTTGTCGCACTTGTCGGCCTGCTGATAGAAAGACAGCTGTACGCAGCTGTAATTGTATGCACCCGCTCTCAATAGCCGTTGCTCTCTCTGAACACAACCTCTTTTAACCAGTTCAGTGCCGAGAAAATCTGAACACCAACCAACTGCAAAAGGTATAGATCCTCATGAGCCCCCGCAGTTGAGGGTCTCATGTGGATCTATGCCTCTTGCTGACACCGCGTTGAATCCATGTTCCCGGTAAAGCTAGGACATCTTGATGTTGAATGAACACAGAAACACGGTCTGCGTCAACACCGGCATTCAACGGGTACAGGGAGAGGGGAGCATACTGGCTCGGTGGTAGAGCGTTCAACTCTCGCCCGAAAGGTCGCGGTGACTACGAATCCAGCTTGGGTCAATATTTGTTCAGGCCTACTACCCTATACGGTACCCCGTCTTCGAAATCACCATAGTGGTGGATAAAAGCGCACGTCTCGAATGAGTTAAACCTTGACTAACGTTCCTCTTTTAAGGACGAGCAAAACCCACCGAAGGGGGGGGGGAACACGCTTAGAAAGACATTTACACAATTTATTAATATTTCAAACTAAGGACAAAAGAATACACTTCGCTACTTATCTTAACAGTGCGTGGAGAAATGTTTTATGTTTATTATTTTAGTATTGTGTGAATATGAATTTGTACCTATGAATGAGTGTATGTGTATGTTTCGGTACCTTAGTTAATTTCAGTTAATTAAATTATCTAGATGTAAAGCGCTCTGAGCCTTTCGTTGTGGGGATATTGCGCTATAGAAGAGTTATATATGATTATTATTATTATTATTATTATTATTATTATTATTATTATTATTGAAATATTTCGAATATTAACTTATTGCGTCCCAGGTACGGCATGCTCACATTTTGGAGTTGTCCTCATTCAGGAGACAGATCGACCATGATAGTTCAAGGGTGGTGCCAGATGCTGGCACCACCTTTGAACTATCATGGTCGAGTCATTTTTGACTGTGGTGTGTCGGGACTGAATCAGTTAATAAATTGTTGTAATTGCCTTGTCTAGGTGTGCTTCTTTCTTCGTTGCAGTTTACACTCTTGGCAGTAACATTTTGGGTATGGACTTCTTTTAAAGGGTGGACAATAGGCATATATATATATATATATTTCCTTTAGCAAGAGACATATATGTATGCATTCTCTTGCAGCTAAAGGCATACATTTGCATAAGCCCCTGCAAGTGTAGCGGCGTATGCGGATCTATTCCTATTGCACTGGCTAAATGACACTACATGTAGTTGGCTGAAACAGACCGGAACTGCATGTTTACCAGATATTATGTTGTCTAACCAAATCAGGATGCTTACAAATGTGCTGTTATCAGATCGCGGCACTCTTTCGTAAACATGTTATGTCTTCTATTCAACGGGATCGTTGGAGATTTCAAAACTGTACGCAAAAATACCAGCTGTGCAATCTCCCATCGTGCGTTTGATTTGTTTTCCTAGGAGCATTGCGACACTTCGACTGTTAAGGACGATGACACTCCCCTAGTCAGTACAGAGGTTACGTTTACGCCGAACGACTCTCAACAACGCAGTCACGGCGGATAACCAACTTCAAGACGATACTCCGAACATCTCCATGAGGCATAGATCCTCATGAGCCCGGAGGGCTCATGAGGATCTATGCCACTTGGAGATATTCCGGCTCTTAAGGATATGTGCCTTTTGGAGATGTTCGGAGTGTTGTATAATATTATGCTTATTGTACAAACCGGTTACTTGCCGTGACTTCACTCTTGTTCGTTTTTGGGAGTAGTTGGGCGACAACGTACCCTCACTATTACAAATACTATAGTGCGACTGTCCCTTTCTCGTTCCACGTAAAAACCCGGGGTGTCGCAACCTAAAGTGCCTGACCTAAAACTGCATGTGAACAACAGTTGTAAATCCGCTCATATTCAGCTGCGAAATACTATCCCAATGCGCAAAAGGCCATCGGGCCGACGTCGGCCCGATAGCCTTTATGCGCATTAGGTATTAGGTATGAGTCCCCCACTTCTCCACGCTAGAAGCAACGATATTTTATATCAGATGCGAGTTCGTTTTCGCTAAATAGACTATAATGCTCTTCTGGCTGGTTGTCCCCAGTATCTCGTTGATAAACTCCAGAAAGATTCACCGCTTTATCTTCTATATCCCCTATCGAGGTATGGAGGAAAGATGTCGATTACAGTTGGGTTTATATTCATTGACACACGGTAACACAAACATTTTTTTTAAACGAACAAAAAAGCAGACAATAGTGAACGGTTGAAGACAGTTAAGACTAAACATACAAACACAATAAATGAAAAGAAAAGGGGAGACTGCCAGTGCTAATATTTTAGGAAGGTTACAAAGTAAAGTAGATAATAGCACTGTCAGATCACTGGTCGATCATGCACACTTCTCTCCCCTGACAGTGCTATTATCTACTTTACTTTATACAAACACAATGTACTTAACACATGCAGTAGGCTGTACAACTATACAACATTTAACAAACTTATCACGATTCAAGCTCGTTTTTCTACACTGACTTGGAGGACAACAACATTAATTACATAGGTTAAACATGGACTTAGTTCTGCGATACATAACAAAGTGATAAAAATGTTGGGCACTCAAGGATTAGATGATAGTCACTACCAATCATATTATATCACACTCTGTACATCCCCGTTCTTTCCTCGGTATATCAAGCTTTTGTCCCTGCTCAATTTGCAGTATGTGACTACTACATTTCCTGAATGAGAACAAAAAATAAATATCTGGAAGGTAAGTGCTATATACTGACTATCAAAAGAAATGCGACATTTTTGGAATCATCGGAAATACTTCAGTGTTTGCGATGATTAAAAAAATGTCGCATTTCGTTTCCTCGTCAGTATATTTGTAAACGACATAGATTAACTTGAAGACCATAGGGTAACAGGGGCTTACTGGACTTGACCGCTACGTCAACCTGCTCAAGGCAAGAGGCGGTTACACTGTAGTCTGGAGGGACACAGACGCCAGAAATGAACCTGTAGAGTGTGGTGACTCCTACCTGGATTGTTCCAATCCTGACATTCCCGATGACTTGGGAAAAACATTCATACAAATCAGGGGGAGAGCAAAACCAAAAATCACCATCACCCTCTACTTCCACGTGCGTCGCAAGACTGGCGGCACCTGTCTCATTCAGGGACACAACAAGGACACGTGGGTCCTAAGCGAATATGACTCTTTGTGTACATTCGTACAACAGCTGAAAGACGGCTGCGCAGACCCTGCTGACAATGTCCCTGTTGACATGCCGCGTGACCAGTCATGCGATCCCACCATCTCCCCGATAGTATCATTCCCAGACACCCCTCCTCGGGCAATTTTGGACTCATCCCTCCCCTTAATCGGATTGGAGGCTGACGACTCTACCTCCCTATCGCCGATTGTTCAGTCCTGTAACCCTCGGAACAGCTCCGCTAATCTTGTCCCCGAGCCTCTGACCGTGACCACCGTCAGCGCTGTGAGTGACATGACCAGTGACGGCCCGCCTACCCCGCCCTCCATCCCACACCCCTCCTCCAGCGGGCCACATCTACGGGATGATCTCCACTCCACCCTCTCTGATCACTCTGATGTTCCTGCCAGTCAGTCCCTTGCCACTAACCCCTCCACACCCGAACCTGCCCCCTCCACACCAAGTCCTGTCAGCCATATTGTTACCCAAGTGGCGTCTACGGGTGACGTCACCACCGAGGACTTGACCTCGCCCGGGTTACCCGTCTCGTGCACTCAGGTGGATTCTGATTATAGCGAGCTGGTGGTGTCCGGTGTCCGAGACGAAAAGCCGCTTATCATCCTAAAGCTGCAGACCCAACTCTGCAACAGCCAGGCCGCCGTCGAGGCTCTCCATCAAGAGTTGTGTCAGCTGAGAACTGTCACTATGCTAAATATTAAGCAGATTGACAGTAAGGTGTGCGAGTCCGCGGTGAAGATGGCAAATGACCTC
>BTPG01000001.1:315855696-315898902 GCA_036245525.1 Semisulcospira habei | reverse complement strand
ATTGATTGATTGTACATTGCTTAACGTCCCGACAGCAACAAGGCTTTTTCAGGACGTGCCTGCACTGCTTGTGAAAAAAAACAACCAACTAAACAGAACATTGAATGCATGTCGCCAGCCGGTCAAATACGTTAAATAAACCTAACACATGGGGCCTAAATAAAGCTAAGACCATTTAGCAACACACATCCAACATCAAGAGCTACAGGCAGTGCAGACAGTAGGGAGAGTTTTAAAAAAGGCAAATACAGGTGAATGGACCAAGGGTAGACAGAAACACATGCCCCAGAATAGAGAGAAAAACTCACCCTGTGGGGCTGACCAGGGTGACCCTGGGAACTAAAAAATACCTAACCCCACCCAAGTCCCCCAGGGCAGACCCGGGTGGGGTAATAACAAGATCGAGATAAGCTTTATTTCTATATGCGCTACGCATTATATATATATATATATATATATATATATATATATATATATATATATATATATATATATATATATATATATATATATATATATATATATATATATATATATATACTTTTAACAAAGGCGTCGCCCAAAGCCAAAAAATACACTCAATCAGAATAGCTCAAGGGACGTAATTTTTCATTAAATTCTGAGAATGCTCTTGCTACGCTAATGCCATGGAATTCCAGGCTGGTAAGCTTGCATTGTGTCATCGCGACATCAGCTGCCCTTTTTGTGACCGCATCGCCTACTAGTTCTAGAAAGGAGAGAAGGAATGACAGACCTATCATTTTAAACCTTCCACTGAACACCTACTACATAAGGTAGTAGGGACTACTCCCAGGCGCCCCGCAACCCGCTGGAGAATATCCAGTCCTCCTCCCGAGAGGGGAGGCTGGTGCATGAATATTCCCAAACAGATCTTGGACCTGCTGGATAGATTTAAGTTTTGCCGCCTACAACCGGTTTCGCCCCAAGGGAGGGCTCTTCATGTAGGCATACGGCGTAACCTGAAATTGCAAACACAACGCATGTACGAGAAGCTGCCTCCAGAATTTGACTGGTAGCACCGCCAGTACAGCGTGTAAATGCATCCCGAAAACTTTATGAGGTGTTGCAGTGGAAGAGGACACACTAATTTTGAAAAGGCAACACCTAGGCAATTTTGTGGTGCAATTATTCTTTACTTTTAACAAAGGCGTCGCCCAAAGCCAAAAAATACACTCAATCAGAATAGCTCAAGGGACGTAATTTTTCATTAAATTCTGAGAATGCTCTTGCTACGGTAATGCCATGGAATTCCAGGCTGGTAAGCTTGCATTGTGTCATCACCGCTATACTGGCGGTGCTACCAGTCACATTCTGGAGGCAGCTTCTCGTACATGAGTTGTGTTTGCAATTTCAGGTTATGCCGTATGCCTACCTGAAGAGCCCTCCCTTGGGGCGAAACCGGTTGTAGGCGGCAAAAACTTAAATCTATCCAGCAGGTCCAAGATCTGTTTGGGAATATTCATGCACTAGCCTCCCCTCTCGGGGGGAGGACTGGATATTCTCCAGCGGGTTGCGGGGCGCCTGGGGGTAGTCCCTACTACTTTATGTAGTAGGTGTTCAGTGGAAGGCTTAAAATGATAGGTCTGTCGTTCCTTCTCTCCCACTAACCCTCTAGAACTAGTAGGCGATGCGGTCACAAAAAGGGCAGCTGATGTCCTGATGACACAATGCAAGCTTACCAGCCTGGAATTCCATGGCATTAGCCTAGCAAGAGCATTCTCAGAATTTAATGAAAATTTAATTATATATATATATATATATATATATATATATATATATATATATATATATATATATATATATATATATATATATATATATATACATATATATATATATATAAAATTAAATTCTGAGAATGCTGTGCTAATGCCATGGGGTTTCAGGCTGGTAAGCTTGCGTTGTGTCATCAGGACATCAGCTGCCCTTTTGTGACTGCATCGCTTAGTAGATCTTTGAGGCTTCCACTGAACACCTACTACATAAAGCAATAGGGACTACCCCTAGGCGCCCCGCCATCCGCTGGAGAACATCCAGTCCTCCCCCCGAGGGGGGAAGATAGAAAATATTCCCAAACAGATATCTATCAGATTTCTATCTTCCAGGCGCCCCGCAACCCGCTGGAGAATATCCAGTCCTCCCCCCGAGAGGGGAGGCTAGTGCATGAATATTCACAAAGAGATCTTGGACCTGCTGGATAGATTTAAGTTTTTGCCGCCTACAACCGGTTTCGCCCCAAGGGGGGGGGGGGGGGGGACTCTTCAGGTAGGCATACGGCGTAACCTGAAATTGCAAACACAACGCATGTACGAGAAGCTACCTCCAGAATTTGACTGATAGCACCGCCAGTACAGCGTTGAGTTCATCCCGAAAACTTTATGAGGTGTTGCAGTGGAAGAAGACAGACTAATTTTAAAAAGGCAACACCTAGGCAATTTTGTGGTGCATTTATTCTTTACTTTAAACAAAGGCGTCGCCCAAAGCCAAAAAAATGCACTCAATCAGAATAGCTCAAAGGAAGAATTTTTCATTAAATAATTCTGAGAATGCTCTTGCTACGCTAATGCCATGGAATTCCAGGCTGGTAAGCTTGCACTGTGTCATCAGGACATCAGCTATATATATATATATATATATATATATATATATATATATATATATATATATATATATATATATATATATATATATATATGCAATCACAAAAAGGGCAGCAGCTGATGTCATTGATGTCTTCCTCTTATTTTTCATTTATTTTTAGAACTAAATACAATCAGAGTGAATCTTTACAGCGTGATTCCGCCCAGCATAACTCGACAGAAGCTTGAGTTTACTCGAACAAAAATATCTCAGTGGAAGAGCGTCAGCACAAATTTACACTGGTTAGATTTAAGCACAGGTTGATTCAAGCTGTGTAGATTTACGCTGGTATTTTTACGTTTTTTAAGTCCCTTCTATTTATAGAAGGGACTTTTTAGGACGGGTCGCGGTGGACCGAATTTAATAGCATGTCCATGATGTCAAAGGCGGGCAGGTTAAACCTCAAACAATTCAAGTAACAATATAAAAATTACGTCATGTCTAGTTAAGCTAACTTCGCTGTTGAACGTACAATTGGCGCGAAGTGCCGTATGTGCGTATGTATGTGCGTGCGTATGTATGTATGTGTGTAACTTAAAGGTAACTTAAACTTAAAGGTAACTTAAAGGATGCCTTCCGCAACATTCTGACATGCATCTGGGCAGAGGACAACATGCCACAGGAATTTAGGGATGCTACAATCGTCTCCCTGTTCAAGAACAAGGGCAGCAAAGCAGACTGTGCCAATTACAAAGGGATCTCACTCTTGTCCATTGCTGGCAAGATACTCGCGAGAGTCATCCTCAACCGCCTGATCAGCTCTGTGTCTGAGGAAGCACTCCCAGAGGCTCAGTGTGACTACAGACCCGGCCGTAGCACAGTCGACATGGTCTTCTCTGTGAGACAGATCCAGGGGAAATGCATTGAGCAGCACATGGACCTCTACGCTGTCTTCATAGATCTGACCAAAGCATTCGACACCGTGAACAGAGAAGCGCTTTGGGTCATCCTCACAAAGCTCGGCTGCCCCAAGAAGTTCACCAACATCATCCGCCTCTTCCATGATGGAATGGTAGGAGTTGTCCAGTCAAACGGCGACACATCCGAACCCTTCGATATTTCCAACGGTGTGAAACAAGGTTGTGTTCTTGCCCCGTGATGTTCAACCTGTTCTTCACGTGTGTTCTGACCAATGCAGTACGCGACCTTGAGAAGGGAGTGTACCTGAAGTACAGACTAGACAGCTCTCTCTTCGACCTCCGTCGACTGAACGCCAGGACCAAGACCATCGAGAGACTGATCCTTGAGGCGCTGTTTGCCGATGACTGTGCGCTGATGGCGCACACGGAGTCTGACCTCCAGACCATCGTCAACAGGTTCTCGGAAGCCTCTCGACCGTTTGGCCTAGACATCAGTCTCAACAAGACCGAGGTTCTGCACCAACCAGCCCCAAGAACAAGAGCCCCCCCCCCCCCCGCACCCAGCCACCCACCCACCCACCCCCACCCAAAGTGAATATCGAAGGCACCGAGCTGAAGACTGACGACCAGTTCAGGTACCTGGGGAGCATAATCTCTTCTGACGGTACTATCGACAAGGAAATCGCAGCTCGCATCAGCAAAGCCAGCAAAGCCCTGGGTCGTCTGCGCACTCGTGTGTTGAATAACAAGAACTTAAAGCTCTCCACCAAGATCAAAGTCTACAAGGCAGTAGTCCTCTCCAGGCTCCTCTACTGCTGTGAGTCATGGACGCTGTACAGAAAGCACCTCAAGCAGCTTGAACGTTTCCACATGAGGTATCTGCGCTCACTCATAAGCATCAAATGGCAAGACAAGGTGACAAACCTGGAAGTCCTGGACAATGCTGGCTTAGTGAGTGTTGACGCCTTGATCTTAAAGATACAACTTCTCTGGACAGGTCATGTCATACGTATGGATGATTCTCGCATGCCACGCCAACTCCTGTATGGTGCACTCTCAAAAGGCCACAGAAAGCAAGGACGGCCAAAGAAACGCTTCAAAGACTGCATAAAAGACAGCCTCAAGTACTGCGTCTTCCCGGAAAAGGAACTTGAAGCACAAGCACAAGACAGATCTGGCTGGCATGCCGCCACCAGGAAAGCCTGCACGCTCTTTGAACACAATCGGCGCGAACGGATCACCAGTGCCAGAGCTCGCAGAAAGACCGCGTCGACTCTCCCCACAGCTACGTTCCAGTGCCCCCATTGCCCTCGCAGGTGTGGCTCCAGGATTGGCTTGGCCAGCCACACCCGCACCCACAAATAGAAGTCATGCACAATGACGACATCATCGGTTTTCGATGGTCTACCCATTATGTATGTGTGTGCGTATGTATGTAAACAAATAGAGTCCGAAATAGCTCAGGCGGTTAAACGTCGGAGCAGGAGAGCGAAGGGAATCGCCGGGTCGTGGGTTCGAATCCCGTCCCTGCCCCGTTAGCTGGACTCACAATCCATGGGGAAAATACGGATTTGTTCAATAGCATGTCCGTTGAAAGGTCCTGGTAAATCAAAGTGGCACAGTTGGAGTACGCCTGAGTTGATCAGTGTTCCATAGGCAATAGATTTCCCTATCCCCCATAACCCGCCCGTCAGGGCCGTCCATGATCACCTCGGTGCTGTGGACGTTAAACCCGAACTAACCATGTAAACAAGAGAATCTCCGATATTTCTGTACACACAAGCTTGAAACTTGGCGAAATACTTTCTTAAGTGGATGGCTAAGAGAACTTCCGAGCATTTTGTAATTGAATGTCTCATTGAAGACATAAGCAACCGTTTATAGGAAATAGGTTAACCCAGATTAGAGTCCGTAATTTTGTTCTTGAACTTTTAGAGCTGTTCTTAATTAGACGAACTATTGCTCGGCAAACCTAGATCGGAGAAGATCGGCGATCTTTTGGTTTGTTTCTTAATTGAGGTTGAACGAACCTAGGCGAACTTCGGCAAACCAGGTTTGCCATGGTTTTCTTTCTTAACTGAAGTGCTTGATTTGGCGTACTTACTGTCTGCAAAGGTGTTCAAAATGGCTGCCGCTATGCCGCTTCGCGATTTGAACGATGTTTGTTTTTGTACTCCTTGCAGTAGCGACCTACAAACAGCGTTGCACCTCCCACAAATCAATAAAAATAGGTCTTGTTCTTCGCACGAGTGAAAAATCACCGTCCGCCATATTTGTTTGTATCGGTGACTGTCGTCTTATCTCCAACGCAGAAGAGGTTAAAGGTTTTGACCAATCGGAGAAAAGGTTCGCCTTTGTTTGCTCAACACGTTGAGCGAACCTTTTCCGACAGCGAACTATGGTTTGCCGAGGTTCGTGAACTACTTCGAACTAGGGTCGCCGTATCTTTAGATCGTCCAATTAAGAACCAACCTGGTTCGCCCGAGATCGTGAACTCTAGATCGTCAGAGTTCGCAAACTAAAGTTCGTTTAATTAAGAACATGCTTTACAAGAACAGTTACTGCTAAAGATTGCTAACGCACCGAAAATGCATCTAACTGTATGCATAAGAAAACAGACAGGTCTTGAGCAGTGATTTAAAAGCAGACAGAGTTGGGGCATGTCTGACATGGGCTGGAAGGTCGTTCCAGGTGACTGGACCGAAATAAGAAAAGGCACGCTGGCCCTGGCTAGACTTTTTTCGCCTAGGAACCCTGAAAATACCCTTGTCTGATGCTGAACGGAGGGTTCTTGAAGGCGTGTAAATATGAACCAGGTCGGACAAATATGGGGGAGCAGAACCGGTAATAGCATTGTAACAAATGACAGAGACCTTGCACACAATTCTTTGAGAGACAGGCAGCCAGTGCAGGTCAACAATTAAGGGTGTTATGTGCTCACGTTTCGGTACACTGTAAATTAATCGGGCAGAGCAGTTCATAACTCTTTGAAGTTTATCAAGAAGATTCTGAGGAACACCAGCCAAAAGGGAATTACAAAAATCAATGCGTGAAAGAACAAGGGAAATAACAAGCGTTTTAGTTGCTTCGGAAGTGAGAAGGTGTCGAATTGAACTGATCATTCTCAATTCAAAGAAGGAACCTTGGCAAGCTCATGAGGGTGTATGGCTCTTGCAGATTGGCCGTTTAGTGGAGGGTTTAAACACTGATCGAATTTGTCACTCTATCATTGTCCACGACCCTAGGGTCGTGGACAATGATAGAGTGACAAATTCGATCAGTGTTTAAATATGACCCTAATTATGAATAACAAATACACTCATCGACTGGTATAACGCGACACCTATTTATTGACATTACCACCAACACAACAACACATCCTGTTTCTGTGGTTGACCAGTTATTTAATTTCTTTTTTTTTGCTGCTATTTTGTTGAATGCTCACTTTTGTTTCACATGTATTGTTGTTGTTTTCTTTTCATTTTTCTTTGGTACCAACTCGTTGTACACGAGTGAATTTCTTAAATCTTTATCAGACATGTAAACAATTACATCTGCGGATACTTTTTGTTGACAGTGCTGTTTCAGCGGGAATTTCATAAATCTCGCAATCGCATAATCTCTATGCGCAAAGTATAGAATACAGTATAGACTTTGTGAACATAAGGCCAGCCTGCATGCAATATTGGACACTCTGGCTCTTGTAGACTATCTTATAAGGTCTGCCTGCATGCAATATTGGACACTCTGGCTCCTGTAGACTACCTTGCCCTGAGGGGGTTACTCGTGAGTGGGACGAGATAAATTAAATATGAAATTGTCAAATGAAACTGTCCAAGTTCATATTATAATCAAGATCAGTGCCAAAACATTCATTTGTCATGTCTTCTTCATTTACTTTATCAATTCAAATAAAACAAAGCCGATCTGACAAATGTGTAGCCTTCTTAAAACATTCAAGACCTGCCGCATCCGGATACTCGGCGGACACGCTTCTTATCCGGAGGCGACACGTCTCAAATGAGTTAATGTGAGAAATTGTATCTTAGGCAACCCAAGTTGACCTTCTCTACTCCCGTTTTCCCTTTTTTCCACCCTTTAAACTAATGTTGTCTTCTCTGAGCAATTGTCATCAGACAGGAAGCGCTGAATAAGTCATCACTCTAACAAGTTCATTTCCTAAAAAAAACTGTTATTGTAAGCAGTAAGAAAATAAAATAAGGCATAAATCTGACACAGTTAGTATTTTTGTACGGCGGACAAGCCTGCTATATTTCATCATTTAATGATAAATTTGCTTCACAAATTCTTTCTTTGTTAGTTTTTGTTTTGTTTTGTTTTGTTTTGTTTTGTTTCCTTTCGTTTCGTTTTGTTTTGTTTCGTTTGGTTTCGTTTTGTTTATTGCATCACAAATTCTTTCTCTTTTTTTTTTTTTTTTTTTTTTTTTTTTTTTTTTTTTTTTTTGGGGGGGGGGGGGGGGGGGGGGGGGAGGGGGGGTGTTTGTTTAGTTTATTTTTTTTTTGTTTTTGCTTTTTTCTATTTTTTTTTTCGGGTGTGTGTGTGTGGCGGGGAGAGGGGGGCATCTTCCTTTTCTCTCTTTGTGACATTATATATGTTGTTGTTAAATGGATGGACAGATTTGCCAAATAATAGGTATCTTCACTACAGTAGGGTCAGCAGTTACGTACAATATGAAGATACAAACATATTACAAGACATATAAGTACGACGTATTCAATTAAAAGATTTACTTCAAAGTTATTTATATCTCACTATTCGTCAGAGACGTAATAACAGGCAGCCTAACCCATCAAGGTCGGAAAATTGAGAGCACCACCAAACCGACAGAGACATAGCTCACCACGCCTCCCCACAACTGCTCGGGTTCATGAGGATCTGTGCCTCCTTGTCGACCCAACTTTGTGTCTATGTTCCTCAGCAATGTTCTTTGGACGGCTGGTATGCTTCAATTGCGATGAATTATCCAAGGTTTCAGAAGCACAATCTGCCACCACTGGTAGTGAAGGGATAACACATATGAGACGTGCATTATACTAATACGCGGCGAATAGCCGCGTATCCGTATATGGCACGTCTCCAATGAGTTAACGCAATCGAGACGTGGCGCATGCGGATAAACGCGGCAGAAGGCCGGGTGTCCGCATGAACGTGTTATTTCATTCAGACCGACGCACGTATTTCCCAAATTTTGGAGGCGTCATCTAACGACTATTCACCTGTTGCAGGAGATGGATCGACCAAGATAATTCAAGGGCAGTGCCAGATTAGCTTGGCGCCTCTCCTGCTGTAGTGCGTGAGGGCTGAATGGGTTATGTAGATAGATGATGTTAATATTGCACATGTACAGGATACTATCTTAACCCCTTGGCCGTTGGCAGCGGTTTTTGTCCCGATGATTCCTACAGGAATCATCGCGACAAAAACTGCTACCGACAGCCAATAGGTTAAAGTTGTGTAAATAAAAATATTGATTAACAACCGTGGCCCTAAAAACGACCACAGCTACCGCCGCAGTGGTCGTGGTTTACTCGTCCCCCAGACGCAAAATGCAGGCTGCGATTGGGAAAATCTCTATGTGAGGTGTGTGTGTGTGGCGGGGGGGGGGGGGGGGGGGGGGGGGGCGGGGGGGGGGGAGAGGGAGAGAGGGGGAGGTGGGGAGGGGGGACTTTGGGGAGGGGGTGGGCGGTAGTGTGTGGTGGGTGGGTGAGGGATGAGTTCCCATCTTTCAGCGACCAAAGATCTAGACGATCTGATAATAATAATAATAATAATAAAAATAATGTTATTATTATTATTAACTTACTATATCGCATAAGCTTTGAAGATAACATTCAACTAATACGTGATATACAAGTCATTCAAGAAATGCGCGGCACAACAGAACAATATTGCCAGGACACGAACAAAATCCAATCTAAAAATATCCTGCAAATGTCACCTTTAAAACGGTAGAATACGTTTTTTTCTGCCTCAGGCTTCATTGGACGTACAAAATTCACTCAGTGCTGAATAATTTATCATAAAGACCAAGAGCCGCTATAAAAGACGCTCAAAAGACTGTAAAACAGAATCCTTTCAGACACGAAGTGAATGAGGATCTGTGAGACAAATTTAGACACGTCTGTGATGTGCCTCTATCAGTTCCAGCACAAACTGTTTGAATAAAAGCTTCTGTACTTAATCGTTCGCCCTGATGAAAACACATTTTATTTCATCTATTTCTGGTGGATCCCTTGTGATACCCTAAGGCTAGTCTCTCTGATTGTCGTGGAGGCTATATGGGCCATGTAAAGGAAATATAAGAGTATGAACATTACATTTTTGTTGTTGTTGCTATTTTTTATACTTATTTATTTATTTATTTATGTTTTAGTTATTTAGTTGTTTATCCAAAGTCTGTGGATGCTAGCTTTCACAAGCTTTCAACGTCTGTTGATGTTAACGGCAACGGCAGACTCAGGACAAATAGCCTTTAGCTCAAGGGTAGTTCCTAATTGGCTTGGCGCCTTGGAAGGCGCCAAGCTAATTAGGAACTATCCTTGAGCTGTCATGGTTGATCAGTCCCCGGGAATTCTTCCGAAGCGCTTTTTGTAGAACAATTTTAGAGTAAAATGTAAAGCGCGTGTTTGGGTTTGGCGTGTAAAGCGGGCTGCCGTTTTTATTGCATCTTTGTCTCGTTTCTTTGCCCATTTTTAGCATCGGTGCTTCTTTGGTCCCGTGTTCCATAAGTAATTCACGTTACTGCCGAGAATAAAACCTGCTGTTTTATGACTACGTCACACGACCAATCAAGCTGGACCCTTTTTGGGAACAATACGGAGATAAAAAGTCTAAACCGATTTCGCTTTGTGGTGAGCCATGGATACCGGGTTTGTTCCAAAGAAAGCGCATCCTGACGTCCTGAAGTCCGAAGTTGCTTAGCGTCTTTCGAAACAATACCACAATGGACTTGTTTAAAAGACGAGACATACATTTGCAACAACTAATCGAGCTATTATACATAAATACCCGTGGCACAATTGGTTTCGGAAAGCATATAATAATATGCGTCCGATGCCAGCTATTTTATGGAAGATTTTTTTAATTCATTTCAGCAGCAACTGGGAAAACACTCACTTATTTCGCTGTCGATAACCTTTAGACATTGCGGCCTAAAAAAATAATAATAATAAAAATAAAATAACAATATTTAAAAAATAAAAATAAAAAAAAAACCTTTCCAAAAATCAAATTAAATTTTATTTTACTGCTGGTCGTGCACACGGCAATTTAAATGTGACGTCATCAACGATCTTATGTTGCGCATATAGTACTTTGACGTCATGTCTCGTGTAACTGAGGTCAGAACTTGTTTACTGTCCTGTCAGGGATAAATCATTATTTACTGCTTTTACTTCAACTTCTTTTCTTTTACGACTATACCACTGGAATGAACCCTTTCACTGCCGAGGAAAATTGAACGCAATCTTACCGCGAGGTATAGATCCTCATGAGCCCCCGCGGTTGCGGGGGGGGGGGGGGGGCTCATGAGGATCTAGGCCTCTTGCTGAAAACAGTTTATATCCACGATCATTAGAATGTTGGGGATCTTGTGGGTAGAATTACAAGGTTTTCAGAAACACGATGTACGTCCATTGGCAGTTAAAAACAAATACAGACTAACGCAATACGGTTTTGCTGCACGAAATCATGCAGACCTTCGGGATGTCAAATTGAAGATTGTACCTCTCGGCCTGACGGCTTGCATCACTCAGCCTCCGAATTATAAAGTATCGTAAAAGGTTTTCAAGGAGACCGAAGGCTGGACAATGTGGCGAGATTATTTTTCGTTTAACAGATTCTGCCCCAGGACCAAAATCCGCCAATTTTGAAGGTGCCCTCTGCAGGAATGTATTACAATTCAGGAGACAGATCGAGCATGATAGTTCAAGGGTGGTGCCAGAATAGCTTGGCGCCTATGGGCGCAAGCTATTCTGTCACCAACCTTGAACTATCGTGCTCGATCCATTTCTTGCTGTGGTGTGTCGGGGCTGAAAGAGTAAATAGTATTTTTTTTCTTGCCACAAAGTCGAATGGCAAAAAAGATAAATATTCGACGTGATGTCTATCCCCCCCCCCCCTTTGAAAATGTGTTGATTGCAATTTTTTAATTAAATGATTCATTCCTTGATTTGTTTATTTGGTTTCTATTTCATTTATTTAGTCCATTTATTTGTTCCTCTCCATTCCGCCCGTGTCGTGCCGTTCCTTTCTTGCTTACTTCGTTCATTCATTCGTGGGTTCGTTCGTTTCGTCTGCCCATCCGTCCGTCCGTCCGTTCGTTCGTTCGTTCGTTCATTCGTTCGTTCATTCTTTACTCATTCATTCATTTGTAGATGCCCTTGGTAACTCAGACGGTAGAGCTTTGGTCTATCGTCTACAAGGTTGCTGGTTCGAACCTGGGTAGGGTTCAAAATTTGTGCGGACTCAGTTCCCTACCCAGTCCTATAAATCACTTTCGCGTTGGCTGAAGTCATTAACCCTTTGGCTGTCGGCAGCGCTTTTTGTCGCGATGATTCCGACAGCCAAAGGGTCAATCCCCAAACGTTGGATTGTTTCACTCACGTTTTCTGTTTTCTTAGGATAGGGACTAACACTCCATCTTGCTATATATCACCAGACAATCTCCACTAATAGCCTCAGTCGCAAAGCTGCGACAAGACGGAAAGAACTCACAATGGCACTTTAACAAAGTGCTAAGTCCACAGGCGCGGCGGACTCATTTGTGTGCTGATCTGTGATTTTAGCCCAGCACGCATTAATTTCGACTAAGTCCCGTCCGAGACAAGTGCAAGACGATCCAATGTGACTGAAGAAGCGCTTAGTTTTAAATCCTAATGATTCCGTCCCTTTGTCTGTGTAATAGGGGCACCAAATTGAATCAACAAGATGCAGAGATTCAAATTAGCCCCCGCTATCCTGTAGGGGCCTCATGCACATCTAAGCCTTTTGCAGAAAAAAACACCTTCTCTTGCAGAAAACAAATTCGCCTTCTCTAAAAGATGGTGTAAAAATGCCCACTTCAACGGAAAAAAAAAACACTCGATGGCTAATCTACGACGCAAAACAGACAGACATGTTTACTCATCATCATCATCATCATCATCATCAGTCCCTTGCCCGAACTGGGCGTTGGGGGGACTGAAAGGCAGCAGCAACAGACAGTGCTCTCCACTGAGTTCTATTTTGGGCGGTGGCAAGCAAGTCTGGCATCTCGAGTTCGGTCCATTCTTTTATGTTTGCGACCCAACTCTTTCTCTGACGACCTCGCCGACGACTTCCTTCGAGAGTGCCTTGGAGGATAGTCTTGGACAAGGTGTTGTGTCGGGTCACGTGGCCAAACCAAGCAAGCTTGCGCCGTTTCACAGTTGCCAGAAGGGGTTCATGTGGGCCCACCAGGGAAGTGACGATGCTCCGTACATATTCGTTGCTCTTGTGCTCGCGGTACGAGATGCGGAGCAACTTCCTCAGGCACTTGTTCTCAAAGGCCTGGATTTTCTTTTCTGAGTCTGCAAGCAGTGTCCAAGTCTCACAGCCGTAGAGTAGAATAGACACTACGAGGGACTTGTAAAGCCTGTACTTGATGGTGAAGCTGATGGAGTTACTTCGCCATATCCTGTCCAGCCTGGCCATTGCGGATGTTGCTGTACCTATCCTGATACGGATCTCTGCTATGCAACTACCGTCTTTGGACAGGGTGGCTCCCAAGTATTTGAAGCTATTGACCTCTTCTAGCTTCTGGCCATTCATGTGAATATTGTTGCTGCTGTCGCTTGTGGTGTTGATCATCACTTTGCTTTTATCCGTACTGATCTCCATGCCATAAGACCCTGCGCTACTTGAAAGTTTGTCTGTCAGGTTTTGGAGCTCACTATTGCTGCCTGCCATGAGGTCAATGTCGTCTGCGAATCGAAGATTGCACAGGGATCTGCCACCAATAGAGATTGAAGTATGGTGGTCGTGGAGGGTTTCCTGCATGATCTTCTCCAGGAATATGTTGAAAAGGACAGGAGAGAGCAGGCATCCTTGACGGACACCGATCGTCGTCCTGAAGAACTCGCCTGACTGATTGTTAAGTAGAACCGCGCTGCAGGCGTTCTTGTAAAGCGCTTCTATCATTTGGATCAGTCCCTCCTCTATGTTGAACGATCTCATGACTTGCCAGAGTCCGTCGTGCCAGACGCGATCAAATGCTTTCCTGAAATCAATGAAGTTGTGGTAGAGTTCGCGCTGATGCTGCAGATGTTTCTCGATCAGGACGCGGCAGTTGAAAATCTGCTCTACAGTGCTTCTTCCAACTCTGAAGCCAGCCTGTTCTTCTGCCAGCAGTTCCTCGGCGAAAGTTTTGAGGCGGTTGAGAATGATTCTAAGCATTACTTTGCTAGGGTGACTTATCAGACTGATAGTTCTGTAGTTCTGGCACTGTTTCAGGTTTCCTTTCTTGGGGAGCGGGATCACTAGAGACTGTGTCCATTCTACTGGCCATTTCTTTTGCTCCCAGATCTTTTGACAGAGTGTAGTGAGGACCTTCGTTGTTACTTCTCCTCCATGTTTCAACAGTTCAGCAGGTACGTTGTCTATACCTGGAGACTTTCCTCCCTTCAGGCCGCGTACGGCTGCTTCCACCTCTTCAGCTAACACTGGCAGGTCTTCAGCCTTCCTGGCCCCAGCCTGGTTGTTTTGGAGGATGCTGGTGTCTGGCTCAGCCTTGTAGTTATACAAGTCTCGGCAGTACTCAGTCCATCTGTTTAGTACAGCAGTGTTTTCCGTAAGGAGTTGGCCGCTGCTGTCTTCGATGACTGTGGTTGTTCGCTGTTGAGTCTTGGTGAGGGTCCTTAGCGTTTCATAAGCCTTCTTGCTGTTGCCGTTTGCCATGCCCTCTTCCACGCTACAACACTGGTCTTCAATCCAATCTTCTTTGGCTTCTTTCATCCTCTTCCTGATCTTCTTGTTGACAAGTCTGTACTTGTTTGCTGATGTGAGGTCTTGGCCTCTCTTTTTCTTCCAGGCTCTCCTCTCATCACAGAGATCGAGGATGTCATCGGTGACCCAGGGCTGTTTGCGCTTCCTCTGCTTCCCCAGCACTTCTTCTGCTGTAGAAAGTAACACCTCTTTTATATTTCCAGCAAGGGTGTCTACGTCGCAGTCCAAAGTAGCCAAGGCTGCAAATCTGCCTCCCACCTGGGCTTGGAAGACCTCTTCTACTTCCGGGTCTTTTAGCTTCTGGAGGTCGAATCTGATGCGAGGGCTCTTGCTATCTCGTTTCAATGCCAGCTTCAACTTGAGGCTAGTAAGGACGAGGTTGTGGTCGCTGCCAATATCAGCGCCAGGAAAGGACCTCGTTTGTGCTTTGTTAACGCTGGATTTGAATCGTCGAGGCAGCAAGATGAAGTCAATCTGGTTATGGACCAGGCCTCCTGGCGATTGCCATGTCACTGTTCTTGACTTCTTGTGTGGATGGAGGGTATTAGCAACGGTGAGGACGGTGACTCTGTGCGAACTCTAAAAGTCGCAGGCCTCTGTCGTTTGTTTCTCCAAGGCCAAACTTGCCAGCTGTTCCTGCCCATTGTTGGTAGGCGTCAGGGCCGATCTTTGCATTCCAGTCACCGAGGACAGTCAGAATGTCTTTCTTAGGTGTTTTCTTGATGATGTTGTCCAGTTGTTCGTAAAATTCTTCTAATTCTTCATCATCATGATCTGCTGTTGGAGCGTATACTTGAATGATAGTGATGTTGTGCGGTCGGGCGGAGATGCGGATGGAGATTAGTCTGCTTGACACGGGGGTGCAGCTGATGACAGTTCCAGCCACCTCTTTCCTTACGATAAAAGCTACGCCATGTTCGTGCTTGGTTTCTTTTCCGCTGAACCAGATTTTATGGCCTTCATCTGTTGTTGTTTCTCCGAAGCCTGTCCATCGAACTTCTGCAAGTCCTACAATGTCCCAGCGATAGCGCTTCAACTCGTGGGTGAGTTCCTTCACTTTGCCGCACTGGTAGAGTGTGCGAACGTTCCAAGTTCCGATAGTTATTCCTTGCGTGGGCAGCTTGATGGTGGGTTTGGTTCCAGTAACACACTTGTCGCCCCCACCCTGGAGACCTCCAATGGGGTGCGCGGTCGTTGGTGATCCGGGCCCCGACCGATCCGGCATGTTATTCTTATTCTGTTGCTTGTCCATCAGTCCTTTCAATGGGCTTAGGCGAACTTGGCGGCGCCCGTCTCCTCTCCAAGTATTTCAACTGACTGAGAGACGCGTCAGCCCCTCACAACGTTTCGCCCGCCAGTAGAAGCGGTTACCGGGGTAACATGTTTACTCGAGGCCTGCAAAAGCGTAATTCTACATGAGCTTTCGAGCACAGGAGGCATTTGTAGTCATGAACCTACGCAGCCTGCTAAAACTCATGAGGATCTATAGTCTTCTGGAGATGAGGGCGTGTTCACTGTAGGGATTATTACTGTGGTGTTCTAAGCGCCTTAGTTAGTCTGCAGTCACTAAGACTCCTCGCTTTCACTGACGTGATCGTTTTTCTTCATTGTGCACCTGTCGATAAGGTACTAGCATCTTCTGGACGAGTCCGACCGCAAAAAGCATAGAGTCTCATGAGCTCATGCTTAGCAGGGGCTCATGAGAATCTATACCGCTTTCCGGCAGAGACGTCTACCATTGACGTCCCCAGATAAAGGAACTAGGCCATCAGCGGGCTCAGTTGACCTTCTAAGAGAATTGTGAAATGCAATGCGCTCAGAACTGCTCAGGTTTCTTCCCAGCGAGCAAAGGTACCTCAGGCCGATATCGGCCGCAGTGGGCCCGCGCACACTCGCTACAGGCCGACGTCGGTCCGAGGACCTTTTGCTCACTGGTTTGTGATCGTTGCGTTAAGATACGGCCACAAGATAGATTTGTACCACCCCGCCCCCGCCCCCCCCCCTCCCCTCCAGCGCAACCGATATGATAAAAGTGTCTTTGTAACCGTTTGTCGCTGTTTTTGTCACTATTCCGCGCTACCAGGGCAAAGAGACTAAGTAATAATAATAATAATAATAATAATACCGTTATTATATAGGCGCTTTTTCTCAATTTTGGGGAAATCGACTCAAAGCGCCGCGCCTGAAACCCGACACACACACTCACGAAACAGACACGGATTTACGCCATTTAAGACAAACACAGTACAAGACAAACGAAGGGCCAGTCAGCTACTGAAGTTACAGAGAATTTTTGATCGCTTGTATTTGAAATTTGTAAAGTGGCCTGAGACCGGTACCAAAGTGGGGAGGGGGGGGGGGGCGGAAGAACCGGAGTACCCGGAGAAAGAACCCCCGAAAGAAAGTCTCAGTATCGGGCTGAAGTCGGCCGCAGCGGGCCCGCGCACGACTGTGCGCGGGCCCGCTGCGGTCGACTTCGGCCCGCAAAGCCTTTTGGGTACATTGCGCTCAGTTAGAGACGACGTCGTTCTGTCGTTCGCGTTCACAGGCAGTATCGCTATTGTTGTTGGTCTTCTTGCTTGCAGTCGGCTTCGCTTGTAACAAGGGGTCAGACACGGCAAAAGTCGGATATAACAACACCGTTTTCAATGGTCCCGTCAGCACTTTTTAGACAGTTCCTTTCGCTTATAACAAATTTCGGATGCAAAAACAAGAACTTTGTGGTCCCCAGGTGTTGTAGCCGAAGTATTTGTTAATTGTTGTTGCGTTGACGGCCATAAGCCGTGTTAACTCATTCGAGACGTGCCGCATCCGGATACGCGGCATGAAGCCGCGTATCCGGATGCGGCACGTCTCGAATGTGTGAACGGCCTGCGCGTCTTTAGCTCATTCAAATCTGACACGCCATGGCAAGACATGGAATGAGCGTGCTAGTTCAAGGGTGGTGTCAGAATAGCTTGGCGCCCATAGGTATATTCTGGCACCATCCTTGAACTATCACGCTCGATCTGTTTCCAGAAGTGTAATACATTCAGGGGGCAACTTGAAACTTTGCGGATTTCGGTCCTGGGACAGAATGTGTTAAACAACTAGCCACTTCCTTGTTTTGATGCCTTTTGTTTTCAAAAGCGAAGTTTTTAGATTCCTCACTGCACACTGATTTCATTTTCAGCGCATTTATTCCTGGGTCCTTAAAAATGGCTTAACTCAATTAATCCCGACACACCACATCAGGACATGGATCGATCATGATAGTTCAAGGGTGGTGACGGAATAGCTTGGCGCCCATAGGCGCCAAGCTACTCAGGCACCACCCTTGAACTGTCAGATCGATCTGTCTGCTTAATAGTTGTAAAACAATCTTCAGAGGACAACTCCAAAATTTTGGTGTTGGGGATTTCGACCTTCGGCCATAATGGGTTAGAAAACCTGTGTACCTGCTCACATGGGCAAAGTCTTTTCAACATTGAAAATCCTTTGTATCGCCAAATTTTACCAATCACAACCCACTACCGAACAGATCGCGATAACGTTAGAATAACTTCATACTAATATGCCTAACGCTGAGCTATCATGTGGATTCTGTTTCTGCTGCAATTAAGCGCTGGGCTAAAAAAAAAAAAAGTTTACTCAACAAATAAAGTCAACGTCCCTTGTAAACACACGTAAACGATCGATCCGCGACTTCTGCACTGCCACTTGGCGGGTCTCTCTCTCTCTCTCTCTCTCTCTCTCTCTCTCTCTCTCTCTCTCTCTCTCTCTCTCTCTCTCTCTCTCTCTCTCTCTCTCTCTCTCTCTCTCTCTCTCACTGGTGAACAGTTTCATCAGGGATGCTCGTATTGCATTGATGTAATGCAAAGAAGTTGTAGTTCCTCGCCTGGGGCTCACTGTAAGGCTTACTGTTGCTGTGGGGTCGAGCTGGCCGTGTGCGGCTTGCCGTTGATAGGCACAGCGCCGCTAGCGCGAGCCCGTAGTTATGTCAACATGACTCGAGCGGCTTGAGTTGTATTGCCGATTTTGTTGTTGCTGTTACTGTTCAAACTACATTTTGTAACGTCCATGTTTATTTCATGTTCTCAGTGTGTGTGTGTGTGTGTGTGTGTGTGTGTGTGTGTGTGTGTGTGTGTGTGTGTGTGTGTGTGTGTGTGTGTGTGTGTGTGTGTGTATGTGTGTGTGCGCACGGACATGATTAAAAAAGGTCTGTGTATCTCTCTCTCTCTCTCTCTCTCTCTCTCTCTCTAAATTAAAAAAAATTATTTTTTTTTAAATTTATTATTATTATTATTATTATTATTATTATTATTATTATTATTATTATTATTATTATTATTATTATTTTTAATTTTCTTTTTGTTTGTTTGATAGTTGGGGGGGGGGGGGAATGGGCCTTTTTACTTATATATGTTTTATCTTTTGCTGTATCGTCTGATGTATTTTTATATATGTAGAGTAGCAGGACAGTTTGGAAGATAGGCATTGCTATGCCTAAAACTTTTTATCCTGAATAAAAACGTTTCATCATCATCATCATCATTATCATCTCTCTCTCTCTCTCTCTCTCTCTCTCTCTCTCTCTCTCTCTCTCTCTCTCTCTCTCTCTCTCTCTCTCTCTCTCTCTCTCCAGCGTGAGATGGCTTTAATAACCAACCGACCAACCAACCAAACAACCAACCAACCGACCTAGAAACTAACTAACTAACTCTCTCTCTCTCTCTCTCTCTCTCTCTCTCTCTCTCTCTCTCTGTCTCTGTCTCTGTCTGTCTGTCTGTCTGTCTGTCTCTCTCTCTCTCTCTCTCTCTCTCTCTCTCTCTCTCTCTCTCTCTCTCTCTCTCTCTCTCTCTCTCTCTCTCTCCTAAACTAACGAGGAAAACAACGCAACTGACATATCGTATTTATTTGAAATAGGGTGTCACCAGTTCATGTCGTTATTGTTGTTCTTTCATAATCATGACCATGATGTTTTTTTTTTTTTTTTTCAAAGGAATCAGATTGTCACATACATTTGAACCAAGCAGCTGTTGCGTGCTTGTCTGTAATTTGGGAATTTACCGCTATAGAGCTTTAACGTCTAAAAGGACATAATTATCAGCACGCGCTAATATTTTCCCGTTGGCGATCGGTAGCCCTTTAGGTCGAGGCGATTCCTACCCAGTGCGCAAAGGCCATCGGACCGACGTCGTCCGCCGTTGGCCCGCGCACGGTCGTGCGCGGGCCAACGGCGGACGACGTCGGCCCGATGGCCTTTTGATCTTTGTAAGGGCCGTAAGGTTCAAAATCACCGACCAGGATACATATTCTGTGATGCTGATACGCTTGATAAGAAACACCTTAGGAACTGCTATGAGGATAGTAATCTTGAAAATAGGTACTTTCATACTGACGGAACCATGGACCAAAACGGTGGGCTTGATTAGTAATTTATTACAAATTGAACCCACGGAAATGGGGCATGTTTCTGTTTGTTTGTTGTTGTTTGTGTGTTTGTTTGTTTTACTTTATTTTCTTTAGCGTGTTTCATCAGTATTTTCTCGTCTTTTTTTCAGGGAAATTCCATTAACAACAACCACCTCCACATCTTGGTGCTCACAATCTATCGTCATGACAACGTGTCGCTCTCTCCTTGCCATTCTCGTCACCATGGTGATGGTGAAATTCCTCCTTGCCGACGACCTTGACTTCGGCGAAGGTGAAGGACCTCGCTTCGGCATGGAAGACTTTGAAAACCTTGAACCCGAGATGTACAAGCGAGGATTCGGTGACAAGCGAGGCTTCGGAGATAAAAGGGGGTTCGGCGACAAACGGGGCTTTGGTGACAAACGCGGTTTCGCCGACAAAAGGGGTTTCGCGGACAAGAGGGGTTTCGGAGACAAGAGGGCGCCAGAGTACCCTACCCCTGCTTTGTTGTCGGCGCTTTTCCATGGTTACCATGCTGGACAACCGTTGCCAGGTAGCATCGCGTTGAGGCGGCTGCTGGAGAAACAAGGCATGTGGCAATGACTAGCTGTAATGTCGGATGTTCCTGCTTCTAAATATGACGTAATAGTAGCAGCTGCTCGTTAACCTAACACAACATGACAAGGATCGGAAGTGGCAGTTCAAGGGTAAGGCCAAAACAGCTTGGCGCCTGAAGGCGCCAAGCTATTCTGGCACTACCCTTGAACTGCCATGGTCGATCTGTTTTTTGACTTCAAAGAAATACTACACATTAAAGGAATTTTTACCGCACAAAGAAAAATGAAACCGTCATGTCGAAAATGAAATTCACAACCACTGAAGAATTCTGTTTTTAAAATACTAAAACTGGAACACTGAACCCAAAACAAAGAGAAATGTAAAGAATGTCTGGGAATTGAAACAACGTCATACATTTCTGATATTCTCACGTTGAATTTTCTCCATTTTGAAAACTCTACACATTTAAACAGAGACATTAACAAATCCAAAATATTGTTTCCATTTCAGGGAAAGCATTTGCTTTTCTTTCTTTCTCTTTTTTTTTTTTTTTTGGAAACGGGGGGGGGGGGGGGGGGGGGGGGGGGGGGGGGGGGGGGCGTGTTGGGATCTTTTTTTAAAATAATGTACATGTGGTTGTTTACTTTACAGAAATAAGTTACAAAGTCGTAACACGATCTGCCTGATTTGTGGGTCAAAACAACAGTAGCTCAAAGTGAAAAAAATTCTTTTATTTCTTACTTTTGCTGTCCGTTTCGTCAGTTAGTAAATCGTTTCCTCATTATAGACTAGCAGTGGTGTAGTTAGTTATTAGGGTTTAACGCCGTGTAGGCGACTAATGCCATCTCACGTCGGTACAGTGGTGAAGGAATCGAGGCGTCCGGGTAGGGCATACCATACCTCCTCTGGACTTAGAATGATGAGAGGATCTTTTTTGCTATATCTCCTCTTTTGATCTGAATGATATAGCTCCTCTTGAAACTGTCTATATCAAGGTATACTTGGGCAATACTTCCCCGATGTCCAAATGTTATATTGATGGAAAATAGCTCTTGTAAGGGCACTAACCACACTACCTACCCCCACTAGTCCCCTCTTCTGTCTTTTGATTTTTTAGGTTCGGCCGTACCTCCCCCGAAAACATTCCTACGCCACCACAGAGGCTAGTCTTCCTTGGATGAAATCTTAAGACAACGCTAAAATAAGCCTATGTGTTCCAGAAAACGTGAAATATCGAAGCCCACTAAACAAGGAAGAAGGGAGCATGTATTTATTGGAATCTGGTACCCCTTTTATTTTCACAGTCAAACAGAAGTTAGAGTCGCCTGATGATGACTGTGACAAACTGCAAAAGATGGCTCGATCGTGACAGTTCAAGGGGAGTGCCTGTTTAGCTTTGCGCCTGTAATTCGCCAAGCTAATCAGGCAATCCCCTTGAACTGTCACATGATATATCCAGGAAACACATACGGCGCTGAAAGTGAGAGAGATAACAGACGTAGACGTATATAATAAGCACTCCAATTGAGAGGTCGAAATAAATTGTGGTAACTGCTATAACTGATGAAGTCTACAGGTTCAAGGAGATGTAATTTTTCAAAGATGATTAAAAAAAAAAAAAAAAACGCGGCAACTTTATGTGGACTGGAGAATGTTAACCCTTTGCGCGTCGTTAGCGGTTTAAGTCGCGATGATTCCTACCGGAATCATCGCGACTAAAACCGCTAACGACACGGAATGCATTAATGTATCTCATAAGCCGATGCCAGTTATACTGCAAAGCAAATGCAACAGAATTTAAATGCATTTTTGTAAAAAGCAAGATTTTCATTGTAATACAATGAAAATCTCGCTTTTCACAAAAGTGGACTAACTGTCTTTTGAGTTTTGAATGCAGCTTAACGCAAGAAGACAATAATAAAACAGAAAGTGCATTTCTACAAATACAACAGCCAACAAGACGATCTTTTTAGAACCTTGTTTGGTTCGTGTTGTTTGCAATTCTAAATGAAAAAGTCAACTTTAAATTGTTTTGCTATACTGTCTGTTGAAATATCAGCTAGTTGAAACCAATAGTTATCATGTAAAATAAAATCCGACCGTCAAATAAAAGAACGTATGTTTTTGTTGTGTGTTCATATTTTCTAATTTTACAGAGTGATTTCGCCTAGGTGAATGTGTGTGAGTGCACGCAAGCGTATTCGTGTCAGTGTGTGCTCTCGTACTCCATAATATGTGCATTTGTTTGTTCTATGTGTGTGTGTGTGTGTGTGTGTGTGTGTGTGTGTGTGTGTGTGTGTGTGTGTGTGTGTGGTGTGTGTGGTGTGTGTGTGTGTGTGTGTGTGTGTGTGTGTGTGTGTGTGTGTGTGTGTGTGTGTGTGTGTGTGTGTGTGGAGGGAACGGCTTAGAGGTAGGGGGTGCGTGCGTGTGTTTGCGGGTGTATGTGTTAAAATATGTACTTCTTTAATATTACCGTTAAGCCAACATGCATGACGTGAACAAGTCCCAAGCAAACACGCACGCACGTACAAACAATGCTATGAAGTTTGCGTTTTGGACACTTTACACGACTGTGACACACATATACATTTTATTAATGATTTTATTTTTTTATTTCTTAAACGAACACAAAATGCTTCTTGATTAAAAAAAAAAAGTAATAGTTAGTTTGACTTAGTGGCACAGGAAATGTTTACAAGATTTCGTAGTTATATCGTAAGTAGTTTATAATTATTAGCTGTTGGAGGCCGAGCGCTGAATCTGGGAACAAGGCGTCACCGTGAAAGCATCGAGTTGCAAGTGCTCTTTGATTACCCGAAGGTCCACCTTTTGGAGCTACAACTTTCAATCTTTATTCAGCCCTAAGATATATAATTGCTGCAACATATAAATCGACTATGATAGTTGAAATGCTGCCAGAATATCTCGGCGCATCTAGGTGACAAGCTATTATGGCAGCACTCTTGAACTATCATAGTCGAAGTGTCTTCAGAGGACAATCTAAATTTTTGTTTTTTGTTTTTTTTTATATTTCGACTTTTCGGCTCACTGTGATAGAAGTCACAGCTTTTTAAATGAACAAAGATAATTAAGAACTTTATATTTAATGCGCTTTCATCTTAAACGTGGCATATCACCTGAAGTGCGAGAGTTATATTTAAAATATCTTTGTTGTAAGACTTGTTTTGTTGTATTTTTTCAAACCACTCACGATAATACATATTGTTTTCACAACAGAAATCCATTGTTCTGCAGGCTCTCGAGACGAAAGTTTTGTCTTTTTTTCTCTAATGGCATAAACAATTATTAGAATACATTTCTATCAGGGGATGTGTACGCCACAATCATAAATACATTCAAAGCTTTGTATTTTTTTTTTGAATCAAGGATTTTCTTGATGCACATTATGAAATACGGTACCACTCGCACTTGCCAACAAACAATACAGTAAGGGAGCCTTTAACTCATTCGAGACGTGCCGCCTCCGGATAAGCGGGAGACGGCACGTCTCGAATGAGTTAAAACCTTGCGGTTTTGGGAACACAGTGCTGCTGCTCCTGCTGCTGCTTTTGGTTATGATGATGATGTATTTGATTGACAACTAAGCAAAAGTTGAAGGGTGTGCGTGAAGGTGTGCGCTTGTTGGCCTTACGGTATAAAGCTGTAAGGTTTAAAATCACAGACCAGCACGCAAATAAGCGTTTCTTTTTGGAAGTATGCCGGGAAACAAAATAATACTTTTCTTTTTAAAAACGTATACACATCCATCTCAACGTTTCAGTGCTACTTCGGCGTTACATTAAGTCCTACAAATACGACTACTTTACGAAGACGATGAACTTTCTTGTCCCCCAAAATGGAACACTTGTGTGCCGCGGATTTACAACAGACGTGCAGAACTTCAAGTTGACGACAATAAAACAAACAGCCACCAAACCAACCACGCAAAACAACCAGCCAACCAACCAACCAGCAAACCAACCAACCAGCCAATCAACCAACCAACCAACTAACCAACCAACCAAAGAAGCAATATTTCCTCCTGAATACGCTCAGTATGGACTTTGATTTCACAACAAATCGTGGCCATTAGCAAGGCAGATGTTAATTTGAATAGTGTGCTATTCATTGCATTTATTTTGTCGCGTTTTAAAGCAACGTTAAGCATAAAGCTGAAGACAAATTTCACAATATTTTGTGTTTGTTATGCTATGCCGAAACACCTTATGCACTTCTGCGGTAGCAAAGGCACACGCGAAATCATACACATTTATTCTGCGCATCCACGGTTAACGCGTAAGTATATCTTTAGCTGCTGCTCGTACATATAGTGTTGGAATGGAGCGGAGTCATTGTCAGATTGCTTGATACTAAAACGACGTATGCTAAATTGTATTCTCTTGTGTCTAAATGTACCATTACCATACCGAAATGCTAAATAGCATGTACCATAACCAGACCTGTGTGTACTGTATTTCGAAATCTTCATTCTGTTTGCATCAGATGATCTTTGAACTTTTACGGCGGTATAGTGCTACTTTAAGTACTCTCTGCGCACATTTTTGCGTTGCTGAAATCGTGGTTCTTTCAACGACCAAATCCCAACACCGTTCAAGGAACGTGGATACAAACTGGTCTCAGCAGGAGGCATAGATCCTCATGAGCCCCCGCAGTCACAGGGGCTCATGAGGATCTATGTCTCTTGCAGTTGGATCATGTTCACTTTTTTTCTCGTCAAGGGACAAAGCATACAGATACGAATACACGTTACGACTTGATCTAAGCATAATTATCAGCTGACTTTTCTATCTGATACACACACGAAGCCAAACATAAAATGTAATGACCCTTCTTATTCGTGCCAAGGATATGAACTTTGTACACTTCAGAATAATGTCCATGCGATGCAGATTGTGCAACCGCCGTTTACTGAGACGCTCGAAGACACGACACTAGTGCCTTTAACCCCTTCCCTGCCGCTGTACGTACATTTTTGTTTCTGAAATCTTGGTTCATTCAACGAACAAAAGTCAACCACGTCCAAGTAACATGGATACAAATTGGTCTCAGCAAGAGGCATATATCCTCATGAGCCCCCCGCAGTCGCGAGGGCTCACGACGATCTATGTCTCTTACATTTAGACCGTGTTCACTTTTTTTCGGCAGTGAAGGGGTTAACCTTTTGGCTGCTACTGATGATATCGTTCGGCGGGGGAAAAAAACACGTAACCTTGTAGCGCTCAATAAGTTAACTCATTCGCGACCAGCCGCATCCGGATGAGCGGCATAAGCCGCGCATCCGGATGCGGCTGACCGCGAATGAGTTAACGATTGAGCTGATTACAATCCAAGCTGGCCAGACTACAACTTCGAAGACTTTGTGGGTCTACTGCCCAGGACATGCTGGAGTCAAGGGCAATGATCGGCGGATATCCTTGCTGGCACAAAGGCCACAGAAGGGCTATGGATAAGCAGATCAGACGTTGGGATAAACCTGAAAAAGCAGAGCCACGGGCACCACACAGTCGATCGCCTCCAGTGCAGAGGTGTAGAGAAAGGGGGCGTACGTTGGACAGACTTTAAAAAAGACCATGAAATGCCCACAGTAAACCAGATCAATTTTGGTACGATATCGACAGGGACTCTGGGGAGACTTCTGACGGGTGGAGTGGAGTGCTTATTGGCCTTTCAGAGCGCAGAGATTCCATCTTACCCGAAATAAACTGAACTGATTAGATCAAGTTGTATTAGAATTCTCTGCAAAGTGAACTTTTTTCTCGATGTGGCATCCACAGTCAGCCAACTGGGTGTGTTGTGTTTTGTCTTTTTGACTCCATGCGATGTTTTTCTTGTTCCCACACCCCAAAAACAACTTGCTGAACATGCTTCAAACACTCGTTCAGACTCAAAACTGCCATATTTTTAGCGTCTGACACATAATCCCCTCTCCCTGCTCAACCCCCCCCCCCGACCCCCCCCCCCAACCCCCCCCCCTCTCTAGACCCCCCACCCCCACCACCACCCCCCCCCCCCCGCCCCTCAGAAGATCAGTGGATAGAGCGATTAAACAAGTATGCAGCAATAGGGGAGGAGTGGTTTTACACAGCTTTCTGTTGAGCAGACTGTTAGCAACGAATTTACCCCTTCACTCCCGAGAAAACGAAACGCCACCTAGCTGCAAGAGGCATCGATCCTCATGAGCCCCCGCAGTTGCGGCGGGTCATGAGGATCGATGCCTCTTGCTGAATCCACACTGTATTAATGTTCCGTTGACGGCGGAGGATCTTTGACGTTGAAATATCTGTTTCGCTGTCTGTAGAGGTTTTTTTATTTTGTTTCGATGTTTACTATTGTAGGAGTCATCGCGAGAAAAAAAAAACCCGCTACCGTTAGCCAAAAGGTTAAAAAAACACCTCCGAAACACGATCTGCGTCCATTTGCAGTTTAAGGGGGCTATAAATACAACAAATGTACCTGAAAAGCCCGTCTTTGTTATCAGTAAGCAGAATGTAGATGGCAGCATAAAAATCCCACAGTTCTATTTCGCATTATCTTCTGACGAACCGTCAATAGTGTACACGTCTTCCTGGTTGATTAGAGGAAATCTGGGAGTGAACATATACAAAAACTGATACTCTTTTCCCAGTGGACAGCATGGTGTGATTGAGTAAATTTGTCGACACCCACGTCACAGTCATCGGTGACTTCTTCCTGGTTGATTAGAGCAAAATGCGTGTGCGCACATGAAAACTGATAGTTCGCCTTACGCAGACCTGTTCCCGAGACTCTTCAAGGAGGCAGGATGAGCGGTGGTGAGTCTTTATATATAATCCCAGAATATATATATATATATATATTATATATATATATATATATATTATATATATATATATATATATATATATATATATATATATATATTCATTACTTTTAACAAAGGCGTCGCCCTGTTAAAAGTAAAGAATAATTGTACCACAAAATTGCCTAGGTGTTGCCTTTTCAAAATTAGTCTGTCTTCTTCCACTGTAACACCTCATAAAGTTTTAGGGATGCAATCCACTTTGTACTAGTGGTGCTACCGGTAAATTCTGGAGGCGGCTTCTAGTACATGCGTTGTGTTTGCAATTTCAGGTTACGCCGTATTGCCTACCTGATGAGACCCACCTTGGGTCGAAACCGGTCGTAGGCGGCAAAATCTTAAATCTATCCAGCAGGTCCAAGATCTGTTTGGGAATATTCATGCACTAGCCTCCCCTCTCGGGGGGAGGACTGGATATTCTCCAGCGGGGTTGCGGGGCGCCTGGGGGTAGTCCCTATTACTTTATGTAGTAGGTGTTCAGTGGAAGGCTCAAAAGATCTAAGCGATGCAGTCACAAAAGGACAGCTGATGTCCTGATGACACAATGCAAGCTTACTAGCATGGAATTCCATGGCATTAGCACAGCATTCTCAGAATTTATTGAAAAATTATATATATATATTATATATATATATATATATATATATATATATATATATATATTATATATATATATATATATATATATATATATATATATATATATATATATATGCATACATACATACATACATACATACATGCATGCATGCATACATACATACATACATACATACATGCATGCATGCATACATACATACATACATACATACATACATACATACATACATACATACATACATACATACTGGGTATTTTCCTTCTTATGTATGCTGATGATATAGCCATTGTCTCTGACTCTGTAGCAGATCTCCAAAAGAAAATTAATTGTTTAGAAAAATACTGTAAAAAATGGGGTCTCACTGTGAACATGGACAAGACAAATGTGTTGGTCTTCAAAAATGGAGGTTTTGTGAAAAATTGTGAAAAATGGTTTTATGCTGACAAGCAGATTCAAGTAAGTCGAGTCCAGTTATACTTACCTTGGTGTGATAATTTCCTCTACTCTGAACTGGACTAGATGTGTAGAAAACTTAGCTGGAAAAGCCAGGAGAGCAGTTGCAGGCATCAAAAGACTATACTTCAAATTACAAAACATGCCAGCCGACACTGTTTTTCACATTTTTGATGTCAAGATTAAGCCCATTGTGCTATACGGGTCAGAGGTTTGGGGTTTCCAGAGACATGATGTAATTGAGCAGGTTCATGTAAAGGTTTGTAAAATGGTCCTTGGTGTTGGAAGAGACGTAAAAAAACAATATTGCGCGGGGTGAGTGTGGACGATTTCCTATGTATATTGATGCCTATGTTCGAATGATGAAGTACTGGTGCAAACTTCTTACCATGTCAGAAAACAGATACCCAAGACAGTGTTACACGATGTTATGTATGCATGATGCTTCAGGTAGATTGAACTGATCGAAGACTCTGTTACGTATGCACGGGTTTGGGTATGTATGGGAAATGCAGTCAGTTGGAAACACTCCTCTGTTCAGTCAGATATTCAAAGATCGGCTGATGGATTGTTTCCGACAGGACTGGCATCCATCCCTTACCTCAAACACAGAATACTGCCATTACCACCCAGAAATACTTAGAGCCAGTTACATAGCGCAGCTGACTTCTTGTGAACTCAGGCGGGTAATATGTTTACTTAGATGTAACCGTTTACCTTTAAACGGAGTATCCAGATTTGGAAAACCCATCACTAATCCAGAATGTAATTCATGTGATTGGCACAGGGCTGAAGATTTGTGTCATTTTCTTTTCGAGTGTCCAAAATATTCCCCTTTACGTAAAAAGTACATTCCACTGTTTTACCACAGATTCCCATCTGATCTCAAAGTTCAGCTGCTGTGTGGAAACCTACATGTTAAACTGGTCTTTAAAGTTGCTATGTTTATTTCAGGGTGCCTTAAATTAAGGAATTAGAGGGGTTTGCTTTGAACTTTTGTTGTTTTTGTTTATTTATGTGCGCTGATGTAATGCTATGTGATTGTGTTTTTTTACAACCACCTTCCTGTATTTTCTGGTTGTAAATTGTATTTTGTGTTCATATGGGCCTGATGGCCTGCAAAAACTGAAATAATTTTTATTATTATTATTATTATTATTATTATTATTATTATTATTATTATTATTATTATTATTATTATTATTATTAACTATTATTTATTATTATTATTATTTATTATATTATTATACATACATACATACATACATACATACATACATACATACATACATACATACATGCATGCATGCATGCATGCATGCATGCATGGCAAGTATAGTTAAATGCAATTAGTAAAATATCTGTTGACGAGTACGTAACAGTTGCAGGAGGTGGAGCGACCATGATCTCTCAAGGGTTGTACCCAAGTAGCACGGCGCATGCTGTGTTCTTTTCCCATTCAGCTATGACCAACCACAGCAAGAGACAATCAACCGAGAAAGTTCAAGGGTGGTGTCGCAATGGCTTGGCGCACAAAACGTTCGAGCTAGTCTAGCACCATCTTTGAAATGTCTTTGTCGTTCTCTCTCATGAAATGTTATGCGCAGTTGCCAAAGGGTTAATTATCATGTTAACATAGTGACAAAATTAAGACAATTGAAAGTCTTTTCTTTAATTATCTTGTTAAGATATTGACAAAATTAAAACATATCAATGCCGCCTTCTTTAATTATCATGTTAAGATATTGACGAAGTTAAGACAATCGAAGACGCCTTATTTAATTATCATCTTAAATTATTGACGAATTAAGACAATTGAAAGTTGCCTTTTTCCATTATAAGTTAACATATTAAGCAAATTAGCAAGCGACTTTCAGTTGACTTTATTATGTCAATATGTTAATATGATAATTATCATTTGGCAATTAAAAGTCTACTCGAATGGTAAATTATTCGCGACAGTAGCGTTCGCGCTTTGAAAAATGGACAGTGATGTTTGTTTTCAATTTGCCAATGAGAGGACTTTCCGCTGGATTTGTAATTGTACAATGCAAATCAGCGAAGAAAGACTCAAACAACCAAAGAAAGAAAGAAAGAAGGAACGAAAGAAACAAAGAAATAGCAAACAAACAAACAAACAAACAAAACATTGCCGAAAAAAATGGACACCACACTCCTGCAAGAGGTATAGATCCTCATGAGCCCCCGCAATTGCGGGGGCTCATGAGGATCTATGCCTCTTGCTGAAACCACTTTGTATCTATTGTTCATGGAGCGGCTGGAGCTCTTTCGCCCTGAATTTACACAGATTTTAGACGTACAGTGTACGAAAGTGGCAGTGAAGGAGTTAATGTATTGTAAAAATAATGGGCAGATAACACATCATGGATCTGACTGTAACGACGAGGGAGTTATTCCGCTTTAGGGCATGACATGTTCACAACACTGATTCTAATGAAAAGATATTGTTCCAGCGAAACGCCTCTCATGGCAATATGCCATCGCTGTCTGCTGTATTTTCTTCACACCAGGAGCCTTGCAAGGCCCAAATGAAGGTAGGCTATAAAAATATGTTCATTGCATGTATTAGATGTATTTATACATTTCACATGTACAATAACATATTTCTCTACTGCAAGTTGTAGATTTAATTAAAAGTTCATGCAGTTTTTAAAAAAAATTATATTATTTGTATTAGGTCCGGGTTTTTTGTTTTTGTTTTTGTTTGTTCGTTTGTTTGTTGCTGATCTTGCTGATGTTTTTGTCAGTTCTTTGAAGTGATCTAGTAAAATGATAAATTTAGCGTTTAAGGATTTTTCATTAGACGCATTATCGTCATCATCATTATTATCATCAGTGTAGTCTTCATCTGAAATTGCTATTATTTTCTAGGCACATGAAGGATTATACATATACGAAGCTACTGCGTGTCCTTTGTCCTTGTTTGTGTTCTTGTTGGTTATTTTGTTTTGTCGCCGTTTTGTGTTTCATCTTGTTCATGTTGTTTTTGTTATCACATTGGTGTGTGTCCGTTGTAAAAGGTGATGTTCGCCTGGATGGCCCAGACAAAGAAGAGACATACGAGGGGCGGGTGGACTGGTTCCATAAAGGGGTCTGGGTCAGTTTTTGTGAAGACCTCATCCACAATGTGGCCCCCGTCATCTGCCGTCAGATTGGCTACCCTGGGTAAGCTCGGTATTTGTCTCTCGGATTCACAGAGATTAACACATTCGAGACGTGCTGCATCCGGATATGCGGCTTTATGCGGATGCGGCACGTTTGGAATGAGTTAATCTGTGTGTTCTCTCTGGTTGCGAAGATAAATATGTGATCATATGCGAGTTGGAAAAAGCTTTATCGTGATCCATATAGCCGACATTTCTGGTGTAGGGAGCTGTCAACTGAAGACAACATTACATTACACTTCATGTGTGGCATGCATGAAAGCGGACTAAAATCGCCAGCTCGTTCTAAAAAGAAAGTTATGAACAGTAGGCTAGAACATCTTATTTAGACAACTTAAGCCAACGCTTTTACTCTGCATTCACTCCAGGTGACAAATCGACAAAGATAATCCAAAAATACCTTACGCGCCCTTTACTGACACCGTCAATTTATATCGTATTGTTGTGTGTCAGGGCTAAATGGAATTAAAAGCCGACAAATCCGGGTAGGCCATTCTTATTGTCAGGGACATAAGCGATTTAAAAAAAAAAGACAAGATGGTATTAAACGTAACCTACAAAGTCCCTTCTATATGAGAACTGTAATCGCTGTCAAGTGTCTTTACCGCGTGTCTTTGACTTGATTTTGATGTTGAAATATCGCCTATTTAAAAACCCTCGCAGATATGCCAATGCGTCAGTGAGCTCTATATAATGGGAGCAGTGCATACGCGTCATTGGTTTGGCAAACGTCATTTGTAATGACGTTTATTTATTTATATTTTGTTTTGTTTTGTTTTGGTGTGGTTGTTTTTGTTCTTTTGCTTTTACGTATTTTTATATTTTACGCGATATGAGTTTCACTTTTGCTACAAGGCGTGAGACAATGGTGACAAAACGAAAATTTCACGGTACAATTTCAGTCTTACTATAATTGGTGTGAAATTAGGTTGACTTTACCTAGCTACAATAAATACTTAGTACACCTGCATACTCTTCTGAAAGCGCGTCGATGTGTGTGTGTGTGTGTGTGTGTGTGTGTGTGTGTGTGTGTGTGTGTGTGTGTGTGTGTGTGTGTGTGTGTGTGTGTGTGTGAACGTGCCAGCATGCTTGCATGCGTGCATGCGCGCGCGCTCCAAACATCACCAAGAGGCGTAGATAATCGTGCTCCTTCTAGGCGCATGTGGAGAGAGGGAGAGAGAGAGAGAGAGAGAGAGAGGAGAGAGAGAGAGAGAGGAGAGAGAGAGAGAGAGAGAGAGAGAGAGAGAGAGAGAGAGAGAGAATCAGTGAATGAATCAATGGATCAATGAATCTTTATTTTACATCAGTGAAGATATTAACACAGTCAGTGACTATGTCATTTTTCGTACCTGCCGTTGCTACAACTATGACTAACTAAGTACAAAATATACATAAAAAAGAGACATCAAAGCACAGTAATACAAAATAGATAGTCCACTAAACACAAACACGCGCATACGCCGCGCACAAACGCGCTCACGCGTCCACACACACACACACACACACACACACACACACACACACACACACACACACACACACACACACACACGCACGCACACACACACACGCACACAGGCACACACACACACATTCACATGATTGTTAGAATATACACGTACATTCGTGTGTCTACGAATAACTAGATATTATTATTTGAGTAATGTCAGATACCTATAAAGACTTGCCTTTAAACGAGATAATGTCGGAGTGGCTTTAACGTGATGTGGGAGTGAGTTCCACAGTGTGGAACCCGCAAATGACAAAGTAGATTTAAATATATCTATTCGGGGTTTTGGAACAATATAAAGACCCCTCATGTTCCCATAGCAGGAATCTGATTTTTTAAACAACTCTGTTAGATATTCTGGAGCGCTATGGTTCCACACTTTAAACATCAGTACCCCTTTGTTATATTTAAAATGATTTTGAAGGGGCAGGAATCCAGCTTTACTGAGTTTTTCCTCGGTCGTCAAGTGCGGGTCGGGAAGAATTAATTTTGCCATTCTCCTATGTAAAGAATTTAGTCTTTTTTAGTGGACATCACTGCAACAAACACACACCGTCGATGCGTAGTTTATATATGTGACATGATGTGTGCACTACTGAACAATTTTCTGGTTTCACTATCTGTGTAATACTTTAATTTCGATAACATAACGACATTTCTAGAGACCGTTTTACAGACATTGTCAATGTGCATCTGCCACCTCAGCTGATTATCAATTGTGACCCCCAATAGACGATGTTCGGCTACCTGTTCTATGATGTCGTCGCCGAGTGATAGATTAAGCTTTAAAGGTTTTAACTGGTGCTTTTGGCGTGTTGCCAATAATCATAGATTTTGTTCTAGTAGGATGCAGAATCATTGAGTTGACTTTACACCATGCTGATATATCGTCGAGACTTTTTTGAAGGCCATTTTCAACTTCACGTATGTCTTTGTTAGCTGTGTGGATTGAGGTATCATCGGCGAACATAACACACTGTGTTGCTTCGTAGATGAGACTTAGAGGCAGGTCATTGATGTAAATACAACATAAAAGAGGACCTAAGATTGACCCCTGCGGAACCCCGAGTTTAACATCTTTAGTAGAAGTGTAGGCTCCTTTAGCAATTACTTTCTGTTTTCTGTTTTCGAGGTATGACATAAAAAAGGAAACAGCCATGTCGTTTCGAAGATAATGCTTAAGTTTGGAAATCAATATTGTATGGTTCACTAAGTCGAAAGCCTTTTTTAAAGTCAAGATAAATTACACCTGTCAGCTGCGAATTATTCATATTTGAAAGCCATGTGTCTGTTAATCTGCTCAGAGCCGTATGACATGAGTGCCGAGGGCGAAATCCTGACTGAGACGAATGTAGCAACTTTCGCGATTTTAAGAAGTCAGACAGGTGTTTATGTATATGCCTTTCGAGGGGTTTAGATAATACTGACAGCAGAGAAATGGGTCTATAGTTGTTAGGGTCAGTACGAGCTTTTGATTTTGGTAGTGGAACGACTTTTGCAACTTTGAGGTCTGTAGGGAATACATTCTTTTGAATACATAAGTTGTAAATATAAGTAAGGGTCTCTATGATGTATGGTACAGACAACTTTAATATTTGTGGCTTGATATCATCATGGCCGGAGGACTTCTTATTAGCTAGGTCACTAATTAGTTTGCCCACTTCGTGCACAGCAAGTATGGGGATATTAAATAGTAGTGTGCCAGTTGTTTTTCTGTTGCAGAAATTAACTAAGTAATCGGGGCATATGTCAGCCTCTGTATCACAACTAGGAGTAGTTATCAAATCCGCAACAGACAAAAAATGTTCATTGAATGTGTCAGCGGAGAGATTACTGGGGATGGTTGTTGATCTACTGCTATTGCCTCGAGTGATCGAATTCAGTACCCGCCACACTGCTGACACATCTTTGTTGTCCTTGACAGTGTTGCGGATAAAGTCTCTCCTCGCGGCTCGCACCATTGACCTCACACGGTTTCGCTGCTTTTTAAATTCATCGAAGTTCTTTTCTCTTTTTAGGTCATTTCGCACCGACATGGCATGCATTATTTCTTTTGTCAGCCAAGGGGGAAGTATCTCACTCTTTACTCTTTTTGTTCTAATCGGCGCATGTCTGTCTAATACTCCAAGGAATAATCTGTACCAAGTGGACAGCGCAATATTTGGATCATCCGTGAGAAGGACATCGTCAAAAGGAGTGTTATTTAGATCGTGTAGAAACTCATTACGACTGAAACGCTTAAACGACCTGTAGGTTGTTGTGGTATGACGATGTTTCTTTAATCTGGGGAGTTTTATAGACCAGAAACAAATCACGGTGCAGTGGTCACTAACACTAAGATCTGAGACGCTAACATCGGACACTGCCTGCGGTTTGTTTGTATAGACGTGGTCAATGAGAGTAGAGCTCGCGGCGGTAATTCTGGTGGGGGATTTAACTAGGCCAAATAAAGAAAATGTAGTTTCCCATGCGGGATGGGGTTTAAGCATATCTATATTAAAGTCACCAAGAAGAATGACGTCATTTTGCCCTTTATACACTTTGTTTAGGTTAGTAGTAAAATTGTCATACCACTCGAAGTTTGACACCGGATTGCGGTAAAGAAAACCAACAAATGACGGTGAGCAGTACGGGCTTTTGACCTCAATCCACACACACTCTACTTCATCATCATCATCATCATCATCATCATTCAGCCGTTTCTAAGTCTTTACGCCTACGGACTAAGTGTTCAATAGAGTGATGAACGTATACAGCAATGCCTGTTTGACCGTGACACGAGGAATCTCTTCTCATGATACTAAAATTAGGAATTTTCACGGTATCATCACTGATATTTGAATTTAGGCGTGACTCGGTAAGGCCGAAAATGTCGAACCGTGTGGGACTGTTAAGAAACGCCGACAGGTCAGATACCTTATTATAAAGATGGAAAACGTTGAGGTGACCCACTCGTAATTTATGTTCTTTTTGTTTGCCTCTAGCCATGAGTATTTCGCTAACAGCTGTATTTTGTTTCACAATAAAATAGCAACTGCAATAGCGGTGGTTGAGCAAACGTCAATCAAAGATGGAAAGCCAATGTAAAGAGAAAACAAAACAATCAAAGAAAACAATAACGTATAAAGACCGAAAATTAATGTGATAATCAAACGTTCAGGAATTACAAGAGCTGAGCGTTGCAAAAGAAAACAAAACAAAAACAAAAAACAAACAAAAAAAAAAAAACCCAACTCTCTTACAACTGAAGTGTATATGGGAAGTATCAATGTACGCTACCCTGAAGGAGCAATGTCAAAAATACTCCACGTCTGTTTATGAATTGTTTGTGTTGCCGCGGATAAATACATGCAACGACGACGAAAACAGAACTTACGCCGCAAAGCACTCACAATAAGACAAATCGCTGAGAGAGAGAGAGAGAGAGAGAGAGAGAGAGAGAGAGAGAGAGAGAGAGAGAGAGAGAGAGAGGAGAGAGAGAGAGAGAGAGAGAGAGAGAGAGAGAGAGAGACAGAGAGAGAGAGAGACAGAGAGAGACAGAGAGAGACAGAGAGAGAGACAGAGAGAGAAAATGAAATGAAACTGTATTTCTTAACGGATGAAGTAATTAGCAAATGTACCATATTTTATACTTGCCGTTGCTACTCTACATACACAGAGTAATAATTGTAATACTAATAGTACCAAACTACACAAAGGAAAGAGAGATAATGATGATGATGAAAGGTTTTTATTCAGGATAAAGTTTTAGGCATGCGAATGCCTCCCTTACAAACTGTCCTGCTACACTACACACATAAATATACATCGATCAACACAATAAAATATTAAAGAAAAAAACAACAGCAACAAAACATAATATCAAGAACATTTAAATGTGCGAAAAGCATAAAAGACGAAAACAAAATACAAACAACATAATAACATCGACATAAGCTGAAGGTCATCTTATAATTATAACATGTCGCTGAGAGTACATTAATAGAGGAACATTAAATCGTGGTATTAGTTTAGAAGTAAAAAGCGATAAAGGTGATCCTTAAATATACAAAATTTAGAAATAGACTTAAGATGCTGGGGTAAATTATGAGAGAGAGAGAGAGAGAGAGAGAGAGAGAGAGAGAGAGAGAGAGAGAGAGAGAGAGAGAGGGAGGGAGGGAGGGGAGGGAGGGAGGGAGGGAGAGAGAGAGAGAGAGAGAGAGAGAGAGAGAGAGGGAGGGAGGGAGGGAGAGAGAGAGAGAGAGAGAGAGATGAGAGAGAGAGGAGAGAGAGAGAGAGAGAGAGAGAGAGAGAGAGAGAGAGAGAGAGAGAGAGAGAGAGAGAGAGAGAGAGAGAGAATAACGTAATATTTAGAGTATTGCGTCAATGTCTGCGAGTTGACGGAGTTGCTTCTTTTACGTCACCGCCACTGTCTGACTTTCCCCAGAAGTCAAATTTTTAAATTATTATTATTATTATTATTATTATTATTATTATTTTGGGCGTGTGTGGCTGTTTTATTGTTTTCTGAAAATAATTAAGTTTTACTCAAGAAGTTGAAAGGGTACACAGCTGGCTAATAAACGCATCCAATATATTTCTCCAAGCTAAAAAATATCAAAATTTTAAGTAATAATGACAAAAATTGCAGATTCTAATATGAGTCAAACGACTTTCTATAAGCGGTCTCTAATGTCTTCAGTGAGACATTAAATTACAATATGCTCGGATGCCCTGTTAGCCACCCCTTGAATAAAGTAGTCTGCCAGGTTTCACGCTTGTGCGTAGAGAAATATTGGAGAGTCTCGTGTCTACATACATACGCGCCCATGCACACATACATACATACATACTCATATACTGCGTTTCGCGCCAAATGTACGTTCAGCAGCGAGGTTAGCGTAACTAGATATGCGGCAATTTTGTTCTTGTTACTTCAATTGTCAGAGGTTTAGGCCTGCCCGCCTTTGACATCATGGATTTGCTATTAAATTCGCCCCACCGCAATTCATCCTAAAATGTCCCTTCTATAAATAGAAGAGACTTTAAAACTAGATGAGGATTTCAACCTAAAGTCTACCGTATTGTCTGGAGCTCACATGCGTTTTTTGTTTTAGGAACATTCAGAGTTGTTCATATTTTTAAGCTTATCCTTCCGATACGCTTTCTCCTCTCTAAGCCAACCTGATCAACACACACGTCGGGGCACACAAATAAAGACGGACACAAGGCGCTCCCCGCCATTAGTACGCTCTGTGGGCTCGTGTAGCAACAGGAATTCTGAAATGGAAGGACAGCACGAGCAGGAAAATGACGTCACTATAAGCTTGACGTCATGGCCGCATCGCTAGTCTCACGACGCCGTGTACACAGTGACGAATTTGATGTTTCACGTCACTCATCCGAAAGTCACGCAGTCTCTTCCAGGTCTCACAGTTTCGTTTCAGACAGTCTCTTCCAGGGCTGACTGTTTGATGGAAGTATTATAGTGGATCCAAAACTTGCAAAAAATGATTTAATTGTTATTCAGAACGTTGAAGAGGTACAACGCTGGATTACGAACGCATCCAATGTCTATCTTTAATCTAGCTATATTCAAAATTCCAAGTGAATAAAACAAAAATAATTACTGACTCACATGTGGGTCAAACGACTTTATATAAACGAAACTCTTGAACGAGTCACCCATTCGAAATAATTATACTCGGATGCTCTACGAAATACACCTCGATCAAAGCATTTCCTAAAGTTTCAGGCCTGTACGTACTGAAACAACGGAGATACTCGTGTCTACAAACACACACACACACACACACACACACACACACACACACACACACACACACACACACACACACACACACACACACACACACACACACATACACACACACACACACACACACACACACACACACACACACACACACACACACACACACACACACACACACACACACCACGCTTCCCGCCCAATGTACATTCAACAGCGCTGTTAGAGTAGCTAGGCATGACGTAATTTTTGTCGTGTTACTTCACTGTCAGAGTCTGATGTGTGCCCGCCTATGTTCGTCATTTGCATGCTACGGAACGTGCTCCGACCAGCCCCATCTCAAAGTCTACCGTATTTTCAATACGGTAGACAAACATAAAAAAAAGGTTTTACAATAATTTATTGTTTTGAAATGTTCAATCGTACTACTAAAAAAATCACGCTAACATGCTTACATATCTTTTTCTGTACAAAACAATATAGGAACATTTTGAGGACACGGTGTCGTACAGTATCTGTGTATTTTTTTTTAAGCCTCCGGAGGGAGCACCTGCTGCTACAATCTCAGTGTTATTTTGGGGTCGAGCATTCTAATAACGATAACCCCGCGTTAAAGGTCACATATGCAACGATACCGAAGCACATTTTATAATTGTTTAAGCGTCTGTCCGAGGTCATTTAGTGCTGGTCTGTGATTTTAGACCTTACGGCTTGAAGCCGTAAGTCTAAAATCACAGGCCAGCACACGTATTACTTCAAGATTAAAATGCCTTTGGTACACTTTGAAATTGTCCACTTTGCGCACTCAGCTATGTAAACGAATCGCGTAGGTCGGTCTTAGACTGAGCGTGAGAGCTCAGCACAGTTTAGCTTGAAGCAAGATAAACTGTAGGCTCTTGACACAAATGCACAGTGAACTTGGAAAATAACAACAAAAAAAAGTGGGAAATATCGAAGAAGCCATCCGCATCAAATCCTGAAATGCCAGTTACGAGGTTTCATTCGAGGTTGCACGCAAACGCTGGACGATATGTGACTCTTGTTACATGCGAGCTTCTAGTACGCGAAGTTGCCTGTAGCCACGATCATGGTCTTGTTAACTCATTCGAGACGTCCCGCCTCCGGATACGCGGCATAAGCCGCGTATCCGGAGGCGGCACGTCTCGAATGCGTTAATGTGTTATCGGTGATTCGCTGTAGTCAATGCTAAGAGAGGCTACATTATTTTGAGGATGCTTCACAGTTGTCTCCATTTGTTTATCAGGTATCTGGAAATGTTATATCTTCGCTATCACGAATTCTTGTCCTTGACAAAGACGTTCAACTATCGCAATATTTATTCACGACCTTGATCTGTCTGTCGAAAGATATCATACACAGCAAAAAATCTTGCAATTACAAGTCATGTCAGGATTGCTGAAACCAATAAGCCAGTATAATGAACAGTTAGTTCGATTACTGTTAACACTGATATTTGTAGCTGTTTCTATCAACAAACACCACTGACAAAACCACTGTATTAGCAGAGGATCTTTCTTGCCCCGTGGTGAAAAGAAAAAGTAGGTTGCGTTTGACATATGTGTTTTTGAAGTTCGTTTTAAAACATGCAACAACACATTTTTTAAGCGTTTCTATACAGAATCACATAAAAAAAGAAACCTTTTAAACATATTATAGAAGTAAATCTGTCTGTGACCCATAGACTTTGAAGGGTAGGGGTTTTTGAGAGTCACCTGTAAGTGACTTGCGGGAGCGTTGATTTTCTCCACTCCTCAGATTTCTTTGAAGTATTTCTTAGTGTAGTGTGTAATTATCAGCACGATGCTATCATAACTATCTCTGCAGACTTCAGTTTCTCAGACAATCATAACAAATTTTAGTAGGGTTTTTTCTATTTATTGACATACGTGGCCAAACATTGATGCTGTTCCACTGAGCACCTTTTAGCACGTACAGGCTAAAATAGGAGTGGTAACCTCTAACTCATTCTGCCCGGACACACCACAGCAAGATATGGCTCGACCATGATAGTTCAATGGTGGTGGCACAGCAGCTTGACGCCTATAGACGCCAAGCTATTCTGCCACCACCCTTGAACTATCATGGTAGATCTGTCTCCTGAATTGAAAATTAATGCAGTCCTCAGAGGATAATTCCAAAATGTGGGTATTTTGTTCCTCGGGCACAATGAGTTAAGTTGTCCAAACGCTGAGCAACAACTACTGAGATAGACAATTATTTTTTTTTATTCCTGACAACCTATATAATTAATCTTTTTCAGACCTAACTACCATGCTGCAGAGTGTCTGAAATACTGGTCACATTAGAATACGTATCGTTCTCATACAATCTGAAATAGGCATTTATTTAACTCATTGTGCCATAGGTACGAAATACCCACTATTATTATGTCGCTGTCTAAAGGTATGTAGAGTTGGTTAGATTTACCTGAGGTGGTTCATGTCCTTATGAAATTTGACACCCTGGCGCCTGCAGCTACCATTGTTATTTACAGAACTTAAAGATGTATGGCACACTGTCTATACTGTGTTTGACACTCGATGTATGTTCGGTTTTCGTGGGGGTGTGGGGAGAGGGGGGGGGGGAAGTGTGTGTGTGTTTAGGGGTGGGGGGGGGGGGCATGGGATCCATGTCATGCTCATATTTGTGAATTTTCCGGTGTACTGTGATGTACTTACTCTGACGCATTGTCCATATTCGTGAATTTTCCGATATACTTTGATATACTTAGTCTGATGCATTATTCATGTATCCTCCCAAAAACAGAAAAGAAGAGTTAAAACATAAAATGTAAAATTATTTAAGTAAACGTCAACAAAGCTGAAATGATCATATCTATACACTACACATACCGACATTTCATGCGACTATTGTGATACCCTCGCCAATATTCAGAACATACACAGAAAAGTCCAACAAAGACAGAAACACGTGTAGAAAGGACAATTACAATATTGTTATAATTGTCTTTTCTAAGCGTGTTTCTGTATTTGTTGGGACATTCTTGGCATCTAGCGACAAGGTCTAAAGTCACACATCAGCACGTATTTGTGTATGTGGGTTGAGCTGAAATAGCGTCGATATTTGATGATCCACTTTCATTCAGTTTTACTAGCCTATTATGTAGTAATGGTAAAAAAAAAAAAAAAGAGAACTAATTGTAACACTAGCAACTATATATGTGTGAAACTCGTTCACTGATAGCTCAGTTACAGATGTGAAGACCTGTTTATTAGTTTCGAAAATAAAATCGACTGGCCGTTGTTTTGTAAACGTGACGTCACACTTTACAGCCACAGATAAAATCGACAGTTTTCAAGAAACACAAAGTTATCATTTAGGATTACATCTGAAATGCATTGACGAGACAAAGTCAAACATCTCGGCTTCAAGTGTATTCGTTATGATTTGTGTCACCCGGTAATCCCATGTATTTGGCTTTCTCCCGAAGAGATCTATCAAATGAGATCCTACATGATATGTTTATCTTGAAATCTGTGGATTTTACATCTGGCTGTAAAGTGTGACGTCACTTTTACAAAACAATGTCCACTTGGCCTGAATTTGTTTAATTAATTTATTTTATAGTTTTCCAATACCTGACCGTTTGTTATTGAGGTCCGAATAAGGTTCATAAAAAAAGTTTCTACTGTTGTAATTAGGTTTTGGGGGGTGACATGGAGGGGTAAGTGGATATCGCTGGAAGTGATGTCCCCTGGGACCTCTTTCTGGCTTTGTCTCTCTCTCTCTCTCTCTCTCTCTCTCTCTCTCTCTCTCTCTCTCTCTCTCTCTCTCTCTCTCTCTCTCTCTCTTGTAACATTAATGAACGCGTGTAATATACCGCTGGCATTCCCGCAGCAAGCCTCATTATGTAATATCCATGACTCCATGGACTCGGCTGGCCAGACGGGATACTGGCGTCGCTAGACACAGCACAAACGCTCGCGCCGCGTTACAGTGCTATAGTTTCTTCGCGTCGACCCGCGCGCGCGATGATTGCGGGATCACTATACATTACTTTTACTGCAGACTACAGCAGCTAGCTGTGCGCGGTTTTGGCGCGGGGAAGCGGCTATCGCAAGTGGCGGTGTGTGTGTTTGTCGGTGTGTGCGAGTGTATGTGTGTGTGTGTCTGCACGCGTGCATCCTACGTGCTTGCGCACGCGCGCATGCGCGCGCGTTTGTGTGTGTCAGTGTGTGTGTGTGTGTGTGTATGCGTGTTGTATGTTTGCTGGAGTGAGCCGTGTTGATTGATTTTTATGATGAGAACATTAGCGGTTTTATGTACAAAATCCCTTTTATTCTTTATAAATATATATATATATATATATATATATATATATATATATATATATATATATATATATATA
>BTPG01000001.1:315805696-315850696 GCA_036245525.1 Semisulcospira habei | reverse complement strand
AGGCTGTACAGAACATAATGTTCATCAAAATGCACGTGATCCAGGGGTCTACAGGACTAAGCTTCAACGCCTTCTGGGTGGCATGTGAGCATTTCTCTACTGCATGTAAAATACCGTCTGGAAGCCTATCCGGCTGTTAGTGTATGCAAAGTCTGAACAGGACAAAGATATACCTTGAATAAAACAACATGGCTCGGATATAATTTGGCGTTGCAGCCTCACTTATAAAATGAGAACTATAACGAAGAGAAGAAGTAATGCGACATTTATTTCATCATCGGAACCACTTTAGTGTTTCCGATGATTCCAAAAATGTCGCATTTCTTTTGCTCGTCAATGTAGAACATGCGTCACCCTACTTTATAACTTATTGGTAGCTGGGATTTGCTACACGGACCCTTGTAGGCCTGAGGGAGGTCAAAGTACCGAAGGCCTTCGGGATACAATGGTTCTTTTGACCGCCCAAAAGCCTACAAGGGTCCGTGCAGCAAGCCCCGGTTACCCAAAAAGTATTTGTTTTCATTTCTCCACTATTTCCGTAAAATAAATCAAGAAGAAATCTTCTGACCTGGATCAAGCCAGACATGACTGACGGCAAAGGAATATACGTTTATACATAATAGACTTATAACTTAATTTAAAAACTTTCATGACGTTGCCGTCTCCAGTAGTGTGCCTGCTGTTTCGAACAACACTAAGAAACTTTGTACATTGGAACGTTTTGGTGATCTTTTATAGAAAAAAGCCGACATTCATGACTCGTCTCAAAGAGAGCTACACGAAGTCCGCCATTTGTAGCTACAAGGGTTTTTGTAACGAGGTCACATGGTACGGTTTGCGTTAAAGTGATTGGTCGTGTGACGTGGGAATGAAAACAAAAAGACATATATTATATCATGTTAGTAATGAATCCTCTTTCATGGAAATATGGCATGTATCCTTTGACAAGGCTGTCATACGTACAATTGCAATATTACGATGAGAATAAGAATTACAATGCTAAGGCGGACACTTTTTTTAAGCGTAAAGCATGTTCTTAATTAAACGAACTTTAGTTCGCGAACTCTACCGAACTACAGTTCACGATCTCGGACGAACCAGGTTGGTTCTTAATTGGACGATCTAAAGATACGGCGAACCAAGTTCGAAGTAAGCATGTTCTTAATTAAACAAACTTTAGTTCGCGAACTCTGACGAACTATAGTTCACGATCTCGGACGAACCAGGTTGGTTCTTAATTGGACGATCTAAAGATACGGCGAACCTAGTTCGAAGTAGTTCACGAACCTCGGCAAACCATAGTTCGCTGTCGGAAAAGGTTCGCTGAACGTGTTGAGCAAACTAAGGCGAACCTTTTCTCTGATTGGTCAAAACTGTTACCCTCTTCTGCGTTGGAGATAAGAAGACAGTGACCGATACAAACAAATATGGCGGACGGCGATATTTCACTCCTGCGAAGAACAAGACCTATTTTTATTGATTTGTGGGAGGCGCAACGCTGTTTGCGGGGTCGCTACTGCAAGGAGTACAAAAACATCGTTAAAAATAGCAAAGCGGCAGCCATTTTGAACCAGTAAGTACGCCGAATCAAGCACTTCAGTTAAGAAAGAGAACCATGGCAAACCTGGTTTGCTGAAGTTCGCCTAGGTTCGTGCAACCTCAATTAAGAAACAAACCAAAAGATCGCCGATCTTCTCCGATCTAGGTTTGCTGATCAGAAGTTCGTCCAATTAAGAACAGCTCGTAGTTCACGAACCTCGGCAAACCATAGTTCGCTGTCGGAAAAGGTTCGCTGAACGTGTTGAGCAAACCAAGGCGAACCTTTTCTCTGATTGGTCAAAACTTTTACCTTCTTCTGCGTTGGAGATAAGAAGACAGTGACCGATACAAACAAATATGGCGGACGGCGATATTTCACTCGTGCGAAGAACAAGACCTATTTTTATTGATTTGTGGGAGGCGCAACGCTGTTTGTGGGGTCGCTACTGCAAGGAGTACAAAAACAAACATCGTTAAAATCGCGAAGCGGCATAGCGGCAGCCATTTTGAACCAGTAAGTACGCCGAATCATGCACTTCAGTTAAGAAAGAGAACCATGGCAAACCTGGTTTGCTGAAGTTCGCCTAGGTTCGTGCAACCTCAATTAAGAAACAAACCAAAAGATCGCCGATCTTCTCCGATCTAGGTTTGCTGATCAGAAGTTCGTCCAATTAAGAACAGCTCTGACTCAGGCAAGTAGTAAAACCTTATGGATTTATAGTCATTAGAGTGGTCCTCAGCAGAGGTGTGAAACAAGGCAGTGGGCGCTGGGCAGACTTGAAAGGACATGAGAGATCCATAGTCAACCAAACCAATATTGGTACAATATCTCTCGAATTTCTCGAAAGGAACTCTGTGAAGACTACTGATGGGTGGTGTGGAGTGCGCATTTGCTTTTCCGAGCGCAGAGATCCAATCTTCACAGAAATGAACTCTTGAAATAATCGCTTTCTTTCAGAGGTGTATTAACACTTTGTGTCCGAAGAAATTATTGGGGGGAAACGTGGTTCTGGGGCATAGCAAAAGAGCCAGACAAGGCTAAAAGCATTGCAAAAGTTAACTCTCTTGCCTTTAACATAATTCAACTCAAAATAAGTTATTACGAAATAATTAAAGTTTCGAACTCTTTACAACCTAACATTAGATTGTCCTTGGTGTGCTTGTTTCATTCTATCTTTTAAAACTACAGGGGAGAAATAGAGTAATGGGTGTTTAATAATATGTTTAGTCACCTGCTAATACGATTTTTAAATTATATATATATATATATATATATATATTTTTTTTTTTTGGGGGGGGAGGGGGGAGGGGGAGGGGTTGGCTTACCTACCAACAGCCTCCTACAACTGACTGAGAGAGCGCTGGCTAGGAAAGCACGTGCAATCCTGAGTGACCCCACCCACCCACTTCACTCGCATTTTGAACTCTTTCCCTCGAAAAGACGCTATCGCTGCCCGAAATGTAACAGGAACAAATTCAAACTCTCTGTCATTCCGCAGGCAATACAGTTGTTGAACAAGTCTAAACTGTAACCCCCAGCCCTCAGGATTGCACGTGACTTTTCCAGCTGAGCAGACTCACCCACCTACTGACCTCCAGTTCCCTTTGGGGGCAAAACAGGGTAGCTCCAACATAGTCATGCTGGACGACGTGTTTTGCCTTCATAGGGCTCTACTGCCATAAAATAAGTTTGTGAGTCTGCGCATGTATTTTGGCGTGCGTATGATGTTAGTGTCAAAACGTACTATTTAATATTTTTGTTTAGTCGGGGATTTAGCCATGTTGTTTGTTTAATGTGTAATTGAGATATTATGTTTTTAACTTTGACCTACGCTCGGCAGGCAGATAGAAGTTGTCCATTATATTACAATTATCTTCATGAATAATGCCACCTCTTTTACTTCTATTGTTTTGTCCTAAATATGATGAATTTCCGTCGATGGATTTACTTTGTTAGTTCTATGTGAGAAGCTGATATATACAAATAGATATATCGGTACAGTGATAGCGCAAACACCATCTTCAATTTGCAGAAGATCTTTTACCCTTTAACTGCCGGTGAAAGGCGAACGCTACCCATCTGCAAGAGACATAAATACTCATTAGCCCCCGCAGTCGCGGGGGCTTATGAGGATTTCTGTCTCTTGTTGTTAATCCTGTGTTCCTTGTGCCCACGTTTGGTCCCATTTCATGGTTTTCATATGTGTTTTTCACTCGAATGTCGGTCAGTGTGCAGTAATTTCAGACGCAAAATCTGTGATGACTGGCAGTCAAGGGATTAAGCTCACCTCAAGCAATTAATACATAATTATTCTCAGTAGATCGCACCGATAACTGTTTGATGGTAAACACTGTGGAACGTGCGCGTTCATTAACTCATTCTACCCCAACACCGAAATCCTTAAATTTTGCCGTTGTCCTCTGAAGACTGCATTGCAGTGCAGGACACAGATCGACCATGATAGTTCAAGGGGGATGCCAAAATAGCTTGGCGCCTATGGGCGCCAAGCTATTCTGGTATCACCCTTGAACTATCATGGTCGATCCTTATCTTCCTGTGGTGTGTCTGGGGTAGAATGAGTTAATCTAGGTTTACAGCAGTAGGTCATAAAAATGTTCACACTACATGTACCCAATAAATGTACACAATAACATATCATTTAACTGAAGAATGCAAATGCCCCTAGAATCCTCGACCCATTTCTTACGCAGCACAAACAAAGGCACATGCACCGCACACACGCGAGCAAGCACGCTCACGTGCGCATATACATATTACTTACTGACAAGAAAATATTTTCACTTAAGCTTTCATTGTATATTTGGAGTTTGTTTAACTGTGTTTCGTCAGCTTGTGGCACAATGCACTTCTCTGCGAGCGACGAGTTTTCTTCACCTGGGTACTACGGCAACACACAAAACTACCCCTATCCACCCAATGTGAACTGTGATTACATCATCGGGCAGCAGCCGAGCTCCCTTGTTCGTCTCAACTTCGACGTTTTCCAGCTTGATGGTACTGAAGACAACTGTCTGGATTCAATTCAGGTAACAGTGAAACATTAAAATAAAAGTTGCAAGTTAACAATTAAGCGTTGATGCTTTATGTGTCGTGACTTTCATATTCAAGAGCAGAGGAACCAAATCTGCGTGTCAAAACAAATCCAGGCAATTTTACGAACTTGTCCAACTATATTGGCTGTTGCAAGAGCATGCTATGACGATTGTAGGTTAGGGCAGAGTCGATAGAGCCATTTTAACTTTTTTATTTGCTTTGCTAGTTCGTGGTGCAAAACCGTCATCAAGATAAAGACACGAAGATAAACTTTATTACCGAATGCATTTATAAGCTTTAGGTAATTATTCGCATGAACGAGCGGCGAGCGACCATTGTTAAGAACAATACATACAATAAATAAACAGCACATACACACAACACACACACACACACACACACACACACACACACACTCACACACACACACACGCTCGCGCGCGCGCGCACGCACGCACATTATATATATATATATATATATATATATATATATATATATATATATATATATATATATATATATATATATATATATATATATATATATATATATATATATATATATATATAATTTTTCAGTAAATTCTGAGAATGCTGTGCTAATGCCATGGAAATCCAGGCTGGTAAGCTTGCATTGTGTCATCAGGACATCAGCTGTCCTTTTGTGACTGCATCGCTTATTAGATCTTTTGAGCCTTCCACTGAACACCTACTACATAAAGTAATAGGGACTACCCCCAGGCGCCCCGCAACCCGCTGGAGAATATCCAGTCCTCCCCCCGAGAGGGGAGGCTAGTGCATGAATATTCCCAAACAGATCTTGGACCTGCTGGATAGATTTAAGATTTTGCCGCCTACGACCGGTTTCGACCCAAGGTGGGTCTCATCAGGTAGGCATACGGCGTAACCTGAAATTGCAAACACAACGCATATACTAGAAGCCGCCTCCAGAATTTGACTGGTAGCAACCACTAGGCCAGCGTGGATTGCATCCCTAAAGCTTTATGGGGTGTTGCAGTGGAAGAAGACTGACTAATTTTGAAAAGGCAACACCTAGGCAATTTTGTGGTACAATTATTCTTTACTTATAACAAAGGCGTCGCCCAAGCCAAAAAATGCACTCAATCAGAGTAGCTCCAAGGGACATAATTTTTCAGTAAATTCTGAGAATGCTGTGCTAATGCCATGGAAATCCAGGCTGGTAAGCTTGCATTGTGTCATCAGGACATCAGCTGTCCTTTTGTGACTGCATCGCTTATTAGATCTTTTGAGCCTTCCACTGAACACCTACTACATAAAGTAATAGGGACTACCCTCAGGCGCCCCGCAACCCGCTGGAAAATATCCAGTCCTCCCCCCGAGAGGGGAGGCTAGTGCATGAATATTCCCAAACAGATCTTGGACCTGCTGGATAGATTTAAGATTTTGCCGCCTACGACCGGTTTCGACCCAAGGTGGGTCTCATCAGGTAGGCATACGGCGTAACCTGAAATTGCAAACACAACGCATATACTAGAAGCCGCCTCCAGAATTTGACTGGTAGCAACCACTAGGCCAGCGTGGATTGCATCCCTAAAGCTTTATGGGGTGTTGCAGTGGAAGAAGACTGACTAATTTTGAAAAGGCAACACCTAGGCAATTTTGTGGTACAATTATTCTTTACTTATAACAAAGGCGTCGCCCAAGCCAAAAAATGCACTCAATCAGAGTAGCTCCAAGGGACATAATTTTTCAGTAAATTCTGAGAATGCTGTGCTAATGCCATGGAAATCCAGGCTGGTAAGCTTGCATTGTGTCATCAGGACATCAGCTGTCCTTTTGTGACTGTCACAAAAGGACAGCTGATGTCCTGATGACACAATGCAAGCTTACCAGTCTGGATTTCCATGGCATTAGCACAGCATTCTCAGAATTTACTGAAAAATTATGTCCCTTGGAGCTACTCTGATTGAGTGCATTTTTTGGCTTGGGCGACGCCTTTGTTATAAGTAAAGAATAATTGTACCACAAAATTGCCTAGGTGTTGCCTTTTCAAAATTAGTCAGTCTTCTTCCACTGCAACACCCCATAAAGCTTTAGGGATGCAATCCACGCTGGACTAGTGGTTGCTACCAGTCAAATTCTGGAGGCGGCATCTAGTATATGCGTTGTGTTTGCAATTTCAGGTTACGCCGTATGCCTACCTGATGAGACCCACCTTGGGTCGAAACCGGTCGTAGGCGGCAAAATCTTAAATCTATACAGCAGGTCCAAGATCTGTTTGGGAATATTCATGCACTAGCCTCCCCTCTCGGGGGGAGGACTGGATATTCTCCAGCGGGTTGCGGGGCGCCTGGGGGTAGTCCCTATTACTTTATGTAGTAGGTGTTCAGTGGAAGGCTCAAAAGATCTAATAAGCGATGCAGTCACAAAAGGACAGCTGATGTCCTGATGACACAATGCAAGCTTACCAGCCTGGATTTCCATGGCATTAGCACAGCATTCTCAGAATTTACTGAAAATTAATTATGTCCCTTGGAGCTACTCTGATTGAGTGCATTTATTGGCTTGGGCGACGCCTTTGTTATAAGTAAAGAATAATTGTACCACAAAATTGCCTAGGTGTTGCCTTTTCAAAATTAGTCAGTCTTCTTCCACTGCAACACCCCATAAAGCTTTAGGGATGCAATCCACGCTGGCCTAGTGGTTGCTACCAGTCAAATTCTGGAGGCGGCTTCTAGTATATGCGTTGTGTTTGCAATTTCAGGTTACGCCGTATGCCTACCTGATGAGACCCACCTTGGGTCGAAACCGGTCGTAGGCGGCAAAATCTTAAATCTATCCAGCAGGTCCAAGATCTGTTTGGGAATATTCATGCACTAGCCTCCCCTCTCGGGGGGAGGACTGGATATTCTCCAGCGGGTTGCGGGGCGCCTGGGGGTAGTCCCTATTACTTTATGTAGTAGGTGTTCAGTGGAAGGCTCAAAAGATCTAATAAGCGATGCAGTCACAAAAGGACAGCTGATGTCCTGATGACACAATGCAAGCTTACCAGCCTGGATTTCCATGGCATTAGCACAGCATTCTCAGAATTTACTGAAAAAATATGTCCCTTGGAGCTACTCTGATTGAGTGCATTTTTTGGCTTGGGCGACGCCTTTGTTATAAGTAAAGAATAATTGTACCACAAAATTGCCTAGGTGTTGCCTTTTCAAAATTAGTCAGTCTTCTTCCACTGCAACACCCCATAAAGCTTTAGGGATGCAATCCACGCTGGCCTAGTGGTTGCTACCAGTCAAATTCTGGAGGCGGCTTCTAGTATATGCGTTGTGTTTGCAATTTCAGGTTACGCCGTATGCCTACCTGATGAGACCCACCTTGGGTCGAAACCGGTCGTAGGCGGCAAAATCTTAAATCTATCCAGCAGGTCCAAGATCTGTTTGGGAATATTCATGCACTAGCCTCCCCTCTCGGGGGGAGGACTGGATATTCTCCAGCGGGTTGCGGGGCGCCTGGGGGTAGTCCCTATTACTTTATGTAGTAGGTGTTCAGTGGAAGGCTCAAAAGATCTAATAAGCGATGCAGTCACAAAAGGACAGCTGATGTCCTGATGACACAATGCAAGCTTACCAGCCTGGATTTCCATGGCATTAGCACAGCATTCTCAGAATTTACTGAAAAATTATGTCCCTTGGAGCTACTCTGATTGAGTGCATTTTTTGGCTTGGGCGACGCCTTTGTTATAAGTAAAGAATATATATATATATATATATATATATATATATATATATATATATATATATATATATATATATATATATATATATATATATATATATATATAGAGAGAGAGAGAGAGAGAGAGAGAGAGAGAGAGAGAGAGAGAGAGACTGACTGACTGACTGACTGAAACTTTATTTATCAAGGATTGAGATATTAGGCGCACAGGCCTTTCTTCCAATCTGTCCTTGCTACATCTACTGACATATAATAACAGGCAAAGGTACATTACACTCACAAACAACATCGAAAGTAATGCGAATTACGACAACACTACAAACTGCAACAATGATTTAACGAAACACACAGGTACCCATACGAAGATGTTTGCACGTGTCATAATATCCGTTTGCGGGAGCCCTCCCCAGACACTCCCACCCGGGGGGCACGCTACAAATATACTTTCACTCGAATGACATACTAAGCACATCGTTTGAATAAACTGTACACCGGCACTGCATCCCCTGACCAGGCCTATACGGGAAGCACCCCCACAAACGGCACGTGAACGCAAATGGTATAATAAAAATAATAGTTGCATAAAAAGAAATAAAAATATATTATGTTTAGACAGCATGAGATAATTAAATTTACGTTTCCTTGGATAAGTGCTTGTACAGTTTTGCTTTAAAAACAGCTAGTGAATTAACTTGTTGTAGATGCAGAGGAATAGAATTCCACAGGAAACCACCTGAGTATGACAAACTGGATTTATACAAATCAATGCGGGGCCGTTTTATGCTCAGGTTGCTCCGAGAGGTACTTCTCAGTAAGAGTAAAAAGTTCCGATAAGTAGCCGGGGGCCTTACCCTTAAGAGCTTTGTGCACTAGTACGCACTTGTTAAATACTAAGTGTTTGTCAAGAGGAAGGAGTCCAGCTGCCTCGAGCCTCGCCTCAGTGGGTAGAGATGAGCTAGGAATAATGAGTTTGGCTGCTCTTCTGTATAGCGAATTTATTTTCTTGAACTGAACCTCGCTACAGCCATCCCAAACTGTTGAGGCATAATCAATGTGGGGCTTGATGTATCCATTGAAAAATAGTTTACGCGTGTTCAGATTAATGACCGCTTTCAGTTTAGACAGTAAAAATAATTTCTTTGAAATTGTCTTTCCGATGTGTATGAGATGAGGCTGCCAACTAAGTTGGTTATCTACAACTACCCCTAGTAAGCGGTGCTGCTGTACTTGCTCTATGAGGACAGCTTCAAATGAGAGGTTTAGAGGCGCGGGTTGCAGCTGATGTTTCTGACGTGTTGTGACTAACATGCTTTTTGTTTCAGTTGGATTGACTATCATTCTATTTTTACTGCACCATTTAGAGACTTCTTGTAGGCTCTGCTGGAGGCTGTTGGTTATGTCAGCTACAGTTTCACCGGATGCATGTAGCGTCGAATCGTCAGCAAACATGTCACACTCGGCACTAGCACATGTGATGTGTAGTGGTAAATCATTAATAAAGATACAAAAAAACAATGGGCCCAGAACCGAACCCTGAGGAACACCAAGCTCTACCTTACCCTCTGTGGAATAGTTACCATTTACATAGACAGCTTGTGTTCTCGCAGAAAGATAAGAGTTAAAGAATGAAAGGGCTGACGGGCTGTTGTTGTTGAAATAAACATTAAGTTTCCTCAGCAAGATTTCATGATTTATCAGATCGAACGCTTTTTTCAGGTCCATGAATACCGTGCCAGTCATTTTGTTATTGTTGATGTTATCTAGCCATGAATCAACCATACTTACTAATGCAGAATGGCATGAGTGTTTGGGTCTAAAACCGGACTGGAACTTATTTAACAAGGACCGTTCTTCGAGGTACTGGAGGAGATGCTTTTTAATATGCTTCTCAAGTGGCTTTGATAAAACAGACAGAAGAGAAATGGGAAGAAGGTCATTTACATCAGTAGTATCTTTGGTCTTGGGTATAGGAACAACTTTTGCTTTTTTAAACGCCACAGGAAAAGTATTATACTGTATACAAAAGTTAAAAATGTAAGTGAGGGGTTCAACAATATAAGGCAGTGATATGTGGAGTATATAACCATTTATACCGTCCACACCAGCAGATGTCTTGTTCTTAAGGCACGTAATATAACGCCCGACTTCGTGAACAGCGATAAAGGGGATACCAAACGTATCATCGGACGATAATCGCTCCTGGCAAAACATGGACAGTTGATCCGATATTACATACGCTGACGGATCAGGGCTGTTGGAAGTAAGTAGCTGTTCTGGAGCTGAGAGAAAGCACTTGTTTATGCTTTTCGCAGAGAATTCGTGTGGAATGATATGAGTCTGCCTGCGCGTGTTGCTTGTTAGAGTATTCAAAGCAGTCCAAACAGAAGCAGGAGATTTTTCGTTCTCAATTGTCTTTTCAACAAATGACTTTTGAGCTTCTCGAACTAAGTACTTAACTTTGTTACGCAAACGTTTAAACTCAGCGAAGTTCTTTTCTCGTTTAGCGGTGTTTCGCGCCTCCATAGTTTGTTTGATTTCCTCCGTTATCCAGGAGGGAGGCTCGCGGCGTCGGACTCCCTTCCTTCTTAGCGGCGTGTGTTTATTCAGCACCCCGAGGAACAGATCAAGCCATATAGTGAGCGCATTATCAGGGTCAGCGCAGTTATACACTTGATCAAATCCTGCATAGCTTAGATCATGTAAGAAAGCATTCGTATTAAGCTTTTTAAACGATCTGTACGTTATGTACGAGTGCTGGTCCCGACTTTGTTTTGCGGGCAGATTACACGACCATGTACAGGCGATGGGAAAGTGATCACTGACGGCTAATGAAGAAACATTAGTTTCCGCTACTGCTGTTGGGTTATTAGTGTAAATGTGGTCGATGATGGTGGCAGCAGAGCGTGATACTCGCGTTGGAGATTTAATCATCTACTTTAGCCCGAAAAGAGTGATCGCTGATTGCCATGTAGGCTTGGGTTTCAGCATATCGATGTTAAAGTCTCCCAGAATTAGAACATTTTTACCGGTGTCGTTCACTTTATCCATCACTTGTACAAAGTCGTCATACCAGTCAGCAGTAGCAGCTGGATTTCTGTACATAAAGGCGATAAGGATGGGAGAGGAATGTGGTATTTTCACCTCCAGCCACACACACTCTAGCTCTCTGGACTCAAGGTCTTCACGTCTGCGCACCATATTTCGGATAGAGCTATGTACATAGACAGCTATTCCAGTGTGTCCAGGGTAGCCTGGGTCACGCCGGATTAGAGAAAAGTTAGGAATAATTAAGCTAGCATCACTGATGTTTGGGCCCAGACGTGATTCCGTGAGACCAAAGAGATGGAAGTGCGATGGCTCATTTAAAAATAAACGAATATCGGGGACCTTGTGAAACAGGTGAAAAATATTAAGGTGTCCGATTTTCAGTCCAAGTGATTGTACGCTAATTGAAGCTTTCGGCATCGCTTCTCGTCAGTTCGCGTGAAGTCACTGTAAAAAGCCTCTATGATCTCAAAATGGGATCACATACACAAAAATGCACGATGATCTCAAAATAAAATCACATACACACACAGTACGGTTAAGTCTCTCGAGCCAAGAGAACTTGGAGTCCACAAAGACAATTCACTGGCTAACGGCCAAAAGGTCACTGTGACTTCCGTAGTCAAACAGTTCTCAGTGTGCTGCCTCAAAGGCAAACACACAGCCAATGTCAAAACAGTGTGTAATATTTCGCAGTTCCGATTACCAGAAAGTAATCACTATTTACGTAACACGGTAAAAAAATAAATAAAAATGTCTAAGTGCCGCAGCACTTGTTAAAACACATGCACAGAAATTCGAACGTTTCTGTTATTATTTCAAACTAAATCCACACAACCTATACAATGGCTCACACACCTATGCACATAGGAACACACGCTATTGTTCGCGGATTGCGGGTTGAATCGTAGTCAAGATTAATTATTTATTAAAAAAAAAAAAAAAAAAAAAAAAAAAAAAAAAAGAGAGAGAGAGAGAGAGAGAGAAAGAGGGAGAGAAAATGACAATGACAATGACAATGATTCTTTATTTTACAAAGGTGAAAGTTTGGTGAAACCATTTTCGAACTTGCCGTTGATAATCTACTTTACATATAATGCACAAATCACAAAAAGGCAACCTATTTTTCTATTTTATAATTGTTCTATACCTGCGTATTTCTCTGTGGCCTGGCGATTGGGTGCCTGATAGGGGATCTAACTGTTTGTCTGTCCAGCGCTGAGTGATTCCCCTTTGTTTGTGTACTATTCTGCTAGCGCTAGCCTCACCTATTTGGTTTGTGAGTATCTGTAACTCGAGGCAAATTTGTATCGTTACATTGTTGTGTAATGTTCTGTGCATCTACTGTGGGAATTCAGGGTATTTACCCGAGCACATATAGTAATGCACCTTCGTGTTTTTGTATGTATGTTTCTCCTGCCTACTTCCTAAGTTCCGGAGAAAGACATGGGTTATATAAGAGACCTGATGCATTCTTTTTGAGGATGCAAATGATCGTCTTGTTCTATACCTGCGTATTTCTCTGTGGGCTGGCGATTGGGTGCCTGATAGGCGGGGCAGGGGATCTAACTGTTTGTCTGTCCAGCGCTGAGGGATTCCCCTTGGTTTGTGTACAATTCTGCCAGCGCTAGCCTCACCTATCTGGTTTGTGAGAACCTATCTTTAAATTGGGAAAAAAGAAATATAAAACGAACAAAGTAATGAGATATAAACTTTTTAAAAATAATGTTGAAGAAGTGGACATAAACATACAAACACGTGTCCAGGCGTTTTCACACCCGCAAAATCTCACACATACACACAGATGTAAAAGTGTACATATCCATACACACATTGATAAACACGAGCACAAAAAACACACACACACACACACACACACACACACACACACACACACACACACACACACACACACACACACACACACACACTCATTATTTGTAAATGACAGTTGCTTAATGACATGCACTTGTACTGACAGGTGTACGACGGTGACAGCGTATCAGCACCGGTGCTCGGTGGTCCTTTCTGCGGGCAAAACCGACCTGCCGACCTGACCTCAAACCAAAACTTTGTGTTCATCAAGTTCATCTCGGACAACATTACCAGTAGCAGTCGGGGTTTTCACGTCAGATACAGTTCGGAAGAGAAAGGCAAGCGCTGCTGCTAGCTGTGTTTCAATGTGTCGCTTGCGTTCTTTAATCAGAAACAGTGTAGCTTTGGTGCAGTGATCCCCGAATGCTCAGGTCGAAGAAAAACATTTCAAACTGTGAGCAAAATGCCATGTCAACAAAATATGGTACCTACGCAAAAGAGCATACTCAAAATGCGCATGTTCCTCGAAAGAGCTTGCCAGACGACTATGACGTCAAAGCGGCAGATGATAATGGCCGAATAACCTGGACTTGGTATGCTCATTGGTGTCAAGCACACTTGTGACATGCTCATTTTGAGCTGCACTGAAAGTTCTGCCCAATTGCTGGTTCGCTAAAAAAAAAAAAAATGTTATGCTCTTTTGACGACATACATATCGCAAAGCACTTCTTTTTCAGTCCTGCATTTTGACGCTGGACGCGATTAACACTTTCGAGACGTGTCGCATCCGGATTCGCGGCCTAAGGCCGCGAATCCGGAAGCGACACGTCTCGAAAGTGTTAAAGATCGCCCCTTGCAGATGCTTTTCTCTTTAATCCGTCATTCGTATCTCTAAAGGCGGCCTCCTGACCAAGTGATGACAACGTTGTATTCTGTCTGTAGTTTGTTGATTTCGTTTTCATACAGTAAACAAAGGTTATCGGGCCCACGACGGCCGCAGTGGGACCGCACACGGCTGTGCGCGGGTCCACTGCGGCCGTCGTGGGCCCAAAGACACTAGAGGTGTTGCAAGGAAAACCGTGCTTTAGCCGCAAATTTTATATGGTCGGAATCGATTAAAGCAACATCTTTAACAAAAGTGTTATGACTTTCTCACATATCGTACATCATACTGCGCAATATTTGAAGATATATCATTACGGTGATGACACATCAGCCTTGATGTATATGTAAGAAATTATGCGTAAACAATTCTTACTGTCATCTAATGAGCCGATAGTTCTTCACCAGTGCTAAAGTGCTTATCGCCATTCCTGTCATGATTTCTCTTGTACAATGTGAACTCTTTAACCATTTAGATTGTTTTCAGACTGCGGCGGCACTTTCAACGTTGCTCCAAACGCAGTGGGAACTATCCACTCTCCACGTTTCCCAGGACAATACCCACATAACGATTACTGTGTATACTCCATTCGATCGCCCCCTCCGCCCTACGGTATTATCCTCACAATAACTCAGCTACAACTGTCAACGTGTTGTGACTTCATTGAGGTTAGTCTGACCGTTTGATCATTTCACAAAAGACATTAAAATGTGTCGTCCATGTTTCCCCTATGCTGCCAGAATGCATTCAACAAGTAACTGGTTTTCGAGCCTGTCGTAAAAGAAAGCATGCCAAGGGCAAAATATTTGGCGATATTTGCCGATTTGCATGCTGCTCAACCTGCATCTGCTCCAACTAGTTCCAACTGTTCGAATGTTTAATCTTTCACGGCGTACATTAAATGAATACCTGTAAAAGTTTGAGCATCATTTTTTTCCTAATATAGTTTAATAAGTAACTGTACACTTTGGTAACTGTAAACATGTTTGAGTGAAACCTGTTCTCGAATTCGTATACCTGGCTTACGTAAAAAGAACACCTAAAAATGCTAGGTGGTCCTTGAGTGACTGTACAGTATAAAAGCAAGCACAGCTTTTGTCAAAGTACGACACATTTTGACATTTCTTCAATATAATATAGAATATATGTGAACTAATAGAGGTCATTCAAAACCAGATAGTATGTCTAGACAGGTATCGGCCTAAAGTATCCTTGGGCTTAGTTTAAGTCTGTGGCTTCAGTAGTCTGAGAAAATGTCAGCTTTAAAGTCTAACACTCAGCACCCACGGATGGCCAACGGATGATAAACCACGGACTGCAGACAGATGGCTCAGTGCAGAGATATGCTTTCGTGCGCAAAACAACTATGTCATTATTACAAGCAATCGTCGCTTTTTTTGTCAGAACTTCTCTCATGATAGATAACCCCATGCACCCCACCTTTTTATCTGTAAAACAAAGGACAACATTGTATTGTTGTAATACATAACTATGAAATGGTCTATGGCTTCTTAAAGCGGAGAGATAAAGTGGTATTGTTTGGATTTGCTCAATTTATATGTACACAATTTTAGTGTTTCATGCACGTTCTGAAAGTTTCGCCTGTCTTTTGGGGAATCAGCTTTACGCTCTGCCTGTACAAGGGAACCAACTACATCGAACCAATCCACTGGTGTTACATGCTGTTCGAAAGCATAGGCTATATTTATTCTGTACACAAAGACAAATATAACCCAACAATTAAAAAATGAACAGTCTTGCAGTCGTAAAGTTGTATAATTCCAGTGACAGAACGTGCGTACAGAAGAGGCCATTGCTTGCAGTACTGCTCTTAAGCATACCATACGTAATACCTTTTCTCCATCGCGTATGAGTTTTCGACAGTAGCCTGGTTTCTGGCTCGGATAACTGACTCAACAACCTTCGCCTTTTTTTAAGCTTGTATGAAAGGTGTTGCGGCATAGTAACGATACCTACGAGGGTGTTTTCAGATATTTTGATACTCAATTTGTGAAACACAATTATCACAACTAAGATTTATGATCTAGTGTATTGATAGAACCACTTCCCCTCTATCGCTACACACTTGTTTAGTCGTTCAATCCACGGCAGAAATGGACCAAAGAAGTTTTTTTTATTGGTAGATTACAGACACTGGAAAATGGCGATCCGCGCGTTGAGCGAATGTTTAAAAAATATTTCTTGAAGTGCGTGCAAAAAAAAAAGTGCATGGAGTCAGATCATGCAAGTGGGTAGGTCGCGGTAAAGTTTGGGCAATCTCCTGTTGAAAGTATTCTTGTACCAGCCAGTGCTTGTGGGCAGGTGCGTTTTCGTGTAGGATTTTGATTCTAGGCATCCCAGTGTTTGTTTACCCCAGCAAATACTGTGTCTGTGTAGTACTTGGTATTGATGGCGTCTTCTGTCTTGCATGGTACTTGTAGAACAGCTTGGTATTGATGGCGTCTTCTGTCTTGCATGGTACTTGTAGAACAGCTTCTTCGGTATCGAAAAAGACAGTGTACAGAACGTCATTTTAAGAGTGACGTCTTCTTGCAATCTTAGCAAAAGGCCCGACTTTGTGCACCCTCGCCTTATTCTGGACAATTCTGTGCTCAAAGTGAGACATCCAAAACAAACTGCACGTAGCTATCTCACTTATTGTCTTGGGTCACAGTGTTTTTACTTTTGTAGGCGAGTTTTGGCAAAACACACCCTACCCCTCTTATTGTCAAGTGTAAACAAATGCGGGACCCAACGCGAGTGGACCTTATAATTATCTAATTCCTTTAGCCAATGCTCTATATAGACAGATGGCGAATGTACATGTACGGCAACATGTTCAGCAATCTCTGCAAGGCTAAATCCTGGGTCTGCGCCAACGACTGCCTAGACACGAGGAGTTAACTTTTTATTACAAATTTCGTCTTTTTGCAACCCCCCCCCACTTCCCCCCAATTTCTCACTAAGAAGCCGGAGTTACTGAAGAAAAATGCTTTATCCATGTACCAACTGTTGTTTAGATGGAGCAGAGTGAAGGTTTAGCGGTAATAATAAAATAATAATTACGGTATTTATAATGCGCTTATCTTATAATAATTATAACTCTAAGCGCGCACTCACAACTCGCGCACACATGCGCACGCTTTAGACAATGACTCACGTACCACAAATACATTACGACAGTCAGCTTGGGGTGGGGAGTGTGGTGATATAGTGCTAGAACTGTTAAAGAGGTGAGTTTTGAGGGCGGACTGGAAGGAGGAGAGAGAGTGTTTCTGACGGAGAGAGAGTGGGAGAGTGTTCTAGGTGGATGGACCGTAGACGGAGAAGGAGCGGGGGCCGAAAGTGCTGAGTTTGGTGCGGGGGATGTGGAGGCGGAGAGGGTTGGAGGTGGAGCGGAAGGAGCGTGAAGGAGTGTAAGGGTGAAGTAGGTTGGAGAGATAGGCAGGAGCGTAGTTGTTAAGGGATTTGTAGCAGAGAGACAGAAGTTTGTATTGGATGCGTTGGGGGATGGGGAGCCAGTGAAGGAGTTTGAGCAGGGGAGTGATGTGGTCGGATTTTTTTCTTTCTGAGGACGAGGCGGGCAGCATTGTTCTGGACGCGCTGGAGAGTGAAAGTGGTGGAGTACCTATGCCACTGATTTTCAGAGTGCACCATTTTCTATTACAAAGGCTAAAAAATCAGATATGGATACCGTCATGTTTTGGGCTACGCTGGGCAGCGTCCAAAAGTGACGTTTAAAAATTTGCTATTAAATCAAAAACTGCGGGACAAAACGGTACAATATTTTGCCACGACTTACGTGATATGTTGCTCTTAAAGTGGCATAACATATTTCCTTGTTCATTTCGGTGGTCATGCAAGGAAACACTTGGTCTCAAATTATTTGACAAGCCCCTCGTACTTTAAACAGATCTGATGTAAGATAATGTTAATCGATCTTCTCCAGGTAATAAAGGGGTACTGGTTCACAACATTGCCTAATAAATATTTTTTACAATAATGCAACTCAAAGGGACAATTTAACACTCAACATTTGTTTTATTTTCAAAACTTGATGTCGAAAAATTAAAGGCTCTTTTCCTCTTCACTGTCATATATATACTCTTACCCCCACAAGCCCCCCACCCCCCACCCCACCCCGTCGTTTGTGCTCAAGGAACAGTAGTACATGTCTGCTACGTGTACCTACTCAAATGGATTGTAAAAAAAGAAAAGAAATAAAAATGTTTTAGTTCAGGCACGACATTGAGAACTGTTTACACTGAATTTCACAATGTCCACCCTGGATAAGGGAAGAGGACGTTTAGAGTTTTAATTTTGGGTAGATGCTTGTTTAGATCCAAAATGAGGTAATATGTTGTTGGCAATTATTTCAGAACGGAGCTTCCACGCAAATATTGAAAAAACGTATTGATTGTTTTTAGCACGCCTATTTATTTTTTTCAACTTTATGTTACATAGACTATCAGGTGCAACTTAGACGTAGTCAACGTATGAATGATGTGTGAGCATAGCACTTAAAAGCACTAGAATCGACACAATGCTTCAGATTTGAAGGAAGGTATACACATAATTATATGGTTTTTACAAAGATCTGTTCATCAATGAGAGTGCCCCTTCCTTATGCACGTGTTTTGCGTTCCGCTGCTTAAAGAAGAGGTTTGAAATAAGTGGTTTCATCTTGTGTCTATCTCTTTTTCTCACAACAATAGTGGTAGTTTTTGCGGTTGTGTTTCTTTCTATTTTATTTTTGAGTTGCCTCAGCTTCTGAGTGCTATATATCATGAATATTGTTGTTCACAGATTATTGATGGACCAGCTACAGATTCGCCTACCATCAGCAGAATGTCTTCAGCTACATTGCCGTTTGTCGTCTCATCAATGAACAGTACTCTGCGTGTTCATTTCACATCGGGTTACAGTTACAACTATAACACAGGCTGGAACGCATCCTACACTGCATGTGAGGGCTATACTTACTCATGTTTACCCGCAGCCAGATGGCTTTAGTAGCCTGCGCGGCAATAATAACTGACTACTCAAGCCTACCTATAGTAAATTGTCCCTGAAATCTGAGTGGAGTAACAAGTGCACAAATCGTCAAACATGTGTGATAATATTTTTGGGAGGTTTATTGGGGCTGAACGGTTCGTAAGTTTCTACGTTTTAAATAATCAAAACCACTTACCTAGTGTAGTCACACCACTTTGATCATGTTTGAAATGTTTCCTTTTTATTATAATCTGGATGTTTAACCAGGTCCTGAGTGTACAGAAACACAAACAAGCGCGAGCTCGCGCACACAAATTTTGCTTGATGATATTTTGATTTAATCCCTTCACAGCCGATAAACTCTCAATAGGGTCCATCTGCAAGACGCATAGATTCTCATGAGCCCAGCGGGTGCGGTTGCTCATGGCGATTTTGGCTCTCGCTGACACAACTGACATTTATTTGACGGTTGGGGTTCCTTGGGACTGAATTACGAAAGATTTCAGAGAAATATTTGCGTCCAGTGGTAGCAATGAGAATAAGACAGACATGTCAAAAACCAAGTTTATGCCGCTACATCACTTCAAGATGTCGCGCACAGTTGTTGGGAATGTTTTCAAGCTGACAAAATGGCGCATTAATGTCTGCCGGGGTCTGATGGGGTGGGGCTAAAACGTTTTTCCAAGAGCAAGTCACTGGCATCAGCGAACGAGTGATGAAGCTCCGTTTACCCATCTCCCACACCCGACATGTCACTATCATCAGCGCCTACGCTCCGACACTCACCAACGCCGATAACGACAAGGAGGCGTTCTATGAGAGCCTCGACTCCCTCCTGAAGTCCACTCCTGCAAGTGACAAACTCATCGTGCTTGGTGACTTCAATGCTCGAGTTGGGCGCGAATGTGACTGCTGGGAAGGAGTGATGGGGCCACACGGGCTGGGCAAGATGAACAGCAATGGCCTGCTGCTGCTGACATTGTGTGCTGAGAATGGACTCGCCATCACCAACACCCTCTTCTGGCTGGCTAGTAAGTACAAGACAACATGGATGCATCCCAGGTCCAAGCAGTGGCATCTCATAGACTATGTCATTGTCCGCCAGCGGGATACTCGTGATGTCAGAATCACCAGAGCCATGAGAGGAGCCGAGTGCTGGACCGACCATCGGTTGGTGCGGTCTGACCTCAACCTGCACATTGCACCAGCACACAGGAAGAGGCCGAAGCTCACCCGACCTTCATTCAACCTAGCCAAGCTGAAGCGCCCGGACGTCAAACAAAACTTCCAGTCCCACCATGTTGACCTGCTAACTGCCCATGGACTGTTGACTGGCAACCCACTGAAATGTGGAACCAGTTCAAGGGGATGGTGACGGAGTATGCCAAAGACGTGCTTGGACTCAAGCAGAGGGTACACCAGGACTGGTTCGATGAGAACAATGCAGAGATCAACAAGATACTGGAGCAAAAGCGCAGTGCCTTCATCGAGTGGCAGAACGACATCAAATCCTTGTCCAAGAAAGACCGCTTCAAACACCTCCAGAGAAAAGCCCAGAGAGAGATCCGCAACATGCAGGACACTTGGCAAGGCAAAAGAACTTTTACACTTTGCTGAATCCAACAACTCCAAGGAGTTTTTCAGCGCTATGAAAGCTGTCTGACAACTCCTCTCTTTTCTTCCGACGGCTTCACCTTGCTGAAGGACAAAGGGCAGCATCACTGAGCGCTGGAGAGAACACTTCTCAAATCTGCTGAATCTGCCTTCCACTGTCGACCCCGCAGCCCTAGACATGATTCCCCAGAAGCCGAAACTGGATGACCTTGAAGTCCCGCCAACCCTGGACGAGGTCAAGAAAGCGATCAACCAGACTAGTTCCGGCAAGGCTGCAATAAATGGACGGCATCCCCGCAGAGCTCTTCAAAGCAGCTGGACCTGAGACCCTTGACGCCTTCCTCAACATTCTGACATGCATCTGGGCAGAGGAGAACATGCCTCAGGAATTTAGAGATGCTGCAATCGTCTCCCTGTTCAAGAACAAGGGCAGCAAAGCAGACTGTGCCAATTACTGAGGGATCGCACTCTTATCAATTGCTGGCAAGATCCTCGCACGAGTCATCCTCAACCGCCTGATCAGCTCTGTATCTGAGGAAGCACTCCCAGAGGCTCAGAGGGGCTTCAGACCCGGCCGCAGCACAGTCGACATGGTCTTCTCTGTGAGACAGGTCCAGGAGAAGTGCATTGAGCAACACATGGACCTCTACGCTGTCTTCATAGATCTGACCAAAGCATTCGACACCGTGAACAGAGAAGCGCTTTGGGTCATCCTCGCAAAGCTCGGCTGCCCCAGGAAGTTCACCAACATCATCCGCCTCTTCCATGATGGAATGGTAGGAGCTGTCCAGTCAAACGGCGACACATCCGCACCCTTCGACATTTCCAACGGTGTGAAACAAGGTTGAGTCCTTGCCCCCGTGATGTTCAACCTGTTCTTAACGTGTGTCCTGACCCATGCAGTACGCGACCTTGAGAAGGGAGTGTACCTGAAGTATAGACTAGACGGCTCTCTCTTCGACCTCCGTCGACTGAACGCTAGGACCAAGACCATCGAGAGACTGATCCTTGAGGCGCTGTTTGCCGATGACTGTGCGCTGACGGCACACACGGAGTCTGACCTTCAGACCATCGTCAACAGGTTCTCGGAAGCCTCTCGACTGTTTGGCCTCACCATCAGTCTCAACAAGACCGAGCTCCTGCACCAACCAGCCCCAGGCACAAGAGCCCCCCCCCCCCCCCCCCCCACCCCCCACCCCACCCAAAGTGTATATCGAAGACACCGAGCTGAAGTATGTCGACCAGTTCAGGTACCTGGGGAGCATAATCTCTTCTGACGGTACTATCAACAAGGAAATCGCAGCTAGCATCAGCAAAGCCAGCTAAGCCTTGGGTCGCCTCAAGCAGCTTGAATGTTTCCACATGAGGTCCCTGCGCTCGCTCATGGGCATCAAATGGCAAGACAAGGTGACAAACCTGGAAGTCCTGGACAATGCTGGCTTAGTGAATGTTGAAGCCTTGATCTTAAAGACACACCTTCGCTGGACAGGTCATGTCATACGCATGGATGATTCTCGCATGCCACGCCAACTCCTGTATGGTGCACTCTCAAAAGGCCACAAAACAGCCTCATGTACTGCGTCTTCCCGGTAAAGGAACTTGAAGCACAAGTACAAGACAGATCTGGCTGGCACGCTCGTTGAACACAATCGGCGCGAACGGATCACTAGTGCCAGAGCTCGCAGAAAGACAGCGTCGACTCTCCCCACAGCTACGTTCCAGTGCCCCCATTGCCCTCGCAGCTGTGGCTCCAGGATTGGCTTGGCCAGCCACACCCGCACCCACAAATAGAAGTCATGCACAATGACGACATCATCGGTTTTCGATGGTCTACCTATTATAAATGTAGTCACCAATCGTGCATGCATCCGCTCTTCAGCCGTCGTGTGTGTGTGCGCGTGCTATTGTCTAAGGCAATTTCTTAGGAGCTACAACATCCACAGACATTAAACTCGACACAACTGCAGTTCACAAAAACAATTGTACCAACATATTTCATCTGTAAAATTTCATCTTTAGAAAAGTCAAGGTCATCATAAGTCGATGTGTTTGTAAAAATTCGTCATTTTTCGCACACACATTTTTAAAAAGTTAACTTCAGGCGCAAAGGTTTGAAATTACCTAAGTGTGCGGGGGATTTCGTAGACCTTTTCATGCAAACTCTTCCTGTCGGTGGTGTCACAGTTGCTGAGAATGTGAAGATGGTGAGCACCTACAAATGCACCACTTGTTGACTATCAAACGAGGGGTGCATGGTGCTGGCCTTAGTGAGAGATGGGGTGGAGGGGGGGGGGGCGAGGGAAGGAGGAGAGAGGTCTGGAGACTTTTTCATCACTGGCCGAAAAATCAAACGACGTGAGGGGGTCCGCATTCTCAACGACCGTTTACAATTTCCAAGAAAAGGCGCGGAAGGGTGTTTGTGTGTATGTATGTGTGTGTGTGTGTGTGTGTGTGTGTGTGTGTGTGTGTGTGTGTGTGTGTGTGTGTGTGTTTGTGTTTGTGTGTGTGTGTGTGTGTGTGTGTGTGTGTGTGTGTGCAGTGTGTGTGTGTGTGTGTGTGTGTTTGTGTGTTTGTGTGTGTGTGTGTGTGTGTGTGTGTGTGTGTGTGTGTGTGTAGGGAGGGGAGGGGGGATTGGGTTGTTCCAAACTCCCAAAATGGAAAATTACACATTAAAAAAATCTCCTTGGAGCCGTGGACCTTGGAACACCCCCTCCCCCTGAATTTGCTTCTGAACATGTAAATAAACCTTGTCGATAGTGCTGCTTTTATCAAGTTTTACTTCTGAGGTGGGAAAACTAAATCCGGTAGCTCTTATTCCCCCATACATAGAACATTTTCCACACACTTGCTGATCATGTCTGACCTTTGACCTTTGGAAGGAGCTAATAAAATTAATATACATAGACAGTGTAACCCTAGCAACACATTTCTACGGGGGTATTACTGCAAAGTTCACATAGGAACTACCTGTAACAGCAACAACCTAACATATAGCCTTTATACGTCCCGTGATCTTTGACCTTAAGGAGAGGTTAACTTAGTAGAGCAGCAAGCAAAAGTTGTATCAACAGTTTTCTCTTTGGCAAATTTTAAAATAAAATTAATATAACAAGTTTCTTTACAAAATCGCCTGTTTATTGACCTTTGTAACCTTGACCTTTCATGGAGGTCAGCGGAAATGACAATCAAAGCTATTGTCAAATAGGATCACTGTGCCAAATTAGAAATCTGTGGCTCTGATGGTCTCTCAGAAATTAAAAATGAAACAATCTGTCACATTTGGATATACAAGGGATGATGGATGGATGGATGGACCAGTGACGGATGATTCATTATATTTAACTCACTTTTAATGTTAAATGAGATTATAATATGTGCTAACTATCTTTCATACCTTAATTTTCCAACAAAATGTAAGTAAAACTTGTAAAAAAGACATATTAACACTGTTTCGTAATAGGAGACCTGATGTTTCATATTAGGCAAATGGTGCTTAATAAGAAACAATCTGTCACTTTTTTTCAAACTGGAACTGCTTCCGTGTCGATTCGAGTTTTGAAATTTGGCTTTGTCCTAAGATGCATCAACATAATCTCTATCAAACCCTGCTTTCGGATTGATTCTACCTTTCTTTGGACTGTCGCGCGAGACTTTTTTGCTTAAAAGTGTTTCATACATGGGTCTCATCCCCTACATGCTTTTTGTATTCCCATAGCGGGACTGAGACCGGACTAGCAGCTGGGTTAAGTATTCGGGAGTTCTGTTATTTTGAATCTTGAACATGAGAACTCCGTTGTTATAAACAGACATTCTTAAGAGAAATAATTCCCGCTTTCGAGCATCTTCTCATCAGTTGTCAGAGAAGGATCCGGTAAGATTAACTTTGCTGCTCGTCTATGTAAAGATTTTTAAATGTACATCGCTGCAACCATCCCACACAGTCGAAGCGTAATTTGCCTTCTTCCCTCTAGGTATGAACTAAAAAATTAAACCCCTGAGTCATTTTTTCAAGTAGTGACTAAGCCTTTAAATCAGAGTGCCGTGGTTAACAATGTCTAACGCCTTCTAAAACTCGAGATATATTACACCTGTCAACTGAGGATTGTTTATATTAGACAACCACTTATCTGCAAGGCTGGAAAGTGCCGTATGACAGGAATATTTCGGACGATATCCAGACTGAGGGGGATGAAGCATGTTACGTGTTTCCAAATATTGAGATATATTTTTGTGTACATGTCGTTCCAGGGGTTTGCTGAGCACGGAGAGTAACGAAATCGGCCTGTAGTTATTCAGATCTGCCCTGTCCTCGGATTTTGCTAGTGGAATAACCTTTGCAGTGTAAAGCTGTGTGGGAAATACACAATAATAGAGACACAGGTTGTAGATGTATGTAAGTGATTCAACAATGTAATGTAGTTTCAAAACTTTAGGATTTATATCATCAGGGCCTGATGACTTCTTGTTCCCTAGACAACTCATATATTTGCCTACTTCATGTACTGCAAGTGGAGGAATGTTAAAAGAAGTCTCGCCGGCAGTTGTCTCATTGCAAAAGTCCACTAAAACGTCTGAGCACGTGTCGCTTACATTGTCTTGTGTTTTGGATAGCCCATCAGCTACTGATAAGAAGTGATTATTAACTAGAGAGAGAGAGAGAGAGAGAGAGAGAGAGAGAGAGAGAGAGAGAGAGAGAGAGAGAGAGAGAGAGAGAGAGAGAGAGAGAGAGAGAGAGAGAGAGAGAGATTCAATGATTCAATGATTCAATGAAGCTTTATTTATCAACGGTTGAGGCATTGACATCGTCACAGACATAGCCATTTTTCAAACCTGCCGTTGCTACAAAACTACGAGACAAAATACAAAAAAAACTAAGTATATAGTTAAATGTAAATGAAACTGACAAAAACATTGCTAGTTTAGGGAAACTAAACCTAAACTCACACACACACACACACACACACACACACACACACACACACACACACACACACACACACACACACACACACACACACACACCATCACACACGCACACACAGAGTTTGTAATTGGGAGCATACATAATCAGGGTTACAGGGCAGTATAGATCTCACAATGTAATGATTACAACTGCTTCGAGAAGTACTTGAAGAGACTGATTTTGAAACGGGCTAGAGAGGAAGCGGATTTTACATAATCAGGAAGCGTGTTCCAAGTCTGCGTTCCCGCGAATGACAAACTAGATTTGTATATATCAATACTTGTTTTGGGGACTAAGAAAAGTTGCCTAATATTACCAAGCCTAGATTCCGACTTAGAGAAAAGAGTTGTGATATATTCTGGTATTTTCTGTTTCCACACTTTGAACATAAAAATAGCCTTATTGTATTTGAAGTGGTCTTGCAGCGGCAGAAATCCTATTTTGGCGAGTTTTTCTTCTGTTGTGAGTCGTGGGTCAGGAAGGATTAACTTTGCTGCCCTTCTGTGTAACGAGTTGAGTCTCTTCAAGTGGACTTCACTGCATCCATCCCACACCGTTGACGCGTAATCAATATGAGAACGTATGTGAGCATTATAGAATAGTTTGCGCGTGTCCGAGTCGGTGTAATATTTCAGTTTGGACAACATGAAAAGATTTTTGGCTACCGTTCTGCATGAAGTGTCCGTATGAGCCTTCCACTTAAGCTGACTGTCAATTGTAATCCCTAGTAGGCGGTGTTCATTAACGTGTTCTATTTGCCTGCCCTTTAATAAAAGGTTAAGTAACAGGGGTGCTAACTGGTGTTTTTGACGAGTGGCGATTATCATAGATTTGGTTTTAATTGGATGAACAATCATAGAATTCCTGTGACACCATTCAGACACTTCATCAAGACTATGCTGCAAGTTGGAAGAAATTACTTGTATATCTTTGTTAGTCATATGAATGGAAGTGTCATCAGCAAAAAGATCACATTGTACGTTCTTGCCAGTTATATGAAGTGGCAGGTCATTGATGAATAGACAAAATTATAAGGGACCAAGCACGGATCCTTGGGGAACTCCATACTTTATATCTTTTAGAGAAGAGTAAGATCCATTTACTAGAACTTTTTGTTTACGATCAGTTAGGTATGATCTAAAAATGCAACTACTTCTGTACTATTCAAGTATTTCTGAATCTTTGTCATTAGAGTGGTGTGATCGATTAGGTCAAAGGCCTTTTTAAAGTCTAAATAAACGACACCTGTTATCTGGGATTTGTTCATGACCGGTGGCCTTCTGACAAGCGCAGCACAGCAGGAAAAAATGCTGCCGTCTGCGAAATATGAAGTTGACAGTCCTGAAACTACACCATTGCAGAGTTTTCACTAAGCACAAACACTCTGCCAAGAAAGATACTTGCAGAGTAAACCTTGCCAGCACAGTGTCCAAATGAATGGAGAGAATCTTACACGCGATGCGCACATCAGCAAGATGGCGCGCGCGCGCGCCGAGAGAGAGAGAGAGAGAGAGAGAGAGAGAGAGAGAGAGAGAGAGAGAGAGAGAGAGAGAGAGAGAGAGAGAGAGAGTCGTCTAATTATTATTAATTTGTTTCAGCCTGTGATAGAGTGTTTACGACGCAGAACGCCAGTTTCTACTCTCCTGAGTATTCTACCACCAATCGTACAGACCTGGATTGTGACTACCACATTAGGCTGTCTGTTGGGGCCATCATAATACTCTACGTTGAGACTGCACACACAGGCTACAGCCTCGGTGCTTGTCATAATTTCTTCAAAGTAAAGAGTGTGGTTTTTATCTTTTATTTCAAATGCAGTTTTTGACTCACATGCGAAGCAAAAGTGAGTCTATGTTCTGAGCCAGTGGTCGTCCGTCCGTCGTCTGTCGTTCGTTGTCCGTCCGCCGTCGTCCGTCGTCTGTGGTAAACTTTAACGTTGCTATTTTCTCTGAGACTATTCAAGCCACAGACTTTAAACTTGGCCCAAGGATACTTTTTGGCAAGACCTTTCTAGACATATCAATTTGAGTGACCATTCCTAAAGGTCAAGGTTACTGGGGATGAGGAAATAGGTCAGAAGTAGCCATATTTGGACACAATTGATTTGTTCTCAAATACTGTTCACAACTTCAATCCAAAACTTGGTACAAAGTTACCTGATGGCAAGACATTCCTATGCATACTAATTTGGTTGATCCCTGGGAAAGGTCAAGGTCACAAGAGATCAGGAAATAGGTTAGAAAAAGCGCCATATTTTGACAACATATGTTTTTTTTTTCTTCTGAAATACTATTCGTAACTTCAAACCCAAACTTCGTACATAGATACCTGATGGTAAGTCCTATCTTTGCATGCTAATTTGGATGACCCCTTCAAAAGGTCAAGAGTCACTTGAGGTCGGTAAATGTGTGAAAAATGACATTTGTGGGGGGGGGGGGGGGGGGGGGGGGGAATTTGAATTGAAGTTTTATCAATCTTTTTGCAAACTTTTCAATCAAATTTGGCGTGAAGTTTGCAGATGATAATACATTTCTATGCATACTAATTTAGTCGAATCATCGCAAAGGTCGAGGGTCACAGGGATTTGACAGATGTGTGAAAAATGCTTACATTTTGAGAAAACATGGATTTCGCTGGTGCTTAAGCCAGCCCTTTATACTTGTATAAAGCCAGCCCTTTATACTTATTGTCACATAGGTCACACACATGTGCATCGTTCATACACGTGAGCCATAAGGGCTTTGCCTTTTTTGTTCTTAAATAGGTAATTTCGATATTAATTTTCCGCACGGAAACTGAGTTTCACACACTGTTGTTTTTATTTCAACTTGATGAACACCATTCCAAGTGCTAAAGTCCATATGTACCTTTTTCGTGATTACATTTTTTGAGTGCCAGCTATTGCACCCTTTAATTAAAAGATTTAATCAACCGTACCACAATGCAAAATCGGTGATAGAAAAAGATTATCGGTGTCAGGTTAATTGTTCAGGTGCTAGATGGTTGGAATCTCATCCCCAAGGTCGCGGGGTCAAACCCAAGTGGTGTTAGCCTTTGTTCAAAACTCCGTGACCCGTCTGTAAAATCCTCTCTGTAATGACAAAATACGTTAAGACCAGTATGTTAAACTTTTTTTTTTTCAACTTACGTGTATCTATGTTCTTTGGTCAGGGCTCTGTAGACATATTGCGAAGGTACGGAAATATGTTCCGCAATCTATGTAAGGCCAAATATTTGGTGTGCGTCGACTACTGCCTCACACGTCTTGTCAGTCTGCGCTTTACTCTGTAATCCTTGCTCGGTTGGAAGTCACAGTGTCCTGAAGGAAAATGCTTTAAAGTACCATTAGGCATAAATCTGAAGACACAGTTCAGCACCATTGTGTTTGTTATGCCTTGTCGACACACCTAATGAACTTTAACAGCAGTTGGGACAAGCAGCAAACGCACACGCGTTATCGCACGTATTTATGCTGCTCTGCCGTTAGCTTGTCAATCTAATTTTAGCTGTTTCTCGTACTGATAGCGTTGTATTAATAGAACGGAGTGAAGTCATTGTCAGGCTACGTGAGATAAAGCGTTTTGTAACCATCTGTTACTGAAGTGTATATTTGAACAGTAACGGCGGTAGTAGGGCTTCAAATTGTTGCAGGAGGTGTGGCGCGGAAGTAGGCTTACATAGCGCCAAGCAAATCGGCTAAATCTGCGCGTCCGATTTTCCCAGCGCCACTCTCAATTGTACGAAGGCTTTACAATAAGACATGTCAAACCTTTTGGGGCATTTTGTAGCAGTGTCAAAAGAAGAGCCACCGGTCCGTTTAGGTGTGCATTTTTGCTTTTCACATACATGCAAGTTCATTTTCCTTCCAAGTCTAATTATCCACAATGTCGGGATGCCTTGGGCTACTTGTACTGTTTGTTTGTCTATTTTGACAAAGGGTATTTACCCGAAATATTAATAAATTGTGTTTTCCCGTTTTTTCTAAGCGTGTTTCTTTCTCCGTTTGGTACTTCTTTGCATTTCACACGCTTGGCAGTCACCTTTTTGGTCTGGACTACTTGTACTGGTTTCACCCTGGTCTATCTACTGAGCAGGATGGGGTTTACACTTATTTCTTAGGGTTATTTATCGCATTTCTGTCAATTTCTATTGTGTTTGTTTTGCTTGCAGCCCGTGATACTGGATGTGTATTAATTGGCAAATGGTCTATTGCACCTACCTGTGCGGCTGATGATTGTATCATTTCACTAACATGTAATGGTAATGTTTCTTTTATAACGGGACTGAAAACTGTTTCTGCGTATTATCATAGAACCTTCAGAACGTTAAATTGTAGGATACAGGAACATTAGACGTTGACATCTTATTTTAGAAACATAGTTGTGTTTATAATAACGGTCACGTGCGACAAACCAATGTAAAAGAATAAGTAAACAGCCAGGATATAATACTGGACATTCAGATTTTGCAAAACTCTTCATTAGATCCCCTTCCCACATTTGTACATGTATGATACGCATTTTTGTGTTACAGGTGTACGATGGAGACAACAATTCGGCGCCATTGCTTGGTGATTCTAACTGCAGCAGCTCCCCTCGTGTCCTGAAGTCTACCAAGAACACGATGCTGATCAAGTTCCACGTCGACCAGAGCAATACTGGCGATATTCCACGACTTAACTTTTCCTATATTGGCATGGATTAAATATATATATAATGAAGAAAGGATCCACGTACACATGTAGTTTAGGAGGAGTTACATTTTTTGCACAAATTTTCGCCCTCTCAGCGAGGGCTCCTTCAGGGGAATTTTGGTTCTTCTTCCTGTGTATGTCGATAGCGGCGTCTTTCACGATGATTCCTGTAAGAATCTTCGCGACAAAAGCGCTACCGGCAGCCAAAGCGACAATTTTCCCTTTTTTCGTTGAAAAGTATTCATTAATTTGCTTTTTAAACAACCAAAATTTGTGGGATCGATTGAAATGTTATACTTGATTGTGCATCAAGACACATGTAACTTTCAAAAAAAAAAAATGTATATTTTCATTTACCCGTTTGTTTGTTATTTGGTTGGTTGGTTGGTTGGTTTGTTGGGTGTCTGGCTGGCTGGTTGGTTGTCTGGTTGGTTGGTATGTTTTATGGAAATGTACAGTAAAAGTGAGATTCTATCCAGAGGATTTCTAGGGTGCTTGGACCGTTAAAACGTTCGTCAGTGGTGAAAAGGGGCCCCCATGTAAAGAAAGATGAGGTGTATGAGCTAGGAAACACGTCTTATGTGTCATTTAGGCAACAATAACAACAACAACAAAATACATGATTTCTGACGCTCCGACAAAGCTGAATCCTAATTAATTCAAGCTGGCACACACCTATGTGTACGCTTCTTGAAACCTGCTCTAAGATGGTACACAATAGATTAAAAACAAACTTCAGCACAGTATGTTTCGAACAGTTTTAGAAAACTAGCATAAGTCCTCGTGATAGAATCTCTCAGCGTTCTAGTGCGACAGTTTGAACAATACTCCAGCACAAGAACACATTGGTTATTATAGCTGTATTTTCAGAATGTGGAAAAGTGTTCACGGACAACAGCGGTAGAATTCAGTCTCCAGGATACCCCAGGCCTTATCCTGTTGACCTTGATTGTTCATACGTCATCCAGTATTATTCTTCGCCAACAACTGTCTTCCGTCTATTTTCAAATAATCTTCGTCTTGATGCTGACCCAAGGTGTCATGATTGTGTTGAGGTAAATATTTGACGGGCACGATAGCCAACTGATTTCTCTTGATACTGAACGGGTGGAAAAAACATGCGATGTGTAACGGCAGTAATTTGAAGCGTGACAGAACGGACCGAATAATATGCATGCATGTGTGTCTACAGTTTGTTGTTTGTTTGTTTCTTTGTTGTTTTTTGTGGGGATTTTTTTTTTTTTTTTTTTTTTTTGTTGTTGGTTGTTTGTTAAAATCGGAAGTTTAATTGACGGTCTAAGGGAACTAACCCTCCTTAAAGTTACTGCAGTATAGTAAATAGCCACTACGATCTAGAAAATAAACGAAAGCGCTACAATCTTAGTACTCAAACCTGTATAAATTGTGTATAATAGAAGTCATCGTCCTGCAACACCAACAGCACAGAAAAATATGGTGTGAAACGGATTTTGTTTATGTTAAAAAGTCAATAAAGTAGATGGATTGCCATACATAAAGCGGATGAAAACGGCTGTTTTATGATCTCAGTAAGTCCCTTGTTGAGTCTAGAGGCTGTTAAGAAGGCGACTGACCACACGAAAGCGGTGGCAACAGCTACAAAAATCGAGAACATAGAAATAAAGAGAGAGAGCTACCACTTGCGCCCCGCGACAGCGGTACGAAAGCTGAGCGACAATATGGCGCGACAAAAACGTTTCGCCCCATAGAGCGATTCAACAGCGATTCGATTCGCGACAAAGTTTTCAACGATTCTGCCCGTCGCGCCGCTACACGGAAACACAAGAAGCGTTTTCCGCCTATCGCTAGGCTAATATTTTGTAGTTTTGCCTACCGCACGCCGTCGCGTGGCTACACGAAATCACAACTGCATTCCCGGTGATTTGGAAGGCCGCAGATCGTCTGGAGCATTTTCTAGTGTCTTATGTACCCACTCCATAAAGTTTGGCCTTTTGTGACATATGTGACACATAATTGTATAACAAGCAAATTAATATTAATGAACTTGCTTAATATACTTTTCTTCCTAAAATCCCCCACCCGGGTCTGCCCTGGGGGACTTGGGTGGGGTTAGGTATTTTTTAGTTCCCAGGGTCACCCTGGTCAGCCCCACAGGGTGGGTTTTTCTCTCTATTCTGGGGCATGTATTTCTGTCTACCCTTTGTCCATTCACCTGTATTTGCCTTTTTAAAACTCTCCCTACTGTCTGCACTGCCTGTAGCTCTTGATATTGGATGTGTGTTGCTAAATGGTCTTGGCTTTATTTAGGCCCCATGTGTTAGGTTTATTTCATGTATTGGACCGGCTGGCAACATACATTCAATGTTCTGTTTATTTTTTTTCACAAGCAGTGCAGGCACGTCCTGAGAAAGCCTTGTTGCTGTCGGGACGTTAAGCAATGTACAATAATATCTTCCTAAAATCCCTTGCGCGCCAAGAAGGCTCGATCTTGATGATACCTGCATTTTCAAAACGGAAACGCGAAATATTTTCATACTCTCTTTTGCAAAATTAACAAGCTCCTTATGTGTATCAGTAATGAAATACTTTTAAGCGGATACGGAAGCTCGAAATTTATATATCCTGTGCACACACACGAGCGGAGAACTGACACCAGTCGCTCTACTGACTAGTGAAATTGGCGAGATGCCAGCTGGCGACATCGACAACCTGAGAAAGAATTAAATAAACAAACCTGCTGGCATTTTCCGCAATTATGCGTGATCTATTTACAAGCAGGATTTACTCAGCAACACGCATGATTATACGAAGCACCAATGTCTGCATAGTCAGACGAAATCTGCGCGCTGAGTCAACAGCAATATGCAGTCGGCTGCCATGCATGTGTTTTGTCTGAACACCGCATTCAGCCGCAAAATGAATGACGCAAGGCATAGTGTTGTTTTGAACTGGGTACATAAATTATATTGAGCAACATTTTGCTTGATATAGTGCCGATAACCGACAGATGTGATTACTTGCCCGACTCAAAATGTCCTCGTCTTACGACTCGGCCAGCATTTTGATTCGGGTCTCGTAATCACATCAACCTGTTATCGGCACTGTATCAAGCAAAATGTTGATCAGGATAATATAATATCATACAGCGCTTAGAGAACTAGCAACCCATTGATTACACACGTGTAATGCATTCATCCTCTCGCGGCCCCTGGTTTGCTATTGCAAAGATAGCTAACTCTGGTTACAAAACGGGTTACAAAACGAAGAAGTTGCGTCCCGTGTTGCAACAACGGCTGACGCAATATATGCAAGAAGAGGAGCGAAATCGAGCCACGCGCGTAAATTTCGAGCAGGTATGATCATATTTCCGCAAATAAAATCGATCGTGCGTCTTACCTTCCAAAGTCTAAGCAAATGAAACACCTAGGTTCTGACAGTGATGTTTCCAATAGTGCAGACAGCAAAAAATGTCGCACGTCGATCGTCGAAACACGTTTTTTCAGATCACGGATGGTCGCCGGATTTAATAAATAACCACTTTTCTCCTCTAGTATGTGTCACCCTTAATTCGGGCGGACCGTCGGGGGTTCTTTAATAATAATAATAATAATAATAATAATAATAATAATAATAATAATAATAATAATAATAATACAGGTTGGTTTTGAAGACTGAGAGTGTCGGGGATTGACGGACTTGGGGAGGTAGGGAGTTCCACACATGAGGGACCTGGTACTGAAAAGAACGAGCACCTGCAGTTAACGTAAAGTTAATTCTCGATTGGACCAGTAATTCCTGGGAACAAGAACGTAGGCTACGGAAAAGGTTATGAGAGCAGAGACTGGAGGAGAGGTACAGGGGAAGTGTGTTGTCCAGGTGCTTGTGTGCCAGGGTAGCCAGTTTCTATTCAATTCTCTGTTTTACAGGGAGCCAATGGAGTTGTTTTAACAGAGGGGTAACATGGTCAGAGCGTTTCTTGCGAAGAATTAATCCTGCTGCGTTGTTTTGAATGCGTTGAATGCGACATAGTTGATCTGAGGTGATGCCTGCAAAAAAACAACTGCAATAGTCAAGACCAGAAAGGATGCGAAAACAGACAAGCTGTGCAATGGTCTTTTCTGTCTCAAAGGGTCTTATGATGCTGAGTCTCCGTAGTTCTAAGTAGGCAGTGCGACTAATGTGGCTAACCTGCCTCTCCATCGACAAGGTAGAGTCGAGGTAAACACCACGATTCTTCAGCTCTAAATGGAATTTCTTGGCCGCCTATACATATGCGATCAATACAAGAGACAGAATTACGAGCACAAGTACCCATTACCATGCGTTCGGTTTTGTCATCATTCAGTTTGAATTTGTTAGAAGTCATCCAATCTTTAGCTTCACTAATGCAGTTTTCCATGCTAGAGACAACAGTTTGGAAGTTCTGAGGGTGATCTGCCTTAAGAAGCTGAGTGTCATCAGCGTATTTGTGGAACTCAGAAGTATGTTTTCTGATGATATGAGACACGGGTTCGGTTAAAAGTGAGAAAAGCAGTGGACCCAGAACCGATCCCTGAGGTACACCAAACTTCAGCTGTATCGGCTGAGAAAGAGCACCATTGACGCTTACAGACTGATACCTGTCCTCAAGTTAGGCCTTAAGCTTTGCAAGTGCAACACCTGAAATGCCAAAGGAAAATGCAAACGATCAAGAAGAATTGTGTGATCTAAGGTGTCAAAAGCTGCTGACAAATCTAAAAGTGACAGCACAGACACATGTCCGACATCAGCATGAGAAAGCAGGCTGTTTGTGATATGAAGCAAAGCAATTTCTGTGCTGTGATTCTTGCGGTAAGCAGACTGATATAACTCTAACAGGCCATTTCTACTCAGATGATCAACCAATTGACTGAGAAAACTTTCTCCAAAGCCTTGGAAAGAAAAGGTAGGTTAGATACCGGTCTGTAATTTTTGAGTATGTGTTACGATTGTGGTTGTGTTATCCTGTGAGAGCATACATGTGTTTATCGTAGGAAACGATCCGATGTTTATTTGAGCTTTCACGGTTACGATTCACGTGCCTTTTTAGTTAGATTTCCTTTTGTTTGTGAGTAGAGCCGATTTCGTTTTGTTAAGTTTAGTCCGGAACGTTCTAGAAAGGTCGCACTGTCTAGTGACATCGTAAGTGTCACGTCAGTTAGTTGGCATCGCAACATTTTCGTTACTTTTTGTTTTCCTGTGCGCGTGAATTGAGCAGCTTTTATTTTGTTTTGGGAATGTTCTCGTACCTTTTTGAGCTATCATGGAACGTGGTGATAGGGATACCATACTTTTATGTGTATTAATTATATGCTAGAATTTAGAGCTGAAGTAAGCAGCCGAGTTTTTGTAGTCTGTTATAGTTTTTCTGAAAAGTTTATGTTAATGAGCTTCGGCTGCCTGTTTCGTTCTGATTGGTTGCGTTGTATGATTTCCGTAGAAGATTCTGGAATTTGATAGTATATATAAGGAGGGCGCTGGGAAAGCCCGTTCGTACATTGTCTTGCTTTGTCAGTTGTAGAGACACGTAGTTTATTGGGAGAGACGCTGTGTATGAGAAATTTTGTGTCGCAGTGTGGACATTGCAGAAGAGACTTTTTATCAGTAGTTTGTGCATTTGAAAGTGCATTACTGTGTGGATATCGCATCGCTGAATTAAATATTGTTGGAACTGTTACATCCTTAAGCCACGTGTGACGGATTGCAGTTGAACGAGGTTTATTTTAAAGAACTCTACGTGTGTGTGTCTGGTTTGTTTATCATACTTCCACTAAAATTCCACCACGTAACAGTATGCTAGCATCTAGTCCAGCTTTTTTTCAACAGCGGGATCACTACAGACGGACCTTGACATCAGAGATGTGTTGATAATCCTGGTGATGACACCAACCAGTTCATCAGAACATGACGTGAGTAGGTTCGTGGGCATGGGATCAAGAGAACAAGATTTTTCGGAAGAGTACAAGAAAAGTTTTTTCACACTTTCCTCTGTGAAAGAAGTGAAACTGTCGAGCGAGGAACCACTGTAAGAGACAATGGTGGCACTGCCGGAAGAACTATCAAGTTCTTCACCAATTATGGTAATTTTAGAGTCAAAGAATGTACAGAACTTGTTACGTGGTAGAATCGTAGTCGTAGTATAATAACCACACCAGGCGCACACACGTAAGGTTCTTTTAAGTAAACCTCATTCAGCTGCAATCCGTCACACGTGGCTTAAGGATGTAGACAATACTGGAGTAACAGTTCTAACAATATTTTAATTCAGCGATGCGATCTCCACACAATGCAATTCCAAATGCACAAATACTGATACAAAGTCTCTTCTGCAATGTCCACACTGACAACACAAAGCTTCTCCTTCGCAGCGTCTCACACAATGTACACCCTATACGGGACACGTACCTACGATGAACGGCGTGTCTCTACATTGACAATGCAAGACAATGTACCTCCGCGCTTCCCAGCGCCAATCTTTTATAGTACACTAATTTCTAGAATAATCTAGGAAAATCAAACAACTCAACCAATCAAAATAATCTACGCAACTGAAACTCACAAACATCGATAAAACATGAACCCTCTAGAAAACCACAATAGGCTACAAAAATTTGACTGCTCACTTCAGCCCCAAATCTTTGGTAAAATGACATCTCACAAAAGTATGGTAAGCAAGTCGGAAACTTCGAGAAACTTCACAAAATTTCAATACACACAAGAAAAAGGCTGATTGCTTCACGCGCACAATAAACAACTTGTGCCTAAAAGAGCGGCCTCACACTTTGATACCGAGTTTCAAAAGGTTGCCGACGCTTTGATGTTACACACACGAGGTCACTAGACAGAGTGCGATTTTGCTGTAACGTTCTAGTCTATTCTTCAGCTAACTACATAGTACAAAAATCGACCGCTTTTCTCCGTGTGACTTCGCTAGAAACTTCCGGAACAAACTTAGCATAATAACTAAGTAAATTCCGCTCTACGCGCAAACAAAAGAAAATCCCACCGAAAAGGTACGTGAATCGCAACCATGATAGTTCAAATAAATATCGGATCGTTTCCTACGATTAACACATGTATGCTCTCACAGGACAACACAACCACAATCGTAACAGAACTGGTCGGGAAGTTCATCAGGTGGGATGTTGCTAGGAAAAACTAGCTCAGATGGCTTCCCGAGCAGTTCATTGGTGACACTGTACATCTGACAGTCCTCAAGCTTGCGGCAAAGAAATGTTTTCTTGGCCGCAAGCTGTAAGGACTTCAGTACCCCCGAGAGCTGCTTCACAAAAAATCTGTCTATGAATAGTAAGACCACTGGATCTCCACTGTGTTTCTGCACGTCTGAGCTCGCGCTTGACGTCTTTGAGTTCTGTAGTAAGCCATGGGGCAGGAGGACAAGCAGTAACACGTCTAGTGGTGAGCGGAGCGTGCTTATCAACGACACCAGAAACAGTTGTGTTGTATGTATCTAACAGTATGTATCTGCACAGCCGACCAACACGGTGTCACAAGCATGCCTCACATCTGAGCGAAAATTATCCATGTTGATGCGTCGGATGTTTCTGGAGGTGACAGCGCGTTTGACGTGATCGGGGCAAGCCAGATGAAGACTGAAGAAAACAATTATGTGATCAGACAGCAGTGAATCTGAAACTACAACCTCTTGGTCAGGACAAGTAATCTCCCTTGTGATGAGCAGATCCGGGGTGTGTCCACGACTGTTAGTTGGGCCATGAATATGTTGTTGCAGGGCATGGTCGGCGAACAGTGAGGGTAAACGCTGTGCATCACTGTCTGATGAGAGTTCATAATGAAACTCCGGCTCTTCCTCCCCCATCCACTTTCGTACCGGTCTCAGTCCACTTTATTAATTTCAAACATAAACGATCAAAACTTCCGGAACCTCAATAGCTGAGGTGAGCACCACGTAAATGTCCTGTGTATGTCTTGTACTGTGTTTGTCTTCATAGTAAATGCGTGTTTCACGCGAGCGTGCGTGTTGGGTTCAGTTCGCAGCGCGTTGATCCGATTAACAGAATTAGGTTAAGCACCTATATAATGATCGGTATTATTATTATTAATTATCAGTCAAAGTAATTTATTATCCCAAAGGGGATAATGATCGCACCGTGTCAACTCCCAGTCACTGAAAAATCAGTGAAATGATAATATATTACGATATAAATGGTTAGTTAAAACACGTAAAATATAGATTGAGGGGTGGGGTGGGGGGAGGGGGAGATGCGTGTGTTATAACCTCTTGCACCTTCTCAAACAGCGAAATATCGAAGAGAAGGGGGAGAGGGAAGGGGCTATAGATATAGCATTTTAATGATTTTTGGGGCCGACCGGGGACGAGGGGGTGCCGGGTGCGGGGGGGGGGGGGGGGTGGTGGTTAGGAGGGAGGGGTGTTGGGGGGGGGGGGGCTGGACCACATCCCAGCTGCAAAGATCCGGCCCTGTTTTGTATGTCTTTCATGTATTTATGTAAATAACAATGCATATGTATTCGTATGGTGTTGCCTCCGTGTGTTACCTCACTGTGGTAATGATGCTCTGACATCGCTCCTTAACGCCGGTATAGGCGTGTGACAAATTCTCACCCTGTTTTGAGAAATCGTTGTACTAAACTATGCATGCAAAGAACGACACAGCCCGAACATAATGACATAAACAATTCAATATTATAAACAGACAGCCTTCTGCTCAATTTCTCGGCATACACAGATGAATAGAGTCTGATTACAATGAGTAACATTTGCGAAAAAAGTGTGATTTTGACATACCTTTATATGATAACTGTCTGATATTATGTGCATAACAATGACACACGTGCATATTGCCGTAATATCCTGCATTTTCCGAACGAACAAAAGCAAGAATGGTCAGAAGTATTCTGTACGACTGCGTTTTTATTGCTTAGAAATTTGCGTCGGTGGTCTCTTTTTCATATTTCCAGATAAAACAACCGCAAATACTTTGTCGGAGCTCAATGGGATGCGACCTTACAATGTTGTAACTTCGCAGTGCGAACAACGCAAGTGTGATATGCCCTGATATTTGTAGGTCTACAACGGAAGCAACACATCCTTCCCGGTACTGGGGGGTCCTTATTGCGGCAACGCCACATCTCTGCTGTTCTCCATACAGTCTTCCGTCACGATCCGATTCCGCACAGACGGCACCACCGCCAGTACCAGTCAGGGATTTGACTTCTCCTACTCTAGGATTTCCACAGGTGATCATCGTTTAAGTGCTAGACGTTCGAGCAAAACAAGTATGACGAAATGTGTCTTTGTTATTTAGGAAAATGGCTAATCTATTCATATAAAACAAAAAGAGTTCATGCTTCTTAACAGTTACTGTTTTTTCCCTTGAACCTACGTTGTGGCCCAGTCTGGACGGAGTTCTGAGGCAGCGTATATTTAAGGCTCTCTGGATAACCTGCTGCAGGTGATGTTAGGCGTGTTTCCAATCCATCATATATTACAACCTAATTCGTGTTTCCATTCTTACGTTGTTGTCTGTAATAAATCAAATTTTCAAGTATTGTTAGTCACTAAAAAAAGGTTTGTTTTCATGTTACCCGGAAGAAGGATCTTTGATCCGAAAAGTCGTGTTTCTTGTATCTAATTTACAGGTTTTTCAACCTCTTTTTTCTGTTTTCCTTTCACATAAAACCCTAGCGGTAACATTTATACTACATTGTTGGTCACTCAAAAGTGAGAGAACAATTTCAAATTCAAATTCAAATTAAAAAACTGTATTGTGTCAGTCTAGCCGAGAAATTTTATTTCGTTGGGATCACATGCGCGCGTACGGTTTCAGCCACATTATGACAATTATGATAATCGTTAAAAGAAAAAAAAAAAAAAACCCACTACATGACCACAGTGTTAGTGGTATAGAAGTGAGTCTGCCGCTTGTAAGATGCCACTGCGACATCTGAGGTTTCTCGACGGCATCAACAGGGAGAGAGAGAGATACGCTAGTTAACACACTCTTCATTTAGGAGACGGATGGCCGAGAGTACAAAGCTGCCCTTGTAGCGTTTGGTTTTAATTTTCAGTTTGAAGCACGTCTAGAGAACACAGCTACAAAACAATTATTAACACTCAAACTAGACAAACAGGTGCATAATTTGCATGCTATTTTTTCGTGATGGGAAGATGTAACTAAAAGTATCAAGTATTAATAAATTGTGTTTAATTGCCTTTCTACGCGTGTTTTTTTTTCGATTCATTGAGTTATTTCATTAAGGTTGTTTTCCCGAGTCATGTTATGAGTATGTTTCTAGGCCAGTTTTGGGGGAGTTATTCTGTCCAGGCCTCAATGGTTTGCCTGTCAGTTTTGGGTCTTGAAACTGAGCGTCGTTTGTCTGGTGAGCATGAGTTAGTCTCATATCACGCCTGGGTTCAGGTCCACACGCTCTCAGTTTCTTGGCGTGTGCCGTTATCGTGGGCCCCGCGCCGTTATGCGCGTTTGTTTCGGGCGGTGTAATCAACGGTTCTCAGGTTTGAGTTTTGATCTGATGATCGTTGTCGTCTTTTTTGCCCCTCCCGTTCAGAGGTGAAGTCCTTTGTTGATTTTTTTGGGGGGTTGTGTCCCTGCAGAGACAAACGGCACATATGCATAAGGGTCCCTGAAAACAAAAGGCACACCTGCAGGGTCCCTGCACAAGTGTCCACGCGTCCCTGCAGAACAAACAAAAATCAAGACTCACACATGCAAAATACGAGGCCCCGACGCACAAGGGTCCCTGCGGAAAGAGGCACAGATGTTCAAGCGTCCCTGCAGAAGAGAGGAAGAAAAAGAACACTGATGCACAGGATGCCTACGTGGTCCCTGCCGAAAGAGGCATAGATGTTCCATGGTCCCTGCAGAAAAAAGAAAAAAGACACACACATGTCCCTGCAGACATAAGAGGCATAGATGTACATGTTGGCAATCTGGTAACGTTATTTTTTTCCCTGTTTTCTTGGCCCCAATGCCCCACGCTTTCGCGTCGCAATGAAACAAATAAAACTCGAGAACAAAAAACGAGGGAGGTAACAGTAGGGTAAAACAAGACCTATTGCTTAAACCATCAAATGCTTAAAGCACCCCCAACAAAGCAATGACTCTAAAAAACAGGAAAGAGTGACCTAACAATTATAAATCCACAGAACGGTCACAACAAAAGAAAGGTTTGGTGTTTATCACCAATGTGGTCAGGTTGGTCCGCTGACGAGAACAGTACCTGGCTTGTTGTAAGCAAAAATGTGTTCGAAATACACATGGGAATGAGTGACAAAACAAAATCTAGACCTGTGTCATAAAACTCTGTGTATGCGGCCAAGCCAGAATAAAGAGACTAAAGAACGTGTTGTTGGTGTGCGATGTTCGAGCACCGTTTTATACACACACGCCCATAAATGCAATCACAGCATCATAAAATCAGGTTGGGAGTATTGTGGTACTCTATCCTAACCAATAAAACCTAAAACAAAGACCTATCAGTTGTATACAAAATTTCAGAGGGCATCGGAAACAACGTACGTTTCCCTATTCGGCAATTTTAAATGGGAAAAAGCTATCATTCACCACGAACGTACCGTAAAGATGCCAACTTTCCTTATTTTCTTGCACTTTATGCTCACATTATTGAAACATAATAGGTAAAGAGAGATAAAAATTAAATGGAATAACTAGTAATTTCATTCTAATTAATTTTGTGTATTTTTACAACTTGGGGGTAGGGATACAAAATCAACCACTGTGGCATTCACAGTAATCACAGCATCATTTTGCGTTTTAGCGAAAATGGCCGTTAACTGGGTGCACGAATACCTTCACTGTGAGCCAGAGTTTCAATTGTTTTTCATTCTGTATTTTGCAGAGAACTCAGACGGTGTACCACTAAATAATATTGCCTGATTTGAGCTTCTGGAATGAATTCTGATTTATTTAGAGGAAAATGTTTCTCAACCTCATTTTAGCATCCGCGAAGAGAATGAATGGGGTACCCTTGCGCCATCGGCTATATCTCTGGTGTGTTCCTAAGGATTTTAGGGGAACTTTGCTTAAACATCTCAGGACATACTAAGGTACACTTTGAAACCCATCTTATTGAGTATTGTGGGGGGGGGGGCACGGTACCCAAGACTGGCTTATGGAGTACTACATCAAGATCGATTCATTTTAATGTTAGATGAAAAGCAATTATGCATACACACACGCGCAATAAAATCTAAACGTGATCTACTTTGCTTTGTTCTAGCGAAAAGGAACAACAATATTTGCAACTGTAGCATTTATTTGTGTTACATGGTTGTAATAGTCGTAATATGATGCAATCACACTAAACTGTACAGGTATACCTGATGGTTAGACCTTTGTATACATACTAATTTGGATGACCTCTCGGAAAGGTCAAGTGTTACAAGAGATCAAGAAATAGGTTACAAATAGCCGTTTCTTGACAATTTTGTATTGTCAAATACTAATTGCAGCTTCAAACCCAAACTTGGTCCAGAGATACCTGATGGTAAGACCGTCTTATGCATGCTAATTTGGATAACATCTCGGAAAGGTCAAGGGTCACAAGAGAACGGCAAATGATGTGACAAATGTCTGTTATTTTAATGTTTTTTGTTTGTTTTTTTGTTGTTGTTGTTGTTGCGAATTTTAGTTTTTATCAGCGTTTGTATACCAATTTAGTTCACTGCTCGCTAAGGTCAATGGTTACAGGAGGTTGACAAGAGTGTGACAAGTGCATACATTTTGAGAAATCATGGATTTCGCAGGTACAAAAGCCAACCCTTTGAAGATGATGATGAAACTTTATTTATCAACGGTAAAAAGTCTTAGAGAAGCAAATCCTCATTTTACAAACTTGCAATTGCTAACATCTATCTATCTATCTATCTATCTATCTATCTATCTATCTATCTATCTATCTATCTATCTATCTATCTATCTATCTATCTATCTATCTATCTATCTATCTATCTATCTATCTATCTATCTATCTATCTATCTATCTATCTATCTATCTATCTATCTATCTATCTATCTATCTATCTATCTCCTGTAGTCTTGCCGACCGTTGGGGCACCACTGATGACTTGGCAACCAGCTTCTTCCATTCCTCTCTGTTCTCTGCCATTCTTAGCTTATCGCGCAGCTTCAGTCCTGTCCACTCTGAGATATTGTCCTCCTATCTTTTCCTCTGTCTTCCTCTCCTTCGTCCTCCTTGCACAGTGCCTTGCAGGATTGTTTTGGCAAGCCCTGCTGAACGCGTGACATGCCCATACCACTTCAGTTTGCGTTTTTTCACAATGGCTAATAGGTCTTCATATGACCCGATGGCTTGGCTGATTCTGCTTCCCACTTCCACGTTCGTGATGTGATCTCTGTATGAAATGCCAAGCAGCCTTCGAAAACATCTCATTTCAGTGGCTTGTATCCTCCTTTCAAGGTCTGCTGTGAGGGTCCATGACTCGCAGGCATACGAAACACTGAGATGACTAAGGAGCGCATCAGTCTGATCTTGGAGCAGAGTGTGATTTCTGTCCTTCTATAATCATGGTCTTCAATCTTGTCAGTGCTGTTGTTGTCTGCGCAATCCTGGACAGTATTTCTGGTTTTGATCCCTCATCTGTCACAATGGCTCCTAAGTATTTGAATTTCGCAACTGTTTCCAGTTTTTGGCTTCCAATCATGACGTCAGTGCCAATGCCACTGGTGTTATTGGTCATCAGTTTGGTCTTCTCTGCACTGATTTCCATCCCATACGCAATGGCTGTACTGTCCAGCTTTTCCACCAGCTGGGCTAGCTCCTTCTCTGTTCATGCAAGGCCATCAATGTCATCCGCAAAGCGCAAGTTCGTGATCGTTCTGCCTCCAATACTGACAGATCCTTCATGATCTTTCAGAGCGTCTGTCATGATTCTTTCCAGGAAGATGTTGAAAAGAGTAGGTGAGAGCAAGCAGCCTTGTCTGACTCCGACTGTAGTCCTAAACCAGTTTCCTATTTTGCCGTTGAAGCAGACTGCGCTAGTGGCCTTGTTGTAAAGGTTTGCTACGACTTTGATCAGGTTGGACCAAAGGGCTGCATGCCAAACCCTGTCAAACGCTTTCTTAAAATCCACAAAGACATGATAGAGGTCTTGCTGGTGCTGGAGGTACCTCTCACATAGAACTCTCAGGTTGAAGATCTGCTCAGTTGTGCTGTGCCCTGGTCTGAAGACTGCCTGTTCCTCAGCTATGATTTCCTCTGCCTGTGGCTTCAGCCTGTTCAGCAGGATCTTTAACATGACTTTGCTTGGGTGGCATATAAGACTGATCGTGCGATAATTCTGGCATTGATGTAAGTTGCCTTTTTTGGGGAGAGTTATTATAAGTGATTGGGTCCATGGTGTGGGCCAATCCCCTGACTGCCAGATCTTATTGCAGATTGTTAGTAAGGCGCTTATCATGTCTTCTCCCCCTTCTTGGACTAGCTCTGCATGGATGTTGTCTGCTCCTGCTGCCTTCCCTTTTTTCAGCGACTTCACTGCAGCCTCTACTTCTTCTCGGAGGATGGGATAGTTGCCGTTGTTGGTCACGGGTGGGTTGACAAGTATGCCTGGGTCCCCTGCAGTTCGGTGGTTGTACAAATCTGAGTAGTGCTCTGTCTATCTCTTCAGTATGTCTTGGTCT